>BSBK01004432.1:1205000-1231140 GCA_027943335.1 Chamaecyparis obtusa
TTCGATCATCACATCATTCCAAGCTTGACATGTTAGGGCTTCTTTAACATTAGTTGGTTCTAATTTTGTAAGTTCTACCATAAGTGCAAGGTAGCATTTTTTATTCCTTGTTCTTTTAATTACTTTGGACATTTCATCTAGCTCAACATTGTTTTCCTCAATCATTTTTCTTTCCCAATATGTCATTTTTCTTGCTATTAGGAATTTCAACATCTTCAAGGTGAGATGGAGAAGGTTCATAGTTTTCTATTATGTTCTCTCTTTGATTCTCATTATTTTGAAAAACATTCTCCCTCTGATTCTCAATTTCATCATATTGTATAATATTCACCCCTGATTCTCATTTGATCCTTCTTCAGTGAGTATGGATATTTTTAGAGCAGTGTCCTCTTCAAATTTGATATCTCTACTAACTTCAATAGATTTCTATCCTAGTATGTATACCCTATACCCTTTGGTAGTTTCACTGTAACCAACAAATATTCCTCTCTTTCCAGAAGGATCTAGTTTGGTTCTTTTCTCTTTGGAATATGAATGTATACAGGACATTCGAAGATTCTAAGATGACTTAGATCTGGTTTCTTTCCTATAAAGGCTTCCTCAGGTGTGATGTTTTCTAGAATAGAGTGTGGACATCTGTTCTAAATGTATACAACAATGTTTGATGCTTCAGCCCAAAAAGAAGTGTGAAAATTTTGGTCATGCGTCATAGCTTTAGCAGCTTTAATGATAGTTATATTTTTCCTTTGTTGAGGATTATAAGGTACTGTATACTCCCTCTTAATCTCAATAGAAATGCAAAATTCTTTAAAGTTTTCAGAATTATATTCACCTGTATTATTGGATCTTATGATTTTAATTTTTCTCTCAGTTTGGTTTTCAACTAATGCTTTGAATTCTTTGAATTTTAATAATACTTCATTTGATTCTTTTCGTCTAAGAAAATAAATCCAAGTTTTTCTAGAGTAATCATCAATGAAGATCACATAGTATGAAAAACCTCCAAGGGAGAGGATTGACATAGGTCCACATAAGTCAGTGTGAATGAGCTCTAATACATCTTTGGTTTTATGTTCACTAGAGGCAAAATATTTTTTATATTCTTTCCTAGAGCACATCCTTTACAAATGCTTATATGTTTTGAGTTTAGATTTGATATCCCTATAGTAATTTTCCTAAGGGAGGGAAGAGTGCTAAATCCAATATGACCTAATCTTTGATGCCAGAGTTCATTGGTGTTGGATACTTCATGACTTAGAGATGATTTGATACTATTTCCTACTTTGTATAGGCTTCCATCTCTATACCCTAAGGAGATATCATTTTTAACATTAGTGTTCTTTGTCCATATTAGTACTTTATTTTCTTGGAATGTGACTCAATAGCCTTGATCAGCTGAGCCTAAAATAGAGACTAAGTTCATTTTTATGTCTGGCACAAATAGAACATATTTTAATAGTATAGTTTCCCCTGATTTCAACTTGATAGAGTAGGTCCCAATTCCTTTTGTTGGATAAGTGGAATTGTCTCCAATTGTAACTTCTTTGGAAGAATCTTCTTCTAGTTGTAATATATAAAAAAAAATATTTTGATTGTAAAAATGTAATGATGGGAGGTGGAAAATGTTGTGGACATATGAACTTAATAAAACATAAATACTTATCTTGAAAAGGAGCAGATTTAGAAATCACTATTTTTTGGTGTCTGTCTTCAGTTTCAGGAAATTCTACAACCAGATCTGAACTGAAAATGTAGAAACAAAGAAAACCTAGAAACCTTTTGTCTTTCTAAGAAAGGTCATCCTTTACCTAAAAAAAGGGTAAGATCTTACCCTAGGGTACAATCTTACCCCAAAAATTTGACCTTGACCTTCACTATTCCAACGAAAATTCTATTCATGAATCCCAAAAGTTCATCGAAAAGGGTACTCAAATCTAAACTGCAATTCATTGTCCCACACCTGTACCTGTAAGAACAAGAGGGTTTTTTTGTTTGGATGAGGGGTTTCCCTTGGTCAAACCCCAGTTTGGAATCAACCTTTAAAATAGAATTGAAATAGAGAATGCTAGCAAGTAGTAGAAGTAGATCTAATAATGAAGCTATGATACTCAATAGACATGCAATTGTATTTGAAATGCAATCAAGTATGTTAATATGAAAGCTTGGACTCAACACTAACAAATGTAAATCAAAACGTCCATGATTGTATTCTTGGAATCCACCTTGAAGGGAGAATGAATAGATCTTAAAGATGAACAAAGGATTTGAAGTAAGATCACACCACCATGATGGATAGATTTGGGGTTTGAATGATAAGTCTTAAATGCTTGAACCAAATCCCTTCAAAGGCTTGAAAGCTTGAATCCTTGATCTTCAATAGAGAACTTGAATGCTTGAATGTAGATGAGGGCTTGAATGCTTCCTTGATTGAAAATGCTTGCTTGACCTTGCTTGATGATTCTTGACACTTGATGGAGATATGAAAAAGTGGATGCATGAATAAGAGATGAAAAGATTGATAAAATGAGAGAGGAAGGATTCCTTTTATACAAGTTAGGGCACAAATTTCTAGAGAGGTTGACATATGAGAAATAAATTCCCATTAAGTGAAAACCCCTAGAAATGGACCCATATTAAATATATTTTAAGAGTTTACCATTTCAAAGCCCGAAATAGCCGACCCATAAGCAAGAAAATAAACTTTTGAGCTTCCCCCGCATTCGAAAAACTTTTTGATGAAAAGGGGGACCTTGGTCAAGATTAAGGTTGACTTTGACCTAGGTCAAGGTCAAGGTCAACCTTGACCTAGGGGTTTAGGACCCCTGGAAAATGTACCAGGTAAGGAAAACAGTGCCTGGGAAGACCCAAACAGAGCCCTAAACAAACACAGAAGATGGGAAGGGGGCAAAAAATAGAGGACAACATGATGATGGCCCAAAACACCCCCTAAGGAGGTCTAAATGATCTTAACATGGAAGTGCTTCCATTTTAAGATGATACATTAAGCCCCCACTTTAGTGGGAGTATGGAAATTGAACAAACTCATGGTAAAGGAGAAGAAAGATCCAAGTGGATTTGTAATGAGATAGAATAACACTTATTTTAAGGACACAAGCCCCCAAACTAAGGGTTCTAACTCAACATACATGCACGAGGGTAAAAAAAAAAACACAAATCTAAAAGACACAAAAATAAGGGTTAGTACAAAAACAAACCCAAATCAACTAATAAAGGAAACCTTGCTAAGAAATGCCTCCTATACTAATATCATATTTGGAAAGCTATCATAAAAGCATAAATGATTACATAAGAAAGACAAGAGCAACACTATAAACAACATAGCTTCATGATCCAGTCCTACTAACATGAAAGCGAAAAGAGAGAAAAGAGAAAGTGATTACCTTGCCTACTAAGATGTCCACCTTACAAGTGATTCATGGTAAGATGTCCACCTTATTGTGAATCACCAAAGAGGGAGAGCCCAACAAATAGCAAAACATGATAGTTCACCAAAAATTGTTCTTTGTAGTTGTAATGCATCTCCTGATGACATTTGGAATACCCATAGATCCACCTTCTTGTATCACTATGAATATAAAATGCATGTCTCTTTAGGATTTAGCGTGCATTACCTTTGGAAGATTTAGCATATTGAAAAATTGAAAAATGGGTGTCTCTTTAGGATTTAGCAACTTATGTGCGTTACCTTTAGATGATTTAGCATATTTGAAAAATTGAAAAATGCGTGTCTCTTCAGGATTTAGAAACTTATGTGTGTTACCTTCAAAATATTTACAATATTTGAAAAATTAAAGAATAAAGGAGACCCTATTTATGCCCCCTTCCTTATCGTGGTTGTCTACTAGACATGATAAGGAAGAGAAAGAGGATACCTACTTTACAATGTAAGGAGATATCATGCTTAACAACAATGTACACTATATTCTTAATGAAGGGTATTGACCCCTACATCCAAGAGTATAGATAATCGTGAAAAGGATATGTCACTCATGGAAAAAGTATCCTCAAAGTAAAAGATCTTATGAACAAGACCCCCACCATAGAGGAATGCTTTTAGATAGAATATCATCTTTCAAAGATAAACTGAGCAGGAACAAAGATTCAATCATCAAGCCCCTTGCAATCAAGAGGAAGAGGAATCTTTGAATTGAGGGAAACAAATCTAATCACCAAAGCAAGGGAAAGAGTTTATAAAGAACACAATTTCAAAAATAAAGAAGAGGTGATGACCTAGGACAACAACCTCTCATAGAAAAGGATATCCATGGTCAAAACATCGGTCTGTATAATGAAATAATGTTGCAATATAAACAAATGCCACTAAGCTAAGGAAAGAAGATCCTTAGACAAAGAGAAAGAAGCAAGAACTTTTCCCCCCAAGGATGAAAGCAAGCGATACCTTTGCAAAACAAATGTCTTTAAAAAAAAGATATCTTGAATAGAATCTATTGATGATTATAAATATAATACAAAACCATAGAAAGAGAGGATAAAAAGAATACCAATTAAGCTCAAGGAAAAGCCTAATGGATCCTAGGAGACTAGATGGAAATACACCTCTTGCCCCCCAGTCTAGAGACAAGAGGAGAAGAAATCTATCTATACTATATTAGAATGAGGGGTATCCCCTATATCAAAATTATGAAGGAATTTTAAAACTACATGAGAGTGAGATATAATTCCTAAAGCAACTCTTTCTCTAACATATAACTTGAAATTGATGCAAGGAAATGAAAGAGGGGCCAAAACAACAGCTCACCCTACCAGATCCACCTTGCTCAACAACACATGAAAGAAACAACAACATAGAGTGAGAGAGAGAGAAAGTAGGATCAACCATATATTTCATCAATTAGATTGATACATTCCAGGCTATAAGGCCTTCCTGATTATGGCCAGATATTACAATGAATTACAGAAGTCCTCCAACATGTGAGGTTCTGCCAACAATCATCAATCTACTATCTTCTATCTTCTACCAAAAATTGACTCCCTAAACTCTAACCAAACATCTACATGTATACAAGAGGCAACCAAACTGAGTCAGCCTTCAGATCCATAATCAATGAAAGAAACAGTCAGATCTGGGACCATACGCTTCCCAATGATGGATACCAACATTAAATCTATGACCCATAATCAATGGACAAGTCGGCCTCAACAAGAACTCAAAATAAACTCATCAATAAACAAGGGTTATCAGGTGCCAGACAAGCATCACCAAGTGCCAGGGAAATTACCGAGTGCTAAAGAGATAACCGACAAACACCAGAAAACATAGGAAACTAAGCAACACCGAACCAAATCGGTCAAAGAAGGAACAGAGCAACATAGACAAGCTCAAATATGTTTTTGGTGAGACAGGATTACCAAGGACCCGAGATGCTCCTGCATCAGACACCTGGGGTTATTTAGAAATGATTCTCTAAATCATTCAATTATGATCCGAGCTGCATCCAATTCAGACTGTAAAATCCACAAACTGTCTTCAATTGATCTATTCTTCCACTTTACCAAATATTCCATGTACTATTTCCTCTTGTACTTTTGCTAATTCTCTACTCCAAAATTTGCTCAACCTCTTCATTCTGTTTCTTAGGATAATCTATCGGTACTGTCATGTCTTCATCAGGTTCATGATACTCATACAAATTAGCAATATTGAAAATCGATGATATGTCCATGTCATCAGGTAACTCAATCTCATATGCATTTCCACTATCAAATTTCCTCAAAATCTTGCAAGGCCCAAACTTCTTCATCTTCAGCTTCCCATATGTTCCAATAGGAAATTGAACTTTCTTCAAATGAACCATTACTTTATCAACAACATCAAAAGTCTTATGTCTCCTTGATCTATCAACTCTTTCTTTGTATTTTTTATTACTTTCTTCCAACTTGATTTTCACATCTTCATGCAATGTCTTCGTAAACTCAAAAAATTTCACTCCTTCAACACTTCTCTTAATTTCATCAGTAATATCCCTCAAATCAGATATACCCCTTGGCTGTATGCCATTCACAATCACAAAGGTTTTTTTTCCAGTACTCCTATTCACTAAATTATTGTATGGAAAATCTTCTTATGCCAACACAGAATCCCAATTACTCAGTGTGTCTCCAACTAAACATCTCAAAAGATTTCCCAAACTTTTGTTTACAACTTCTTTCTGTCCATCGGTTTGTGGGTGAAATGTGGAACTATACTTCAACTCAGTGCCAAACTTTCTCCAAAGAGTCTTCCAAAAGTATCCAACAAATTTACTATCCCTATCAGAGATAATGCTCCTTCGTAATCCATGCAATCTGACAATTTCCTTAAAGAAAATATTTGTTATATGTACAGCATCTGATGTCTTTCTACAAGGTATAAAATGTGTCATTTTTGAAAATCTATCCACCACAACAAATATAGAATCATTACCTCTTACTGTCTTTAGGAAGCCAAGAACAAAGTCCATACTGATGTCAATCCAAGGTTTCTCAGGTACAACAATCGGTATATATAATCCAGTATTCTGACTAACTCCCTTTGCAACTTGACAAACTCCACAACTTTTCACAAATTTCTGAACATCTTTATACAACTATGGCCAAAAGTATTTTTCCTTCAGCAAATTCAAATTTTTATCAATGCCAAAATGTCCAGCCAAACCACTACTATGTTTCTCCTTTGTTAGATTAGTTCTCATTTGTCCTCTCGGTATACACAACTGAATACCTTCAAACAAAATACCTTCTTGAATGAAATATTCTTCCTATTTTGTACCCAGTTGATCTTGAATAGGTGCTCTGCACTTTCTCCACGGCTCAGAAAAATCAGGGTGAGTTTCATACAAATCTTTCATCTCATCAAAACCAAGAACTTCAATTTTCATCTCGGTCATCAAAGATCTTCTTCTACTCAATGCATCAGCAACTTGGTTAGTGACTCCACTCTTATGTTTTATCACAAATGTATAACTCTGCAAATAATCAACCCATTTCATATGTCTCTGATTCAACTTATTCTAACTACCCAAATACTGTAAAGTCTTATTATTAGTATACAACACAAATTCACTTGGTATCAAATAATGTCTCCATTTCTTCAATGCTTTAACAATAGTATAGAATTCTTGATCATACACAAAATATTCTCTTCTAGCATCATTCAACTTTTCACTAAAGAAAGAAATAGGTTTACCTTCATGACTTAATATAGCTCCAATTACACTACCACTTGCATCACATTCCACTTGAAATACTTTACTGAAATCAGGCAATTCCAAAGCAGGCAATTCAGTAACCTTCTTCTTCAAGGTCTCAAAACTTTTATTAGCTCCATGTGTCCACTTGAATTCTCTCTTATCTCCTCTCATAGTCTCAGTCATAGCATTACAAATTGAACTAAAATTCCTTATGAACTTTTGGTAAAAACTTGCCAAACCATGAAATTATCTTACCTCACTAGTATTCATAGGTGTAGGCCAATTCAGAATAGCTTCAACCTTTTTAGGATCCATCTTCAAATCATCAGCTGAAATTACAAATCCTAAATACATAATTTCCTCTTTCATGAATGAACACTTTTTCAAATTTATCAACATCTTTTCCTCTTTCAATCTCTGCAAAACTTGTCTAATATGCAACAAATGTTCTTCTCTAGTCTTCCTGAATATCAAATTATCATCAAGATATACAATCACAAATTTTCCCAATAATTTCTTCAAAACTTCATTCATCAATCTCATAAAAGTACTCGGTGCATTACTTAAACCAAAAGGCATAACCAACCACTCATACAAACCTTCTTTTGTCTTAAAAGAAGTCTTCCATTCATCACATTCTCTAATTCTGATATGATGATACCCACTTTTCAAATCAATCTTTGTAAAATACTTTGCTCCAGTCAAACTATCCATTATGTCATCCATTCTTGGTATAGGAAACCTATACTTCATCGTTATCTTATTGATTGCACTGGAATCAGTACACATTCGCCATTCTCCATTCTTCTTAGGTGCCAATACCATAGGTACTACACAAGGACTCAAACTTTCTCTGATCAAACCTTTATCCAACAACTCTTGAATATGTCGATTCAATTCCTGATTCTTAGTAGGTGTTAATTGATGAGGTGCCTTATTTGGTAAAATAGCTCCAGGGATTAGATCCATGCAATGATCAATGCTTCTCTTCAGTGGCAAACCATTAGGTACATTATCATAAATGATACATTGTACTCGGTGAGTAACTTAACAATCTCCTTAGGGACACTATCCTCTACTTTCTTACTCAATTTGTTAGGAATCACAACAAAACATACATCATCCCTTTTCAAATCCTTAACAAATTTTCTTCCTTCCATCAAACAAAATTTCACAAATGTGCAAACATTACTAACAGGTTCTTCCATCAAAGGTAACAATATTTTTTTCTTCCATCAGCCCAAATAGTATACTTATGAAATCTCCCATCATATATAGCATGTCTATCATATTGCCAAGGTCTACCTAACAAAATATGACAACAATCCAATGGCATGATATCACACAACACCTTATCATAGTACTTTCCAATTTTTTAGATTCACATTACATTGTTCACTTACCAAGAGTGTATGCTCATCTTTGATCCATGAAATCTGATAGGGCTTCAAATGCTCCAACCTATGCAACTACAATTTTGTGACCATTTCCTCAATTGCCAGATTCACTAAGCTACCACTGTCAATGATTAACTTCCAAACTTGGTCAGAAACTCTACATCTGGTCTTAAACAAAATTTTCCTTACCGAATCTTCCTTTTTACCTTCATTCCATAGTGCTCTTCTTACCATCAAGTTACTTTCCTTCTCAAGTTCATTCGATGTCTCTTCTTGCACCAAAGCATTCCTACTACTACCAACCTTCTTACTAGCATGTGTGCATTCAAATGACCTATGTCCTTCTCCACAATTGTAACAAGTTCCTTAGAAATTACCTCTTTTATAACCACCTCGGTAGTTAGTGCCTCTGCCTCTAGATGAACTTTCACCTTTCCACTCGGTCTTTCCTTTGTCCAAATTGATCTTTTCAAGTTTAGATTTACCAAATTCACCATTAGATCTACCTCTTCCTCTAGGGAATCTACCACCTTGACCTCTCTGTCTTTGTTCATGTCTTTTGTTCAACTTCTCCTCGGCCTTCAAAGCAAATTGATAAGCCTCTTCAATGTTCTCCAACTTAACCAAACTGATTTCCTCCTGGATGGAAACCCTCAAACCATTCAGGTACCTAGAAATTATTTCCACATCATCTTCATCATGTCCAAATCTGATATCCAATCTATAGAATTCCTTAGTATACTCTTTTACCGAGCTATCTTTTTGCCTTAGGCTTTGCATTCACCTCACTAGGTTAATTTGATAATCACAGGGTAAGAAATTTCCTTTCAACTTATTCACCATCTTATTCCATACCTTGATTTTGTCTTTACCCTTCTTTTTTCAATCCAACTGCAGATGTTCCCACCACAAGGATGCATGACCTTTCAACTTTGTGCCAACAATTTTCACCTTCTTGTCCTTAGAGACATTTTCATACTCAAAGTTCTTTTCCATCTTAGTGATCTAATCCATCAATTCATCCAAATCCAATTTCCCACTATACTCAGGAGGGTTGAAATGTGGTGTTGACTTCAACTTGTCAAAGCCTTCAAGAATCTTTCCTTGCCTTAATCCATCATAGGTGCACATTCTACTTCACCTTGTTCTACTTCAATTTCATCATCACTAACATCTTCAAGATGTTTGCCTCTTCTCTAGGCTATTTCAAAAGCTTTAACTCTAGCCACAAGTTGTCTCAACATGCATGTCAATCCTAGATCCACTTCTCACCTCCCATAAACCATCTTGGAAACCCTCTGCAATTGCAGGTCAGATCGCAATCTGCTACCCCACAACAATTCAACTAGGGCCAAGAAGGAACCTACAAACCTAGATCCATAGAACTAGATCCAGATCTAACCTCACTCTGATACCACCTCAAACAAGGAAATGAAAGAGGGGCCAAAACAATGGCTCACCCTACCAGATCCACCTTGCTCAACAACATGCAGAAGAAACAACAACACAGAGTGAGAGAGAGAAAGCAGTATCAACCATATATTTCATCAATTAAATTGATACATTCCACGTTGTAAGGCCTTCCTAGTTATGGCTAGATATTACAATTAATTACAAAAGTCCTCCAACATGCGAGGGTCTTCCAACAATCACCAATCTACTATCTTCTATCTTCTACCAAAAACTGACTCCCTAAACTCTAACCAAACATCTACATTTATGCAAGAGGCAACCAAACTGAGTTGGCCTTAAAATCCACAATAAATAGAAGAAATGATCAGATCTAAGACCACACACTTCCCAATGATGGATACCAACATTAAATCTGCAACCCATAATCAATGCACAAGTCGGCCTCAACAAGAACTCAAAATAAATGCATCAGTAAACAAGGGTTACTGAGTGCCAGACAAGAATCACTAAGCGCCAGGGAAATTACCGAGTGCTAAAGAGATAACCGACCAACACCAGTGAACACAGAAAACTGAGCAACACCAAACCAACTCGGTCAAAGTAGGAACCGAGCAACACAAACAAGCTCAAATATGTTTTTGGTGACACATGATTGCCAAGGACATGAGATACTTATATAGAGCATCTATCAGCATAGGTTTTAAGATTTCTTTCTTGGAATTCATTAACTGAACATACACCTTTTTAGCCACATCTTGATGAATCTCAAGATAATCTAAGGTAGGTGTTAGAAGAAGAACATGAAGAGGAGGACAACTATCAACCACATTAAATTCAAATTGCGAACAACCAACACCACATATATCTTGTTTAGGGGATATATGAACTGGATACTTAATACCATGCTCATTAACACCAAGCCCTAAACCTCTAAAACCTTGTTTGGTCATCATAGTATTTCCTGTAGTGTACATATCATGTAAAGCTTCTGCAGGAGGTGATTGTTTATTGTGTTCATGAGTAAAGGTTGTATAAGGTGGAATAATAGGTTTAGGAGAAGTTTCTTTTCTCTTCCCTTTAATATCAACTTGAATCAGATAAGAAGGGGAAGGTAAATCCAATAATCCTTGCACATCTGCATCATGAACCATAGTTTGAACTTCATCATAAGTATGAGAAGAACTAGGGATAGTAGATGGAGAATTAGACATATTAGGAATATTAGGAATCAGATTAAGATTAGGAATGAGATTATGAAGTATAGGATTAGGATTAGGAAGATTAGGAAATGGTGTATCATCTACCAAATTCTTCACATAATCCAAAAGAGTGATAAGTCTGCCACATAAATCTTTAATGAAAGTTTTGAAAGTAGGAAGACTAGTATTGATCAATCTCACAAAAGCATAGGCAAGTAAAAGATGAAGGGTAACCAACATAATGAATTGAATGATACTCTCATAAACATCATAAGTATGGTAAAGAGATGCTAAGAGGAGGATAATAAAGAAAATAACTACACACCAAAGCATCTTAAAGATCTACATAGTAAATGAAATGCAAGAAATATTTTTGTATTTTGTAGAATATATGGATTTTTTTTTGGAATTTTAAAATGTAAGAATAAAATAGATCTAATCTTAAGGAAAGAAAGAAAAGCATCAAACACCAAAAAAAAAGAGTTGTCTATCGTGGGCTCACCAAAATGTAATATATAAAAATATATCTTTTCATTGTAAAAATGTAATGATGGGAGGTGGAAAATGTTGTGTACATATGAGCTTAATAAAACATAAATACTTATCTTAAAAGGGAGAAGATTCATAAATCACTATTTTTTGGTGTCTGTCTTCAGTTTTAGGAAATTATGCAACTGGATCTGACCTGAAAATGTAGAAATAGAGAAAACCTAGAAAACTTGTGTCTTTCTAAGAAAGGTTGTCCTTGACCTAAAATAGGGGTAAGATCTTACCCCAAGGTGTACAATCTTACCCCCAAAAGTTGACCTTGACCTGCACTATTCTGATGAAAATTCTGTTCGTAGATCTCAAAAGTTCACCAAAAAAAGTACTCAGATCTAAATTGTAATTCGCTGTCCCACACGTGTAACTACAAGAAAAAGAGGGTTTTGTTGTTTGGATGAGGGGTTTGCCTTCTTCAAACCATAGTTTGTAATCAACCTTTAAAATAGAATTGAAATAGAGAATGCTAGCAAGTAGTAGAAGTAGATCTAATAATGAAGTTATGATACTCAATAGATATGCAATTCTATTTGAAATGTAATCAAGTATGTTAATATGAAAGCTTGGACTCAACACTAAAAAATGTAAATGAAAACCTCCATGATTGTGTGCTTGGAATCCACCTTGAAGGGAGAATGAATAGATATTGAAGATGAACAAATGATTTGAAGGAAGATCACACCACCATGATGGATAGATCTAGGGTTTGAATGATGAATCTTGAATGCTTGAACCAAATCCCTTCAAAGGATTGAAAGATTGAATCCTTGATCTTCAATGGAGAGCTTGAATGCCTAAATTTAGATGAGGGCTTGAATGCTTCCTTGATTGAAAATGCTTTCTTGACCTTGCTTCATGATTCTTGACACTTGATGGAGATATGAAAAAGTGGATGCATGAATAAGAGATGAAAAGATTGATAAAATGAGAGAGGAAGGCTTCATTTTATACAAGTTAGGGCACAAATTTATAGAGAGGCTGACATATGAGAAATAAATTCCCATTAAGTGAAAACCCCTAGAAATGGACCCATATTAAATATATTTTGAGATTTTACCATTCTAAAGCTTGAAACAACCAACTCGAAATCGGGAAAATAAACTTTTGAGCTCCCTGCATCTGGAAATCTTTCTGATGAAAAGGGGGTGAGGAAAATAGTGCTCGGGGAGGCCCAAACAGAGCCCTAAACAAGCAAAGAAGATGGGAAGGGGGTAGAAAATAGAGGACAACATGATGATGGCCCAAAACACCCCCTAAGGAGGGCTAAACATTCTTAACATGGAAGTGCTTCCATTTTAAGATGATACACTAGTGTTTCAAATTGATCTCTAAATCTTGTTATATGTCGAGATGCTCCACTATCAATTATCCAGGTGTTCTTTCTTGAGTTAACTTCACTTGATAATGCCAAGAAGAATAATGATATTTCTGCTCCTTTGACTTTAGCTAATGTTGCTTGAATTTTCTTCTTCTTAGGATAGAATCTATGTGTATGACCAAACTTATCACATTTGTAACACTGTATTTTGGAGAAGTCTCAGTTTTTGTGATTTTTATTGGAATTCCCGACATGACTTGTGTTAGAGTTTCCTTTCTTATTTTTAAACTTCCTTTTATTGCTTTTGAAGTTTGATTGAGTGTGTATGGCTTGAATCTCATTTCCTTTGGTAGGCCTGATCCCTCTTGATATTAACCAAGATTCTTCTTGAGTGCAGTCATTCTTGAGTTGATCAAACTTGGGTAAAGAAGTACGTCTAGTTATACATTGAATAAAAGATTCCCATGTGATGGGTAATCCTCTAAGAGCTATTAGTGTTAACTCCATGTCATCAATATTATTTCCAATAGTGGAGAGTTGATCTCTTAACTCATAAATTCAAAGAAAGTAAGATATAATCGTTTCCCCTTTATTCATATTTAGATTTAAAAGTTTTTGTTTGAGAGTAAGTAATCTACTTCTATTATTAATCTCAAATATCTCTTGAATAGTCTTGAATACTTCATAGGCAATTTTAAGTCTCGCTATGGAGGGGAAAATATGATCTTTAACAACATCAATTATGATCTTCTTTTCTTTTTTTTTACGTCTTTTACAAGTTGATTTTTTAGGTTCTTCTTCTAGCATATTTTTGTTTTCCTCAACATAAGAGTCTAATTCAAGTTATTGAAGCAATGTAAGAATTCACATTTTCCATGAGAAGAAATTAGAGGCACCTTCGAGTCTATCTTCTACCTTAATACTGCTGGTCATTATAATGTCTCTTTTGTTTATAATGAATTTATAAGGAATTCAAGGTCATCTTTAATGATCTTCCTCTATTGAGGTTCTAATACCATGTTAAGAATGCAGGTTCTTGATAGAGGAAATCTAATTTATATATATGTGATGTTTATTTCTATACTATTATGAGCAGTGAATACTTATAGAATCTGAATTGTATGACTGCAGAGAGAAGACAATGTCGTGTGAATTGATTGCTTCCTCTTAATCATACGTACCATATAAATATGGATGTGAAGGGCCACATCTACGTAGAGACATGAATCTACGTGGCTTAAGCTACCTAGAGCCATGTCTATGCGTAGACATGCCCTTTGGGGTAATATGGCTCTCTTTGTTTACGTAACCCTTCATAACACATATATATGTTACGTTAACTATCAAATGATAGTTAATCGTAACATCATTACAATATATGCTCAGGCCATATTAATTAAATCGACTGTGTCTATTTAATTGCAGATAGTGATAAACTCAGTTTCAATATGAATATAGTCGATTATTAATAACAATAAGATATATATATATATATATATATATATATCATGTGCATTTAATCGACTATTATATTAATATAATTATATCAATCAATTCGATGCTATAATTTAACACTATTCACAATCCCTAGAACAACAAGTGTAGGATTTGGGTTTCTAATAATAAATTAGCTCATAGTAATTATTTGAGGAACATCTCCACATATAAAATTTTGTCAAAAAACTACTAAAATCTCTAAAAAACCTTATCAGTCTAGGGCCATTGGATACCGAGATCAAATTGCACCTCGACTATATGCTTTAAATTGGAAAAGCTTTGACTTGGTGCTCATTTATATAGTGGCTTGAAGTGAAATATTGCTTGAGGATAGACTATAAGGTGATGAAATCCCAAAAGAAGTCTCTCTTAGAAAACAAGAAAAAAAATAAAAAGGACAAATAGTGTTACACTTTTCTCTTACACCCAGGATTCACAAAGATAAAGGTGAGGGGAGAAGATACTTAACATAATTGTGGGTCCACCCTATGATGTGCAAGTACACCAAAAACTTTAGGAAAACATTTATTTCATTTACCAATTAAAAAGGAAATATGATCTAAGCTAGAAAATAGACACATTGCTTGTAATAAAAAATCCTTGTTTGGTGCCCTACAACAAATTCATCACTAGTTTTACATAATAGTCTTCATCTCATGATCACCAAAGGTATCTGCACAGATCATTAGTAACACAAAACCTAACTATCTTAGCAAAACATAGGTAACACCTAAGATTTTGGCCCTACCTGAGCTCATATTATAGACTTCCTAATTCCCTTTGGAGAAGATAATATGTGATTATAGAAGCATGCATGACAGTAGAATTTGTTGTTAAGTATGTTGTTGATTAGTCATGATAAATGAAGAAAAGTGGTGGGATGGCATTGTATTGTATAAATTTAACTCCAATTTGATTTAAAACTCCACGGTGAAGACACACAAATGGATCAAACACCTCAATATTTGTTAGAATCTATACCTCAATCCTAATCATTGGTCTATATTTACCAGCCACCTATGGTCTAGCATTTTGGAACCTAAAACATCATGCTTTAAGTGACTTTTCCTTTTGAAGAAACTCCCATTATTACTCCTCTCCCTAACACCAATAATTATTTTTTCCAATCGATAGAGTAATTGAAAGAATTAAACATGTATTATTTTCTCTCTTTTTTGCTATAAAATTTTGATCTTCATTTTTGTTTGGGTTGAATTCTTGGGGTGTAAATAGAGGTTGTACTGCAATCTCGAGATCTTATTTGGGTTTGTTAATGGTAATAATAGAGTCTATACCTTCATTGGATTATTTTATTTGTTGAGATTCTTTGGATTTTATGGAAATTCTAGAACAAGGATTGATTTCAAGGTAAGAAGAGGTTGCTTATGAAGTATTCTAGAAGACTCATTTTTCATCTTGTTGCTAGATATTTTTAGGGATAGATTCAAAGATTTGATTGATGTAGGACAAACCATTATCAACACATCTCACATCATGTATGGAAAACATTAGCCATATGGAAGGAAACAGTAGAAAAATATTGAGAAAATACATTGTATTTTAGAATAAGTATATAACCAAGCCACCTTCATAGAGGACTTATGATGCTGTGACAAACACAATGACAATCAGGTTGTAAATGATTATATAATTCCATAAGTTGTGAGATGATCTAATAATGATATTTTTGCAATTCAGCCACATAAGGGATGGGACAATATGTGTGCACAATAAAAAATGTGTTTAAGTTGCCTCGATTGCCTCATCTCTATTTTGAATTTGAGTATTTAATGTTGTATAGTGAAAGTTGTGCTTGTAATGCTTTTGTTTTCATCCCCATTTTGGATGTGCATGGACCATATTTGATTATAATCTAAAATGTATTTGGATTTAATATGTAACTAAATAATAATACACTAATACACAAACTTTGGTCCAAACTACAATGCTTTGATATAGAACCTCTAGTTATTCCTTTAATTAGTAATATGTTATCAAATTCAATTCAATAAAAAAAAAATAGAATGTTATTTAATGTATCTTCCCATTGTCTAGTTACTATCATATAAGACCTTTATTTATAATGAGCTGACGACAAGGGAAAGAAAGTCTAGTGCCTCCCATACTTCAATATAGGTCTAACCTTATTTTGTTTTATATTCAATTATGGTTATGATGCATCACATGCTACTTGGTGTAGCTAATGACAAGTGAATAATTGTAATAATAAATAAGATGTGACTATCAATAAGACTTCCACAACTAACTGAACATTTAAATCAATATATTTTCATATTGATCACATGCATGTGGTCTAAATTAGTATAGAGTATCTCCTAATATCTATCACATGTGTGTTGCTAGTGAAAGTTTCCTAAACGTTGTGAGACATGGGTTAGAGCTCATGACATCCATCACTTGCATGCTAGTGGTGAATATTAGTTATGAGAAACTTATATTAGATAAGATTATAATAGGTGGAGTCATCTTATATCCATATAAATATAATGTAATTGATATTTCATAAAGGATGTACTTCTCCTAAGACTAGCAGTTGTATTTCAATCAAGCTTCAACAAGTTTAATATATGGAATACAAAGATATAAGATTAAAAAATTGTTTGTGTCACATAGATTTCAATTACTTTTTGTATAGGCTATATATTGCTATATTTTAAAGAAACAAAATGGAGTCAAGGGACTAAATAGTAAAGACGTCTCTTAACCATGTTCTAGATATCTTCTTTTTAACTGATTACTTTATATAGCATCTCAAAAAACTAAACAAGAAGTGAATAATTAAAAAGAAGTGATAAAAAATTTAATTTAGAATACAATAAACTACATCTTCAACATCTAACAACATTAGATAGGACAATATACATTTATAAAAAGGCTTGATAATATCTTAGGAATACAACTACACATTGATTCTTCTTTAAAAAAATATTAAGACAAATAATATATAGAATTATAAACTTAGTCAACAATACTTCCAAATGATAAATTAAAATTGACAGTTATAAATTAAACTTTCACATCTAAGAGTTCATCTAATAACATTTGATTCTACAATATACTTTAAAAAAAAAAAATTATAAATATCTTAGCAGTACAACTACGCATTGATTCATCTTAAAAGAAATATTAAGACAAATGATGTATAGAATTAGAAAAAGATTTCACTATTATGAACTTAGTCAATACTTCCAAATGATAACTAAATTAAAGTTGACAGTTGTAAATTAACTTGCAAGTGGACAAGTTAATTTTAAAAAACAAAACAGAAAAGCATAGCCGTTACCAAACGGCCATCGGATGAGCCGTTAAAAAAGCAGCGTGGAGGGTTTAAATTTGATTTCTCCTCCTCCTTTTCTCATCTTTGTGTGTATTTTCTTTCTATGTTAATCTTTGTTCTGTTCATGTTTTTCTCTTGACGTTTTTGTTTGCATTGTTCTTTTTTTCCATTTATTTGTAATGGGTGAGGAAAGAGATCCATTTCTGTGTTTGTGCTCTGTTCTTTTTGGGCATGGCCATGCCTCTCTTGTGCTCTGTTCTATTCATCATGTTTTTCTTCTGAATTTTTGGTTGTTGTTTGCGTTGTTATGTGTTCTTTTTCTCCTGTAATTTGTGGTGAGGAAAGAGATTGATGTTTGATGGTCTGTGTTGATGAGACTCCTCCAATACAACATTCAAAGCCCAGGTATGCGCTCAACTTCACTTATGTTTGTTTGTGGTTGCCCAACATTAATTTGTTGCTAATGCCAAACATTTTGTGGATGTTTTAGGGACTCTAGCGGGGAATTACCTGTTGCATTTTTCAATTTTACTACTCCTGATGACTTTATGGACAGACCGGGAAAAGAAGTAATTCCAATCTGACTCCTCTTATAGCATTAAAATCACTGGTATGTGTTCACTTCAAGTTTTACGGTTCCAAACTTTTGACTACAGAATTATAATGTTTCTGTACAATTATCATAAAGAGGCAAATATGATTCTGCACTTAGATTCTGTAGTTTTCTATAGTACTAATCAATTCCCTTGTAATGTGTAGTTGTTTTTTTTAATGAAATCATTCTTCCAGTGTAGCAGAATATATAGTATAATGTTTTTAGCGCCTTGTCTGTTTCTGTTCTTCACATGATGCTTGCCGGCCTCTGTGTAGTTTTTAGGGGTTCCTCTGTTTTTGTGCAAATTGCAAAGGCCCCCACATAGTAATTACTCATGCACGCACACATAGTAATTGCATATAAACATAGAGTAGTAGAATTGGGGAGGTCTTCTAAAGGGTTTGTAGCTTGCTGGGGTTTACTCACATTCTGCTTGATCTTGGTCTTTGTCCCGTAGCTGGGAAGATCATGGAGGGAGGGGTTATATAGAACAGGGAGAAATTATTATCACGGAGGCTTTGAATCCTGATGAAGAACTAGTGACATAATTATCACAGCTACAACTCTTCTCTTTCTTCATCATAATCTTTAATGCCTTCCCCTTCTTCGGGGTAACACAACTCAACAGCTTCCTCAAAGTGATCTTCATCCCATTCATTTATTTCTTCTCTTTGTAACTCTTGGAACATCGAATCCAAGGCTCCTTTATCCACTAATATTTCTGCCAACTCTTCAATAGATTCTATCTTTCCCTACTTTAATAATGCCACTCCTTGTCTAATCCTTGACTCAATGGCTTTTCTCTCTAAGAATGGACACCATTCTTTCTCGCCTTCTCATAACTCTTCAACACCTTTGTTGTAGATTTCTTTTTCTTTGCTTGCTTATGGACACCATAACTCTTTCAGTTCGATCTCTAACTTTTGCAACTCCTTTAGCTATTCCTTTGTTAGCTTCTTTCTTTGTTTTTGCCTTACGCTTTCTTCCAACTTAGTTATCCTCTTTTTCACATCTTGATATAGCTCCAACTGCAACTCTCCTCCTAGTTTGTTCTAAATATTTGATATATAACCATATACTGATAATCTTTTGTCATTCTTCATCTCTTTAAAGAAATTACTACAAATTTTAAGAGCACATCTACAAGTGCATACCCCACAAGTTAATCCAAAATTACCTCAACATTTTTTTTAGATGATGCAGCGTTGTGTTCATAATCCTGCAAATTGCTCCACGCAATATATTGTGTTCTAACTCTTCAATTCAATTTTCAACAGCAAACTGTATTTCTGTAACAAAAACACTCCACTATAGTTGGCAACGTCCATTCACAGGTTGATGTGCCTTTTCTTTTCCTAACACAAATGTCTAAATTTTATCTTCAACTCCACAGCTTCTTCAATCTGCAAGGAAAACACTACCTAAAGCACATGGCATCCACCAGTCTCCTCAAACTCCTATGTGAAAAACTTGACTTAACAACTTCCATTCAACTCTACACAATAAAGATGTTGCAACCGTAAATACTGTGCATGTACTAAAAGGAGAAATAGGGGCAAATACTAATATAGAGCATGATGTCTCTCACACACGGGAAAGGTTTGCTCTGATACAAAACTGATGCAGACACACCACAAACCTGCTACTACTAATTACATTAGATTCTTTGCATCATAGAGAAACTAGGAAACAAGGAACCATGGAAATTAAAGAAAACAGAGAGATGTACTAAAAAAAAACTGATTAATCTCTTCATTATTCTCTGGCTGAAGATTTTACATTATTTCCCAGGAAAACTAACTCTACAACAGCAACCAATCCCCTTTATTTCAATTTCCCCCCTAAACTTCATCCTGTGGGGATTGCCACCACTAGTTAACTAAAACAATTATGCCTAATTTTACTCCTACGTAACTCCCCCAACTAACATTAAGACTAAACAGAACATGACTGAGCGAAAACTAAAAGTGACTAGACAAAACAACAGGATGAGCTGGCAATAAATCTTCAGTCAGACTCTGAATGGTTGAAACAGTCATTCCTTACTAAATGCAGCTGCACTGGGACAGCTGTTACACAGAATGCTCTGCATCAATTGTTTTATTGGCTTAGATTAAAGAGGAATTTGAGGTATTTTAGGTCTACCCTTTCATATCCCAAGTTTTGGGTAAGCTCTAGAATTGGTTGCTAAGGAAATGTTCAGCAATTTACCAATCTTGGGAGAAGGGGAAGGGGAAGGAGGAGGAGGAGGCGGTG
Organism: Chamaecyparis obtusa; assembly: GCA_027943335.1. NCBI lineage: Eukaryota > Viridiplantae > Streptophyta > Pinopsida > Cupressales > Cupressaceae > Chamaecyparis > Chamaecyparis obtusa. Next base: position 1,225,728 of record BSBK01004432.1, read on the forward strand.
GCGAAGTAGGAGGAGGAGGGGAAGGGGATGGGGAAGGAGGAGGAGAAGCAAGAGGAGGTGGTGGCAAGGGGATGAGGAAGGAGAAGGAGGGGGAGGGGGAGGGGGAGTGGGAGGGGGAGAAGGAGAAGGAGGAGAAGCAGATGGAGGTGGTGGAGAGGGGAGCACGAGCAAGAGGAGGGGAGGGGAGTAGGAGAATGAGGAGCAAGAGGGGAGGGGAGCAGGGGAAGGAGGAGGAGCAGGAGGAGGAACGGGAGGAGGAGAATGAGGAGAAAGAGGGGAGGAAAAGGAGGAGGAGAATGAGGAGCAAGAGGGGAGGGGAGCAGGAGGAGGAGGAGCGAGAGTAGGAGGAGGAGGGGGGGGGGGAGCAGGAGGGGAGCCAGGAGGGGAGGGGAGCAAGAGAAGGAGGGGAAGGGGAAGGGGAAGGGGAAGGGGAAGGGGAAGGAGGAGGAGTGGGAGCAGGAGTAGGAGGAGGAAAATGAGCAAGAAGGGAGGAAAAGGAGGAGGAGAATGAGGAGTAGGAGGGGAGGGGAGAAGGAGGAGGGGAAGTGGTAGGAGGAGGAGGAGGAGGGGAAGTGGAAGGGGAGGAGGGGGAGGAGGAGGTGAAGTGGAAGGGGAGGAGGGGGAGGAGGAGGTGGACGAGGAGGGGAGAGGAAGTGGAATTGAAAGTGAAAGTGGAAGTGGAGAAGGAGAGGAGGGGATGGGGAAGGAGAAGGAGGGGGAGATGGAGGGGAAGGAGAAGGGGGAGGGGGAGAACGAGAAGGAGAAGGAGAAGGAGGAGAAGTACGTGGAGGCGGTGGTGAGGGGAGCATGAGGAGGAGGAGGAGGGGAGGGGAGTAGGAGAATGAGGAGCAAGAGGGGAGGGGAGCAGGAGAAGGAGTGGAAGGGGAAGGAGGAGGAGTGGGAAGTGGAAGGGGAGGAGGGGGAGCAGGAGAAGGAGGGGAAGGGGAGGGAGGGGGAGTGGGAGGGGGAGAAGGACGAGGAGAAGTAGGTGAAGGGGAAGGGGAAGGAGGAGGAGGAGGCGGGTGGCGAAGTAGGAGGAGGAGGGGAAGGGGATGGGGAAGGAGGAGGAGAAGCAAGAGGAGGTGGTGGCAAGGGGATGAGGAAGGAGAAGGAGGGGGAGGGGGAGGGGGAGTGGGAGGGGGAGAAGGAGAAGGAGGAGAAGCAGATGGAGGTGGTGGAGAGGGGAGCACGAGCAAGAGGAGGGGAGGGGAGTAGGAGAATGAGGAGCAAGAGGGGAGGGGAGCAGGGGAAGGAGGAGGAGCAGGAGGAGGAACGGGAGGAGGAGAATGAGGAGAAAGAGGGGAGGAAAAGGAGGAGGAGAATGAGGAGCAAGAGGGGAGGGGAGCAGGAGGAGGAGGAGCGAGAGTAGGAGGAGGAGGAGGGGGGGGAGCAGGAGGGGAGCCAGGAGGGGAGGGGAGCAAGAGAAGGAGGGGAAGGGGAAGGGGAAGGAGGGGAAGTGGTAGGAGGAGGAGGGGGAGGAGGAGGTGAAGTGGAAGGGGAGGAGGGGGAGGAGGAGGTGGACGAGGAGGGGAGAGGAAGTGGAATTGAAAGTGAAAGTGGAAGTGGAGGAGGAGAGGAGGGGATGGGGAAGGAGAAGGAGGGGGAGATGGAGGGGAAGGAGAAGGGGGAGGGGGAGAACGAGAAGGAGAAGGAGAAGGAGGAGAAGTACGTGGAGGCGGTGGTGAGGGGAGCATGAGGAGGAGGAGGAGGGGAGGGGAGTAGGAGAATGAGGAGCAAGAGGGGAGGGGAGCAGGAGAAGGAGTGGAAGGGGAAGGAGGAGGAGTGGGAAGTGGAAGGGGAGGAGGGGGAGCAGGAGAAGGAGGGGAAGGGGAGGGAGGGGGAGTGGGAGGGGGAGAAGGACGAGGAGAAGTAGGTGAAGGGGAAGGGGAAGGAGGAGGAGGAGGCGGGGTGGCGAAGTAGGAGGAGGAGGGGAAGGGGATGGGGAAGGAGGAGGAGAAGCAAGAGGAGGTGGTGGCAAGGGGATGAGGAAGGAGAAGGAGGGGGAGGGGGAGGGGGAGTGGGAGGGGGGAGAAGGAGAAGGAGGAGAAGTAGATGGAGGTGGTGGAGAGGGGAGCACGAGCAAGAGGAGGGGAGGGGAGTAGGAGAATGAGGAGCAAGAGGGGGAGGGGAGCAGGGGAAGGAGGAGGAGCAGGAGGAGGAACGGGAGGAGGAGAATGAGGAGAAAGAGGGGAGGAAAAGGAGGAGGAGAATGAGGAGCAAGAGGGGAGGGGAGCAGGAGGAGGAGGAGCGAGAGTAGGAGGAGGAGGAGGGGGGGGAGCAGGAGGGGAGCCAGGAGGGGAGGGGAGCAAGAGAAGGAGGGGAAGGGGAAGGGGAAGGGGAAGGGGAGCAGGAGTAGGAGGAGGAAAATGAGCAAGAAGGGAGGAAAAGGAGGAGGAGAATGAGGAGCAGGAGGGGAGGGGAGCAGGAGGAGGGGAAGTGGAAGGGGAGGAGGGGGAGGAGGAGGTGAAGTGGAAGGGGAGGAGGGGGAGGAGGAGGTGGACGAGGAGGGGAGAGGAAGTGGAATTGAAAGTGAAAGTGGAAGTGGAGGAGGAGAGGAGGGGATGGGGAAGGAGAAGGAGGGGGAGATGGAGGGGAAGGAGAAGGGGGAGGGGGAGAAGGAGAAGGAGAAGGAGGAGAAGTACGTGGAGGCGGTGGTGAGGGGAGCATGAGGAGGAGGAGGAGGGGAGGGGAGTAGGAGAATGAGGAGCAAGAGGGGAGGGGAGCAGGAGAAGGAGTGGAAGGGGAAGGAGGAGGAGTGGGAAGTGGAAGGGGAGGAGGGGGAGCAGGAGAAGGAGGGGAAGGGGAGGGAGGGGGAGTGGGAGGGGGAGAAGGACGAGGAGAAGTAGGTGGAGGCAGTGGTGAGGGGAGCATGAGCAGGAGGAGGAAGAGGAGAAGGAGGGGAAGGGGGAGGAGGAGCGAGAGCAGGGGTAGGAGGAGGAGAATGAGGAGCAAGAGGGGAGGAAAAGGAGGAGCACGAGGGGAGGGGAGCAAGAGGAGGTAGTGGTGAGGGGAGCAGGAGGAGGGGAAGTGCAAGGAGGAGGAGGAGAAGGAGGAGGAGGGGAAGTGGAAGGGGAGGAGGGGGAGCAGGAGGTGGAGGTGGAGCAGGAGGAGGAGGGGAGAGGAAGTGGAAGTGGAAGTGGAAGTGGAAGTGGAGGAGGAGGAGGGGAGGGAATGGGGAAGGAGAAGGAGGGGGAGAGGGAAGGGAAGGGAAGGGGATGTGGAAGGAGGAGGGGGAGGGGGAGGGGGAGGGGGAGGGGGAGGGGAAGGGGGAGGAGGGAAGGAGGGAGGGGAAGGGGAAGGGGAAGGAGGAGGAGCGAGAGCAAGGGTAGGAGGAGGAGAATGAGGAGCAAGAGGGGAGGAAAAGGAGGAGGAGAATGAGGGGAAGGGGAAGGGGGGGGGAGCAGGAGAAGGAGGGGAAGGGGAAGGAGGAGGAGCGAGAGTAGGGGTAGGAGGAGGAGAATGAGGAGCAAGAGGGGAGGAAAAGGAGGAGGAGAATGAGGAGCAGGAGGGGAGGGGAGCAAGAGGAGGCAGTGGTGAGGGGAGCAGGAGGAGGGGAAGTGCAAGGAGGAGTAGGAGGAGCGAGAGTAGCAAAAGGAGGAGGGGAGGAGGGGGGGGGGAGGGGAGAGGAAGTGGAAGTGGAAGTGGAGGAGGAGGAGGGGAGGGGATGGGGAAGGAGAAGGAGGGGGAGAGGGAGGGGAAGGGGATGTGGAAGGAGAAGGTGGAGGGGGAGGGGGAAGGGGAGGAGGGAAGAAGGAGGGGGAGGGGGAGGAGGGAAGAAGGAGAGGGAGGGGGAGGGGGGAGCGGATGGGGAAGGAGAAGGAGTTGGAGGTGGTGGCGAGGGGAGCACGAGCATGAGGAGGAGGAGAAGGAGGGGAGGGGAGTAGGAGAATGAGGAGTAGGAGGAGAATGAGGAGCAAGAGGGGAAGAAAAGGAGGCAGTGGCGAGGGGAGCAGGAGGAGGGGAAGTGCAAGGAGGAGCAAGAGCAAGAGTAGGAGGAGGAGGGGAAGTGGAAGGGGAGGAGGGGGAGGGGAGGTGGAGGTGGAGGAGGAGGGGAGAGGAAGTGGAAGTGGAAGTGGAAGTGGAAGTGGAGGAGGAGGAGGGGAGGGGATGGGGAAGGAGAAGGAGGGGGAGAGGGAGGGGAACGGGATGGGGAAGGAGAAGGTGGAGGGGGAGGGGGAGAAGGAGAAGCAGGTGGAGGTGGTGGCGAGGGGAGCATGAGCAGGAGGAGGAGGAGAAGGAGGGGAGGGGAGTAGGAGAATGAGGAGCAGGAGGGGAGGGGAGTGGGAGGAGACAGTGGCGAGGAGAGTAGGAGGAGGGGAAGGGGAAGGAGGAGGAGTAGGAGGAGGAGAATGAGGAGCAAGAGGAGGAGCGGGAGCAAGAGTAGGAGTAGGAGAAGGAGGAGGAGGGGAAGTGGAAGGGAAGGAGGGGGAGGAGGAGGAGGGGGAGAGGAAGTGGAATTGGAAGTGGAAGTGGAGGAGGAGGAGGGGAGCAAGAGGAGGAGGTGGAGGAGGAGGGGAAGGGGGAGGAGGAGGGGAGCAGGAGGAGGAGGAGGAGGAGGAGAAGGGGAAGGAGGAAGGGGGAGGAGGAGCAAGAGGAGGAAGGGGGAGGAGGAGGGGAGGAGGAGGGGGAGGGGGAGGGGAAGGAGGAGTAGGATGAGGAGAATGAGGAGCAGGAGGAGGAGAAGCAGAAGGAGGGGAAGGGGAAGGGGAAGGAGAAGGAGGAGGGGATGGGGAAGGAGGGGAAGGTGGAGGGGGAGGGGGAGGGGGGAGAAGGAGAAGGAGGAGATGTAGGAGGAGAAGTACGAAGAGGTGGTGGTGAGGGGAGCATGAGCATGAGGAGGAAGAGGAGGGGAAGGGGAAGGAAGAGGAGCAGGACGAGGAGAAGAATGAGGAGCGGGAGGGGAGGGGAGCAAGAGAATGAGGAGGAGGAGGAGCAAGAGGAGGAGGAGAAGGAAGGAGGAGCAAGAGGAGGAGGCGAAGGAGGAGCAAGAGGAGGAGGTGAAGGAGGACCATGAGGAGGAGAAAGAGGAGGAGGAGTAAGAGGAGGAGGAGGAGGAGGAGGAGGAGGAGGAGGAAAAAGAAGAAATTTGTTTTTGAGTCTAAGTTTGAGAATGAAGACGGTAATGCATTTATTACATCTTTAGTCACTCATTCATGTGACAATACATCGTTACTTGAATTAAATGCATCTTTTCATCTATGTCATGCCCACTTTTACACAAGTGGAATGCATGATGCAACATGACACCCTACAATTTATTTTCTTAAAAAACATAATGTAATCCAAAAAATATTCATTGCTAAACTTGAATTAATTAAAATGTAAAAAATGCTAGATAATGCTTGCATACCTAGTGACATAATCCTTGTATCACCAACAATGCTCAACTTTGTAGAGTGGGAAATGAGTCTTT
>BSBK01004433.1:0-382500 GCA_027943335.1 Chamaecyparis obtusa
AGAACAGTTATTTATCAGTAATATAATAAATTCCCAAAGATCTGATTTCCTAACACCTAATCTAGTGAATATAATACCTCTACAACAGCAAAACTAGATTGGATATAACAAATAGATAGCAAGAAAGTACTAAATGATAACCAAGCATTCCTTGACTCTCCATTGCTATGAAAGAATAATCAACTTCTCAACCATAAACTAAAAGATTTCAACTAGTTTTTACTTCAAATTTGTAGATTGTAACAATCTTGATCAATATGTGCCAATAGGAGATGTACTCACTCAAACCAGTGCCTTATCCATTGGACAATAACTCCAAAACAAAAAGGATACAAGACTAGAAAATATCAAAGATTCATAGCCATAAATACATCCATCCAAAACCCTCATTGCTTATAGAATCCTTATGCAAATCAAGATGAACTCATATCCCATCCAAAGTAGTATTTAATCTAATCCTTGATCAGAACTCAAGAATGAAAATACACACATAAATAATTATGTAATGAACTAGAAAGTTCAAAATCCTTAAGATTTGACATAGAGGAGAGATTAAAACCAAATATTTGTATTAAGTATAATGAATCCTACCATTGGTATACAATTTACTTCAGAATACAAGCCTGTAAATAATAGTATAGACCTATAACTTTCTTCCTTCTATTGACAAGTACTGATGCAAAATTTTACAATCTTGACTGAGATTAGTGTTTACAAAATATGCTCTATCAGCACCTAATTCCCAATGTCTCCAAATGATCATAAAAAATAATTTTATACACAAGGATTGCAATAAGCATCCAATAATTTAGGGAAAAATTAAGTTCTCCAACCACTTACAATCAATAAAAAAACTACAGAAAAGATATGCCACCTAACTAGGAGCAATCAGGTCCAATCTGATCTTCAATTTAGGTAAAAACCTAACTAGTATGCCACAAGGACATGAAATATCATTATGAAAAACTTCCATTATTTTTGGTTGCACAATAAATGGCATGACTATTTCATCCACTTCTCCACGACATGGAAACCTTTTCGGGAAAGCATTATTTCAAAATATTTTTGGGTGGTGAACATGATCAGATCAAGTAGATTGGTCACTGTTGCATTTAAGAACCAATCCTTTACTGTAGTTATTTCTGTTAGGTCGGATTAGTTTTGAGAAAGAATATGATCTACATCAATTTTCACTTGCCTCAACCCTTTTCAAACCTGCAACATTGTCACTTATGATGACAAAATGAATTAGATATGATTAAGTTTTTAAAACTTGACTTATTGGCTTATTTTTTGCTGAAAAACCCTAGCAAAATTTTAAAGTTTTAAAATACAACAGTTATCACCCAGGTTTAAAATACAATCATTGATCTCCATCTTTTCCTGCACATCATGTGGCTCACATAAATTGGTAGAATGATCAAAAGAGCCTTCAAAAAAGACTATCCATATCATCCACCTTGGCAACCAATTAGAAAGTAACACATCAACAACACTTGGCATCGAGGACCCACCTTTTAAAATCTTCATCGGGTTGGACATGTGGTGGAAAGGTGTGATTCTAAGATTAGTAACCCTCAAGCATCTTTTTGCCAAGGAATTATACCTACCACACGATTAGTTTGAAAATGTAAGTTTCTTATCTCTTTAACTGTTGCAAGTCTTTAACCACTCCTCTTCTAGAGATCATGCGAGAACAGGCTTCCTTAGGGTCACTAAAAGTTTATCTTAACCATGGTTTCATTATTTGATTGAGTGACAGCCATCGATCCTTCTATTTATCCATGGTTCCTTTATCACTTTTCAAAACTTGCAGACCCACCTTGAAATCGGGACATGCGTCAAACAGTTGCGATCTTGCGATGGTTAAAATCCCTCCATCTTCTCTTTGTGGAATAGATCTTGCTGCATATGGAAACACTTTATCACTCAACTAATATTTAGCTCCACTAACATATGACATCATCTGGGACACACATCAACAAAGCGTGATCCTACGATGGATAAAGTTCATGCAAGTCTTGATCAAGGCTTCACGCCTGTCATCAAATCAAAACACATCTCATAGTCCGTATAAAAAGATATCACTAGCCCCACCAAAAATGTTTCCTCATCAATTCCCTTTAATTGGATGGCTGTCACAATCTCATGATGGATAAAGGTTAGTTTCTTTTTGTTTGAGACATCACACCCATCATAGATCTTTCTCGAACTTTAACCAAACTTTACACCACTTACCAACTGGGCTCGCTTGATACTAACTGCTAGAAAACCTTAACTGCGTAGTTTATCAGATGTTTTAAAATTTATGTGGTCCCACTGACAATTGTAGATAGGTGGAAAGTAGTCACAATTCCATGAAGATAAAATGCCTACAGCTTGAGGCTCAACGGATAGCGATTGCTGTTAGATTTAAAAAGATCTGATAGTCGTGATAAAACAAAGAAAGTTTAATAAAAAGATACAAATGCAAAGGGAATATTTTATTTTTCTTACTCTTTGAACCCTTAGTCAACATTTTATTTTTTAAAAGGCACATGTGGAAATCCTAACTTAAGTGACTGAAAAGGTAACCAAGAATTAGAACAAAGGTCAAGAAAATTAGGGCTTTTGGAACGGGAAGACCTAGGGTTTATGAGAAAACATGGATTTTTTCAGGATTTTTAACATCAGGGGCCAAAATTTTTATACAGTCCTAACAAAGCCAGTAGAACCCTTTGAGTAATACCCTAGCTTAGCAATATCAGCTATACCAGATGATGTATTGCATTTGGAAGATGTAAAATGATACCTAAAGTGTGAATTTGAGACTGTAGGAGACAATAGTATGAACGTGGAATATGACAAAATATACAACTAGGACATGACCTATAAGAAAGGGTATGAACATTTATGTCAACTAGACATTACCAAGTATATGTTTCACTATGAATTTCAAAATGATGATTGGACTAAGATCATCTTAAGCATAATTCATGATGGAAAGTTCTAGTTGGATGATAAAGTGATAGATATCACAAATGATTTGATAAATGAAGTAATAGGATTATCTAACAAAGGTGCAATCCATCTAAATGAGAATAATGTGAAGAAAATAGTCCTAGATAATACTAAATCTTCATATAATGGAAGAGGTATTGTAATAAGTAAGATTAAGTAGAATGATGTTAGGTATGTGTGTAAGATAATGACTACCAGGTTATGTGCCAGCTCTAGAGAAGATGATATAGCAGCATGTATGGTACAAGAAGCTTATCTTATGTGTGTCAATAAGGTTTATGTTGACATGAGTGAAATTCTGAGGATCCAACTAATTGAGAATCTTGAGAAGATCAAGAAGACAAAGAATTCCCAATTCAGATTTTCATCCTTAATCACCTATATATTTTTCCACCTTTTGAGATGATTTCCTTACACTATAGGAGCTTATTGGAATGATGAGAGGAATACAATGGAGATAATCAACAAGGTGTATCTTAGATACCCAATTGATAAAGTGAATGAGAGTTCCACACTTATAATTAAAACTGGTGCAAAGGCACCCACAAAATATGTAATCTCCTATCATTAGTGTCTAAAATTTTATGCAAAAATGTAAAACATTAGAAAATTTGCAATGATATGCCAAGTAGCTATTTTGTAACCACTCCAAGAATTCATTGAGTCTTTGTAACCACCAAAAGGAATTATAAAATGGGCTAGAAAATGTAATCATCAGGGGGAGTCGATAGAGAGGAAGTTACGTGATAGAGGAGAAAGAGTGAAAAAGAGTAGAAAGAATTGGGCTCTCTGGCCTTCAGCCAGAGAGCCATTCATATTATGTAATATTTGGATTTTAATGCAATGTCTTGTAATGGAATCAATAAATGGTGTTTTAGTTTATATTAAGATGTCTCTTTATTTATAATGTTATTCCCTTATCAATGGTTGTTATCGGCTTCTTTTGTCATTTCCTTATGTCAAGCATTCGTTATCAGGTCAGTTTGGGTAGAAAGACTAAGTCAAGAGTCTTATATTTGTTGTTATCAAGTTAGGGAATGCGGTCATCATTATTGATTTAATGTAAACAGATTGGTATTAAATCTTTTATCATGTATGCAAAACCAATCTTTGTTAAATGGTTATCAAGAACCGTTATTTGATATTATTTTGGTTTCGAATCACAAAATAGATATCAATGAGAGCTTTATTTTGCAGAGTCATTTGCATGGCTGAATGAAATTGGATATCATTTCCAAAGTGACAGTCCAAGACCAATGTATTTGGAACTTGACATTTGTAATAGAAAAGGTGGTGGGTGCATTGTGATACATGCATGCTTCAACTGTCATGTCCGAAGGAGACCCAAGAGCACCATGTGCAGAGTTATTTGTTTTTGGAACCATTGAGTGATACGAGTTATCACTTCCCAAAGCAACCAGTGAAGACCATTATATGGTGATCTCGGTGTTGAAAATGGGGAGAAGGTGGTGGATATGAAATGTACATGTAAGCTCATGCTTAGTTAGACCCACAAGCTGATAGAGTCAAATAATATGTATGGAAGATAATAGTAAGTGGATTCTATTGTTTAGAGTATGTGCATTGCTAAATCAATGTTTAGAAAGAAAGAAACCATAACATGCACCATGAGGAAATGGTTTGAGACTCTTCCAACTTGGCTATTGAGTAGTGAGATATGCAAATTTAAGAAAAATAATGAAGAATTTGCAAATTAGAAAGGAAGCATCGATCTCTCCGCATCAAGTGGTATTAGAGCCAACAAAAGATCTAGACAGAGTAGTGGATTGGGTATTTTATTGTGCTAATGAGGATGTGGTTGCAGATGTATGTCCATAAGCTATAGCAAGGCAGATAGATTGTCTTTCATGGGGGCCATAGGAGATGGTCCAAGGGCCTGAGCGGAAGGTCCATGGTTTCCAAACGACCTGGGGTGAGAGTCCAGAGAGAGGACTCCTGAGTGAGGTAGAGTTATTTGTGAGTTTTACAAGCATTGCCAGGTGGACTAGAAGCAACACCTTGGAAGCAACCCATATGCAATCTAGTGATGGGAGTTAGTTGCATCGTCAGAGTGAGCAACATAAGCATGCCCAAGAATTTGTGTTCCAAATTTATCCTCAGAATTTCCATGGGATATGAAAATCTTTGAATTCTGGTAGTATGGTGCAAAGGAACCCATGAAATATGTAATATCCTATCATTATTGTCTAAAATTTTATGCAAAAATGTAAAATGTCATAAAATCTACAATGATATGCGAAGTGGCTATTTTGTAACCACTCCAAGAAGTCATTGAGTCTTTGTAACCACCCAAAGGAATTATAAAATGGGCTAGAAAATGTAATCACCAGGGGGAGTCGATAGAGAGGAAGTTATGTGATAGAGGAGAAAGAGTGAAAAAGAGTAGAAAGAATCGAGCTCTCTGGCCTTTAGCCAGAGAGCCATTCATATTATGTAATCTTTGGATTTTAATGCAATGTCTTGTAATAGAATTGATAAATGGTGTTTCAGTTTACATTAAGCCGTCTCTTTGTTTATAATGTTATTCCCTTATCAATTGTTGTTATCAGCTTCTTTTATTATTTCCTTTTGTCAAGCATTCGTTATTGGGTCATTTTGGGTAGAAAGACCGCGTCAAGAGTCTTATATTTGTTGTTATCAAGTTAGGGAATGTGGTCATCACTATTGATGTAAACAGACTAGTATTAAATCTATTATCATGTATGTGAAACTACGCTTTGTTAAATGGTTATCAAGAACCGTTATTTGATATTATTTTGGTTTCGAATCATGAAATAGCTATCAGGGAGAGCTTTATTTTGCAGAGTCATTTGCATGGCCGAATGAAATTGGATATCATTTCCAAAGCGATAGTCTGAGACCAATGTATTTGGAACTCAACATTTGTAATAGAAAAGGTGGTGGGTGCATTGTGATACGTGCATGCTTCGATTGTCATGTTCGAAGGAGACCCGAGAGTGCCATGTGCAGAGTTATTTTTTTTTGGAACCACCGAGTGATATGAGTTATCACTTCCCAAAGAAACTAGTGAAGACCATTATATGGTAATCTCAGTGTTGAAAATAGGGAGAAGGTGGCAGATATGAAATGTACATGTAAGCTCGTGCTTAGTCAGACCCGCAAGCTGATAGAGTCAAACAATATGTATGGAAGATAATAGTAAGTAGATGATATTTTTTAGAGTATGTGAGTTCCTAAATCGATGTTTAGAAAGAAATAAACCATAACATGCACCATGAGGAAATGGATTGAGGCTCTTCCAACTCGGCTAATGAGCAATGAATATGCAAATTTAATTAAAAAAATGAAGAATTTGAAGATTAGAAAGGAAGCATCGATCTCTTCGTATCAAAACCCTTTCAGAATGAGATGAAGAAAAGGTCAATAATTACACCCTCAATAGTTGAGAAATACAAAGATGAGATATGCGTTTTGGTTGATATAGACTTTATATATATTAAAGCGGTAGGACCAAGAAATGAATTCGTAGACCCTATAGATTATGAAGTGTCTAAAGAGGCAATTGAAGGATATGTAAGCATAATTATGAAGTGCAGACTAGATTCCAAAAGTCCTAGATTTGGAACATTTGAAAACATTTCCAGCACAACACAACAATCATAGTTGCAAAAGTCAGCTAAGAAAAGGGTTGACACAATAATCAAGAAGATATTAAAAAAAATAGGTATGACTGAAGATGAATTTAACAATGTGAAGTAGATAGTAACAACCATGAGAGATATTGGATAGAAAGAAGTGTTAACCGTACCACCTTTGGAATCTAAAGAAACCCTTGTTCTAGATATTCAAAATGTTGATGAAGATGTCACTGAGATTAGTGAGATGAGTATATCACTGGACAAGCCATCAGTAGCAGCTACAAGAAAATCTACTAGATCCACCTCCACTACACTGGCTAAAAGAGGAAAAGAAATGGCTAGTGGACTAGGAAAAAGGTAGAAGACTAGCTTTTCTCCTATGGAAAGAAAAATGACACAAGAAGAAGAATCCACACCCATTGAGAAAATGAGAGGTCAAGTTCCAATTCAATCTCAAGAAGAAGAGGCAGGTAGAAGAAAAAAGAAACAATAGAAACCTAAGATTGAGAAAGTGAATCCTTTGATCACAAATGAAGGAGATTTCAAAAAGTTAAATAAATACTATCATATGTACAATAATTTTGAGAAACTGAATCTTGAGAATGTAGTTGTTAGGTACATGATCCTTTCTGTCAAGAAATTTGAAAATATTAAAGATAAGATACCAAGTGATCTTTATGAGAAATTGATTAACAAGAACAAGAGAGAAATAGAAGAGGATAAAGTATAAGAAAAATATTTGTGAGAAAACTATGTGTAATCAAAGATGAAGAACATTTCAAAGAGATAATGAAGAGTCTCAGCATCCATTTGAGAAGGAAAAGAAGAACAGTTCTAATTATGGGAGGTAACTATGAGGAAGTTAACAAGGAAACTGAGCAAGCAGTTGTGAAAGTGATGACTTTAGTACCATGAGAAGCATTAAGTGAATCAAAATGTATAACACTCAAACAATAGAAGAAGTTTCATAGATGAAAGAAATACCACCTCAGAAAGAAACCATAGCTCCACCACCTACCATACTTATTGATGATGAAATGATGCATGTAGAAGGCACTAGCATCATCATCGATAGAGAAGAAGATCCTTTGAAAGATCAAGGAGAGGTTGTTGGCAATTTGGGAGAGATGGTGAGTGAGGAAGAAGATGCAGAAGAAGAAAAAGGAGATGATAAGAAAGAGGAAATAAAGGCATCAAAGGAGACACAAACATAAGTCACTAAAAAAGTAGTGAAAGAGGAACAAGGTAAAGGTAAAGAGGTAAATCCTATAGAGATTATACCTCAGCACATTCAAATAGTCACACCATAGAAGGTCACAACAAGAAGTTCATCAAAGTCACCCATTGAGTTAGTATTAGCAAATTTAGGAGTTGAAGTTGATGATGATGATCAAATAGAGTTGATCTCATCCCTGATTAAGATAATTGGAAAGAACAAGAAAGTAAAGAGCCTAGAAGGATCACTACTTGAGGTAACAAATAAGCTTCAAGGTGTTATATCTACCCAAGTTAGTGAAGTTTATCCACAAGTTAAAGAAAGAGAGGTAATCAAAGCTTTTGATAGTGAGTTCACTACTTTATCTGACATTGCATTAGTGAAAGCACAAACATTTCATGATGCACAATTATTTCAATCCACTTATCAAAATATTAAGAATGATTTAGAAAACCTTGATGTTTGCATTAAGGAGTTGAGGAAATGTTTGGAGTGAGGAAGAGAATTTTATAGTCAATGTGCCTTATCAGACAATCATATCTCACATATTTCAGAGAAGATGAAGATTAAAGAAGAGCTAAAAGTCACAGTGAATGAGCTACAAAATCCTAGCATGAAAATCACTAATACTAAGAAGAAAGTGAGTAAAATACATGATGAGATAAGACTATTAGAAAATGAAAAGGAAAGAGACTTGAAAAGGTTTGAATTACTCAAAGACCACCTAACTTTTAAAATTAGTAATGTGCAAAATCAACTAGAAGAATGCCTTTCATCAAAGACATCATATGGTAAATTTGCCTATCCAAATCTTAGAGTAGTTGAGATAGCATCTTATGGGCTATGTGCACTACTTAGTGAATCAAATTTTCTCAAGGCTACATGGGATAATAAAATTGAAAAATTGCAGGAAAAATTTACAGGTTGCATTTCAAGTCTTCCATTATTACAGGATTAAAGGCAAAAAGGTATATCAAAAATTTTGACATATATATATATATATATATATATATATATATATATATATATATATATATATATATTTTGACACATTTGGCATTGTTGTCAAAGGGGGAGTAAAATAGGATGAGAAAATTTCTTATATGTATAAGGTATAGATATATGCAAAATAGTATATAGTATAATCAAAGGGGGAGTTTCCCTATGGTGAAATAAGTAGACATGTATGATCCACAAACTTTTTGCAAATCTTGTAATGGCCATGTAACATAATGTTGCAAGTTTTCTTTTGAAATTTTGTTGTACATTTTTGGAACTTAGCCAATTTTGCCATATGTTGCCACCAATGACAAAGGGGGAGATTATTGGAAATTTGGAGTAGGCTATCATGGTTTTTTCATTATGGCAACATATATTCAGTATTAAGACAACATGATTTGAGGAGGAATTTATGGATGAGAACTTAAGAAAATTAACTAAGTATAACAACATTTATTTGTCTACACAGAGACTATTTTGATCAGCGAAGTTCATAGAGGTACTTTTAGTGCATGCACACTTGAACACAAATTATATAAGGTATGTTGAAGCTACATCTAAGAGTGCAAATCTGTATGACATGTACGTACAAAGATATTAATATTTTACATAAACAATGTTGAACCGACCATAACAGGGCATCGATTAGTAAATGATTATTTTGAGTTAAGGAATTATTTTGTTTATCAAAATAACAACTTCACTAATTAGAGATGACATCCTAGATGTTAACCCTAAGGAAACAAGATTTAATGTTATGTTTTGATAACATGGAAGCTGAATGATAAGCTATATTTGAGATAGCTGGTATAAAGGAGAATATTATGTAATGCGAAGTTATGCATGAGACTAATGCAAAGTTGTAAAAATATTTTTTATTGATGTTACATTATGCGAAATCTGATATAATATCAGATCAGTGTGAACTGATAGAAATTTTTGTGAAGAGCCTACAACTAGATCAAAATATTGAAGACATTCAACAACAGTAAAAGGTTTTTGTATTCTATCTTTTGTATTGGAGATTATTATTGTATATTGCATGTTTGGGTAGTGGGATCATCTTGTATACATTCACATTTTGTAGTACCAACTCCTAATAGGGTTGAGGCTTCTAAAAAGGCCTATAGTCCTCTAACAAGGACCGAGACATTATACAGATGTAATAGACTCCTAACCAGGTTAATATCTTTAACCAGATACTTTTTATTAGTGGATCATTTGTGGGTATCACCCCCCAGGTTTTCCCTTTTCTAGGTTTTCCCAAGAACAAACATGGTGTTATGAGTTCATTTATTTTATGGTTGTGGTTTTTTTTTAGTTTAGTTTCTTATACAACTTATTGGTTCCTGGATAGGATTTTACACTTCATGAGATAACAATATGCTTATGACGGATGTTAAGGAGTGGTTAGCTCCAAATGTGGGTAATCTATAAGCAACTGGACCAACTATAGGGACAAGACTACCCTCTTCACTTTTGGCTCTGTAAAACCAAGGTGGGTACACTCGATCCAATAGGTTTAACTCTGTTTCTTATTCTATACTAGATCTTACAACAGATAGTAGTGAGAAAGTACTAAATAAAAACCTATTATTCATTGACTCTCCATCACTGGGTATGACAACTATAAATATAAATGAAAGTAAAATGATTGGTAATGATTATAATATTTTGGGATTACAAGGTTTGAATCATTCTCCTCAAAGAAAAGATAGGAAAATACAGGCCAGTGCCTTATCCATTGGGCAAAACATCAGAGAAAAAGATGAATACAATGGTTTCTGAAGAAGAAATGGTCTTTAGACATAAACACAAATATCCCAACTCTTTCCTACTTATGAGAATCCTTCATATAAATCCCATGAACACATATTCCACTTTGAGCAATATTTAATGTAACCCTAGGTTGGAACTCAAAGCATCAATAGATACATATAAACCTGTGAAAGATTTAAAGATTCACATAATGAAACAAAGGAGAGAAAAAGATTTGAGATTTTTATTAAGTATAACCTTTCACTATTTGCATATAGTATACCTTGAATAGCAAGCTTGGAAGACAATAAAAACAACCTATACTTCTTCTCTATTGTTTGATGAAATGATAAAAATTACAATCCTTGACTAAGGGCTAGGGTTTCATAATTTCTATCTTTTTAACACCTAAACTCCCAATGCCTTAGAATGATCATGGGAAATCCCTTATATACAAGGAGATGCAACAAGCTACTGATCATTCAAGGGTTTATAAAATTTTAACCTAAAAGCTTTCAACAACCTCAAAAATTTACAATAACTACACTGATCAAGTAGATGAGATATTTATGGCTGAGCCATCCTACTTTATGTCTTCAGTGCTATCCTCGGCTCTTTTCAACAAATTTGATTTCATATCTCGCTATCCATCCTACAATGAATGCTTTCCTATACCTCAACAACCTTGATATTTACTTGGCATGGCACCCCAAGGAAATAAAATTAGATCTAGACAGTAATTCATGCCTTCTACATCATTCTCCAATTGCAATTGTCCCAAAGAAATCAATTCTGAATACCATTTTTCTTTACACGGCTCACCGCTTCAAACCCTGCAAAAGATTTTGAATTTAAATGAAAATGGTTACCGGCTCAAGTTTAAAATACGACCATTGATTCAAAATATTCTCGATGGATCAGGCAGCTCACAATAATATTCATAACAGTCAACTAAGCTTTAAAAATCTTTGGCCTCATCATCTACTTCTCAACCAATAGGAAATAAGCACGTTGACATGACCTGGCACTTAGGGCCCATTGCAAACCTTCTCTCATAAAGGAATCTGATGGCCATCGCTAAAGCGCTACCTTAAATTGTCATCATCTTTCATGAACAGTATAATGATAGCCATTAGATCTTTTTCCAACTCATTGTGCTTTACCACCTCCTACAACGATGGCCCCACAACTTCTTTTGAAAATTTTATAGAATCAAGATTCGCTAGGTCGAACATGTTTGCAGGCAGAAGACCCCATCTTTATCCTTAGTGTCAAGTATATTGACAACATGACATCTCATCACTGCCTTCATGGACCAATCAAAAAGGAACAAGTCATTGACCAAGGACCTACCTTTCAGTTTCTATGATTAAGCAAGATCAACAGCTATCGCTAAAGCGTAAGCTTAAATATCATGCACTTTTCATCAATGGTATAATGACAACCGTGAGATCTTACCATATTTTAACTCTTTGGAAAAGAAATAGGCCCCACTGTGATTCTTCACTAAACTCCATCGAATAAAAAACTACCACGTCGCAAATACTGATAGGTGGGACCTCTTACTTTTCTTCCTTGACTTCAAACATCTGACAAGCACCACATCATATTCATGCTAACCAATAAAGAACTGTCATGTAATTCCACCCTGGCACCCTGAGGACTCACCTACTAACTCATCCATCTATGCATCAGACGATTGTCGCTACACCATGATGCTTAAATAGCTATCATCTTAGTCCAACGATATAGCGACAATCATTGGATTAGTTTGTCATTTATCTTCTAGCAAATCCTCGAGGATGGGCCCGCTAGGATAGATGGCACCCTGTCACTATTTCGCATGTCAGAGATTCTGATAGTGGGCAATCTTGCGAAGCAATGATAGCCACTCATTTTCAAAGGGTCTGATACTTTGAAATATTAATGAGATACTTAGGCTTAGGGAAATATATCAAAGGGGGTATAATATAACACATGCACATTTGGAAGTTTTAGTGAGCCAAAAAGGTAACACAAAATCAGAACCTGGCTTGGAGATTTAGGGTTTATCCTTGAAGGTATCTAGGGTTTTTCGCAGGCTTATCAGATAGTTAGGGCTTGCTGGATAATGAGGAAAAATTAATTGAAGCACCAACACAACTTACAAGTTAATTACATATATCCATAAGGGGGAAAAAGTAAAAGTTTATGAAATACTAATTCAACCCCCCTTCTCAGTATTTCCTATTTCTAACACTACTTCATATGAATTTGACAAAGGATTCAAAGTATATCAAATGGATGTCAAATCTACATTTCTGAATGGAATACTCAAAGAAGAAGGATACATTGAACAACCAGAAGGATTTGTTGATCCAAACAAGAAGAACATGCTTTATAAACTACATAAAGCACTGTATGGATTGAAACAAGCCCCTAGAGCTTGGTATGAGAGATTGCATAATTACCTAATAAAGATTGGATTTACAAGAACAAATGAAAACAACAATCTATACTTGAAGACTGAAAAAGTTAAAGGGATATTGTTAGCATAAATCTTTGTTGATGATATCATATTTGGAGGAGATGATGCCCTATGCCAAACATTTACCAATGATATGAAAACTAAATTTGAGTGTTACTCCTATTAAGCATTAATGGTTATTATTAGTATCACTGAGTCATGGAGTTGGTAAAGGAGACAAGACATGATAGTTAGTCAATACACAAAGCCTTTACACTGAGTATGACACTAGGAAGATCTCTAAGTTAACCGAACATAGCTTTGATCGAGCACTCTTACTGAGCCAAATGATCACCGAGTACTAAGAAATAGGGTCACTGAGCATTCATATGAATCGAGCACCAATTAATTACGAAGAGATGAATGTAGCGAACACCAAGTGAAATAGGAAATGACATAACAATTTGGAATGGCACAAATATCAAGGTAAACAATTTACACCAATCAAAAAATAGTTTACCAAGATTGAGACAAAATTTAATATGGATACAATCATTAAATTATTGATGATTACTATGTGTTGTAGGTCTAGGTTATTTATTTCCACCGTTGATCTTAGGTTTTCTAAGATATTGTAAAACCCTAATTAGCTCAAGTTAGTTTGATATAAAGTTTTTTAAGATGTCATTTTGAAAGAGGATGATCAAGAAGTAGCCACACTTGGGACATTAGAAGATTAGACAATAAAGTTTTTTAAGATGTCATTTTGAAAGAGGATGATCAAGAAGTAGCTGCACTTAGGACATTAAAAGATTAGACAAGCTTTTTGACAAGGATTTGACAAAGGTATTCAATTTATCAAAATAGACATAAGGCTACCGAGTAGTCCAAAAGGACATACACATTGGTACAAGGTGATATCTTTATGGTTTTATAGATCTGAATCAGGAAAGTTTGATTTTCTATTTATAGATATATCCTATTGTAGATGTCTAAATCTATTAACAAAGTAAACTTAACAGTTCTATTGTTAATGTCTTAACCAAGTACACACTTGATTATGTTTCTAAAATCCTCTATATAGGTAGATCTAGCTAATCTTATTGTTACTCCTAATAGGGTAAGATAAAGAGAAGTGATCACAATCTTGGTAGCCTTAATCGACATACTTTTTTACTGCAGTAGTGAAGCTTTATGGGTGTCATCCCCACCATAGTTTTTACCTTCTAACAAGAGTTTTTGTGATACCAAAATATTTGTGTTATGTGTATAAATTTTCATGAATGGTTTATTGATTAGGTTACATGCATTTACATTTCAATTATATTTGAATGTATGTTACATGCAATAGATTCAGTCGGTTAGTGATATCTATGCTTAAAAAGTTTCAGTATTGAAAAGTTTTAAACCTACGGATTCACCCCTCTCCTCTCAGTATATATCTTTCCATAATTACAACAATTGGTATGAGAGTTAGTTCTCTTGTTTTGGAAAGTTTAATCACTTAAGAGAAAATATCTAAAGGATGGAAAGGTATACGCTTGATAAGATGATTAAGAATCAGAGAATATAGATGTAGATCTACATTGAACAATTCAAGGAAGCTAAAGAAGAAATAAGAAAGTTACTGATCAAAAGGAAGGATATGACACTTCAGTATAACAAGACTGAGTATCATGAAGAAGAGATAGATGATCCATTTGAAGGATCAAGATCTAGATCTCAATCTGGTAGCATATCTGATGCATCTGAAGGAACCACATCAGATCTATCTAAAAAGAATCAACATCTTATTGAACAAGTGAAAGAACTACAGATCAATCAAGAGACACAAATGGTCAGAATGATTGAAGTCATGAACAATGCAAGCCAAGAAAAATAAGAAAAATATTGGCTATTGAAGATAGGAAGAAAATGACTAATAACTTGTAAGAGAAGGAATTTGAAATATTAAGACTCACCGAGCATCACTTTGAAATATCAAATCAGATAGTTGTCATAAGTCAGGAAGTCAACCGAGTAAACAATGAGCTTATAAGGAAATTGGAAGACATTGGTGAACTAAGAGGAGGGAGTGAAAGATTGAAGAATGAGGTAAAGATTCAATATCAACATAATGAGATGATCAAGAAAGCTGAAGACAGTACTAAAAGAATGGATGAATTTATGAATAGTCAAAGAAGACTTGATAGCACTACTCAATTAGGCTATACCGAGTAGGGAGAGTCATCAACACAAGCTAAACAAAATAATGCCTATGATAATCCAAGGCCGAAGAAGCTATCATGTTATCATTGTGGAAAACTAGTCCACACATCAAATGTTTGCAAAAGAAAAGAAAAAGACATTCTTAAATCCACTCCTACATTTAATGGTTATTTCTATAACTGTAATAAGTATGGACATCAAGCACATGAGTGCAGATCAAAGTTAAATAGGACACCTAAGAAACCTTATATGGAAAAACATTTTCTCACTTACAACATGTATGGACACATGTCACATGAATGTAGGAAAAAGATGAAGCAAGTCTGGACACTGAAAGAATAGAATAACACATATCAACCGAGAAGGAAAGGTAATGCATACACTTGGGATTACAACACTTGGGTTAATTACACAACATGTGGCAAATATGGACATATTGTAGAAAATTTCAGGAGAGAGAACTAGAGAGGAATAACTTATAATTGGACAAGTACTAGTATGGCATGTTTGCACTATCACAAGGTCGGTCACTTGAGAAAATATTACAGAGACCGAGCGCCAGAGATAAATGCTGATACAAATAGAAATACAATTGAATAAATCATGAGGATAAGAAATCAAATGTGGAGAAAAGCATCAAATGACAATGTTGGATCAAGCACTATAGTCAGTGACACCTCATCCATTGGATTCGGTGGTATCACCACCTCCACCTAAGAAATTAAGGTATGCATGGAACTAAATTTTAATCGGTTATATCTTACAATAGTTCTTTATATCTAGTGAATGAACATCAAATTAGAATGAAAGAAGATGCACTATGGTACTTTATGTTTAGAACTTAAAATGTACATAGTCGATAAAAGCATGATCGAGTAAATGTCTACTAGTCGGTGAATATTGGCAAGCTTAATTGAGTTGAAGTATCAACTGATGTAATATCTAGTGTTAACCGAGCTAAAGCCTTTGAAGTGTTAACCGAGTGCAACTATGTTTATCAATTTGTGGTAGGTAAAATATTTAATGAAAAAGTCTGAGCGAGAAAAGATATTTTTGGTATAAATATGTGATGAAGTTAGTCATTTCATCACAAAATGATCACAAGAAGAACCATAGCGACTTGAGAGGTTTGAGAAAAGAATTCCCAAAGTGTTTGATAGAGATTTAAGGAGATCTTGAGCGAGTTTATCACTACTTCAAGTAAGTTCCTCATCCACTGAGTTGTTTTACTGAAATATTAGTGAAGCTCTAAATTTGAAAAATAATGGCATCTTCATGTAAGGTTATGAAATCAAAGTGTGAGAGTGACAAGAAGGTCACATTGATTAGTCTATGAATTATGATGAACCCAAATACAAGTTTCACCCTGAAATAGCTTCACATATTGATCAAGCATGTACATTTTCCAGTATACCACCTAGGGTTTTGTTGGTACAAGACATATGCACATACATCTATTGTAAAATTAGTGAAATCAGAGATTTCGAGCTTCAATCCACTTACCAAGAGTTAAGTGAGAACGGAAAGCTCAAGGATGATTACAAACACCTGGATGTGAAGGGATTGATGGATGCCCTGTATTTCTTGAGAGAATTCAAAATAGAATGGATTAGGGTTGTTCTTAGCTGAGTGCATGAAGGTAAAATATGGCTAGATGAACCAGTTAAACTATCCAAGGACATTATTCATGTAGTTATCAGTTACCCTACTACCAATAAATCTAAGGCCATAAGGAATGCATCAAGGATAGAGATCAAGAAGCTCACAGGAGCTTAATGGGATGGAAGAGGAATGAGAGTTAATACAATCATTGATCTAGAAACAAGGTTTGGAGCCTATGTTATTGGCTACAAGATATTTCAATCAAGCAAGCCAAATAGTGTACCTTATGGAGCTATAGATATTTCTTATAAGATTGTTAAGAAGGGTCTTTAATTGGACCTCGTCGGGCTACTACTAAAATAATTGGAGGAAAACATAAGAAACATACGGGTAGAAAAGACAAAAACATGTAAGTTTGGTTCTCTACTGGTCTATATATTTATCTACCTATAGAACTTCTTTTCATATATCAATAATGATGATTGGGATGTCAACCAGCCAGTCATTATACAAAAAAGTGAATTTATTCAGAATCTAGGTCAGAATTTTGTTACTATTATGGATGATTATTTTGGAAAATTCAAGGATAGAATGCATAAACAAAACAAGATATTAGGTCAGTTGGTAGAAAAACACAAATATGAAATATTCTTTCTAGTGGATATGACACCACCTTAATCAAGGTAGTTAAATCATGGAATGCTTGGTTACCCCCAATGGGCTATGAAGTAGATATTGATTGAGCTTCTAGGTTAATAAAGGCACTGTTGGCCGAGCCCAAAGATCCAAAGCTACTAGGTTTGGAACCTATGAGGAGGATAAGCTAAGAATAAAGATGGATCTAGTCAAAGTGAAAGTAAGCAAAAAATCCAAAAAGATGATAGAAAGACTAGAAAAATAATTTGGAGATGATGAAGAAGAAGAAGAATCAACAGTTAATCCAGTTGAAGAAGCAACCGAGGAACAACTTTTAATTGGTAACAGTGATCATGGGGAGGATACCGAGTCAGATAAGGATATTCAAGTTGCACCGGTAAAGGACACATGGAAGAGGAAACAATAAGAAACACCTATAAGAGAAAGGAAAAGATCCTCAATAGCTACTTCTCCACCTGTGAATAAAGGAATTGCATAAATAACAAGGCTAACTCCCACTAAAACATATTAGAAGAAGAAGAGAGGTTCCCAATTTACTGCCGAACAACCTAAGAAGAGGAGAAGGCTGATAAGAGCTAAAGATGATGTAGACTCTGAGGAAGAAGATGAACAAGGTAAATTTAAGGTTTTTGTAAATAAAAGTCAGTTGGTAGATGAGTTAGCTAACAATATAAAGGAATCAGGGAGCCTAACTCACCCTAAGATGAGTCGGTATGTACATATGACTACCGAGGATCAGGAGAAAATATAAGAAGCTATCATTAAAATGTTGATAAAATTTAAGAGAGTACCTATTGATTTTTCAAAATATGTTCCTTAGGAATTATATCAGAAATTATCGGCAAGGTGGACATATGCCCTGCATATAGAAAAGAAAATGAGGGAACACTCATTAATTTTGGCAATGCCTACCTTATCTATTCCCGAGATTGAAGAATTGATGAAGCATTATTCCAAATGATTTTTGATGAAGGGTAGAGAACTTAATATTTTTTCATGTAACCTTGAGGAAGTTGATGAAAATAGCAAGCTTCTATGGACTACAATTTTGAACGCAAGGGAAAAAGATGATCAACCTGCACTGGCTATCATTCCTGAGAAGAAGGAAAAAAGAAAAGGAAAATTAGTCCACTCAGATGATGTTGACATAGCCACCAATGACCTGATTCATATCTTCGATAAAAAGATAGTAGATGATACTTATGTCATGGATTTATACCTGTCCAGATATACTAAGAAGGTACACAAGATGCTCTTGAGCAACTAATAACAACTAGGATAGAAGTGTAATACCCCAAAAATGGGCTATAAGTTCATTAATCTCCTACATCTTCAATTCGAACGAAATCGACATCAAAGTCCTAATCTAAGGCACATCTAAACATCATCGAATCATAATTGATTATCTTAAAATTCTACATCGGGGAATATGCCTAGAAATATTCCTAATTATCTTAATTATCTTTAATTTAATGATTATTTGGCAATAAATCACATTTATCCTAAAATTTGATTAATTGAATATTTTGCATATTTAATTAATTAGATTTAATTCTGCCACTTAATTATTTAATTGAAGTTAATTCTATCTATTATTAATTGTATTATTTAATTTTGACAATAAATCCAATATCTTATGAATAATTGATTAAATTCTTATTTAATTAATTAAAGCAAGTTGTCATTATTTAATAATATAGTTTTTAATAAAAGTTTGATTAAATAATTGATTAACCCATAAATCAATTATTTATTTTCAAAAATCAGTTAAGTTGGAAATAAATCACTTTATTATTAAATTAATTCATAAATAAAATATGCACAATCATAAAAGCAGACAACTATCAATTATCAATTAAAGCTAAACTCTATTTTGAGTTAAAGCTTAGCTTTTGCATGTTTTTGTGAGTTAATTATCTTTTATTTAAAAATAACTCAAAAATCAACCTGAGTTATTTGAATGATTTATGGCTTTTTCTCATGCACCTCCAAAGACCTAGATTTCTATAAAAACAAGACTCATCTCTCAATTCATCTCTCAAATTTGCATCCAAGCATCTCATAATTTTGCAAGCTTACTTTGCCAAAGTCATCTACGAATTGCACAACTATTTTGAAGAATTGGAATTTGGAGGATCAAAGCTTATTGCGAATCAAGGCTATTGTGAGATCAATTTGCTTTTTTTTACATTCATTTAGATTTTTTTTTTATATGATTGTTAGATCAATTCATAGCATATCAATTTTTTTCATATCATAGATTTCATATCATTGCATAGAAAATACCAAAAAAATAGATTAATTGCATTCAATTTCATATCCATCTTTTGCATTCAAATCCTTCATTTAGGTGTCGTCTAGGTCACTGATCTCGATAACAATCTGAGAACATTAATCTCGCACCTACTAGAAGGCAGTAAATCGCTTGGTTAGATAGCTTTCAATTTTGCACAATTTTGATTATAGCTAACCTCTAATATTTTATTGAAGTGTTGTGTCTACATATCAGGTACAATTTTCACACACACATTTCTGGCGCCCACCGTGGGGCAACCCACCTTTACATACTAGTTTTGATTTTTTTGGGGAGCTAAAACCTTAAAGTTTCAAAGATTTAATTTTATCTCTCAAACTGCTTGGGATTTTTCTTTGAAATTTTTTTTTCAAGTTGGACACATATCAAGGAAGCTACAATAAAAAATTTAGAATTTTTTGAAATTTTTTGAATTTTTAATAATTTGTTCTTGAAATTCTAGAAAAAATTAATATCTAACGTAAATCAGCATATTTTTCAAAATTTTTTATATTTTCAGAAATATTTTTAAATTCTACAAGAGGTCCATTCTTTGTATTTTAAATTTGGACACAATATAATAGCTCAAATAGTTAGTTTACAAAAACTGGTCTTTTTTGATAAAATGGGTCTCTAGGGCACAAATGAAGAGATTTTTCTAAAATTTTTACATTTTTTGAAAGCTCTCTATTTTTTAGTAGGGGTCTCTGTTTTGAATTTCTATTTTTGTGGCCAAAATCATATCAAAAAAATTAGATCTTGTTGACTAGGTCAAATGCAGCAAAAAAAAAAAAGTTTTGTGATGGGTATGCACTTATTTTTTTTACATGGTTCAATGAATGATATGAGTTATCATTTGGGTTAATTTTTGGTTATTATTATTGATAATAATTGATTTTTAGAGCTAACCCTATGGTTTTCATATGTTGAATATATTTTGCATATCTTGTTTTCTCGTTTGCTTGTTGGAGAGTTCGTCACTTGCTTGCATGAAAAAGCTCAACAAGAATTGTTAAAAATCAGGTAAAATCTACTAAGCACATTGCGAGGATCTCAGGTATTCTTTTTCATCTAATAACATTTCAATTTGGACTTAAAATAAATCTCTTATGTGTCTGGCTTGTGTGCATCTTTTCATGCTTTTGTCTATTTCTACACACTTGCATAATTGATACTAGGTTGTGACCCCTTAAGGATTCATTAAGTAGTCTTAGATACTTGTGATTGATCTTGATTGCTATCTTGGGTTATGGGACTCGCTAATCCACCGGCCCCTCATTCCACCCCGTGGTTGCAATCTCAGCGCCATAAAGGGGAGGGGTCAACAGGACATAAGCGTTAAGTGCTCCACTTGGCAACCCTTTTGTGCTTTTAGGAACTCACTTGTTTTCTAAGTTGGGGACTCATTTTCAGCTTGTGTGAGGTGTTAAGTGTTCCACCTTGTGGACTCATCTCATATTCTCTTTAAGCGTTAAATGTTCTTTTTTTTGCTTTTTGGGTACTTTTGGTAGATTTGCTTTCGGGAATATATCTATGCTCACATAGTAATTAGGCCCTATGAACACTATTCATGATTCTTGAGAGATTGGATTCCTAAAAGAATCTTTCTTGATGATAGAATCCTTGTAGGTAGGGAGGATACTTAGTGCGTTTCACATTCAACTTGGTTAGTGTGTCTTCTCTTATTGATCGATACATTCTCTCCCAGGAGAGGTTGATAGATCACGTGGGGTTGACATCATGAGCTTTGGTGAATCAAAATTGGTTAGTGCACCTTCTCTTATTGATTGATACATTCTCTCCCTGGAGAGGTTGATAGATCACGTGGAGTTGGCATCATAGACCTTGGTGAAGCAAAACTTTGTCTTAGCATGTCGGATTAATCTGCTTGCTTTGTTTGGGTTAAACGTGAAAAGGTATCAAAAACCTTGGATCTAGAGCTAAGTCCCCTTGTGGTATAAATTT
Source organism: Chamaecyparis obtusa (assembly GCA_027943335.1). Classification (NCBI taxonomy): domain Eukaryota; kingdom Viridiplantae; phylum Streptophyta; class Pinopsida; order Cupressales; family Cupressaceae; genus Chamaecyparis; species Chamaecyparis obtusa. Next base: position 21,765 of record BSBK01004433.1, read on the forward strand.
GTGAGTCACCTTTAGAGAGGGTTAACCATAGCGGACAATCCCTTCATAGGGAAAACTGCGTTGACGGAACCTCAAGCGGTCATAGCCATTTCAGACGTGGTAGTGACAGCCGCTATATAAATGTCCTTGTGGAAGAAATCTCCACAGGTATGGTTCATTGTTGGGTTGTCAGATCTCCCTAGCAGCTCTTGAAGATTAAGTTCTCAGACTGTGTCAAAACCCTGGTGCGCCGGGATTGGAGTTCACCCCTTTGAATCATAAAAGTTGCAAAGTCAAACCATTACTAAAAACCCTAGAGAGGCCAATTTTTCACTTTCAGGTATATGTGTGTTATTGCAAAACTTTTTAGAACATACACAATTCGTACTCTCAGGGATTAGCACAATTTGGTCACTTGATTGTTCATGCGCAAGGTTGCCTTTGCCCTTGTTCATTATTTTCAGACATGCTTGAAATCACTTGCTTGCTTTTCTGTGTGCTTGTTTATCTACTTGGCTATTAAAAATGATCAAATCTGGTATAATCTTCAAATCTGAATAGTACAATTTGCAAACAATCCAAAACTGAAAACCTTAAATTTTGCAAAAATTGACGTAAAATTCTTTTTGGAGTCAAAAGTCATATGAGTTTTGTCAAGTGTCATTTCAATACTACCCATCTGTCGTATGATTGACAACCTGGTGTCGTACGAGTTTTCATGCCAACAAATCCAAGGAAGTCAAAATCTTGTTAGCAACTGTCGTATGATATTTACAATTGTCATTTCATTGCTACCCAATTGTCATATGAGTTTAACAACTGTCATTTCATAGACTACCCACTGTCGTACGAGTCTGCAGAGTGTCATTTGGGAAAATTTTGGAAAGTTGTCAGAAAATTGTCAAATTGCAAGATATCCAATGTTTCCAGCCTAGTTCCAGACCCTGTCAAATAGATCATTGTGTCAGGAAAAGAGTAGTAGCTATTGAGAATCCTACCATTTTCCAAGAGTGATCTTTTGAATCTGATCTAGCCTTCTATTCAATCAATTTGAGTCCTTTTTATCTTGTGTCAAAACCTTGTCATAACTATCAATCTTCAATCAATCAATCTTCAAAAACAGACTAAGTGTTGAGAACTCGTGTCCGCTATCTTTTGGGTGATCTATCCCATACATCCAGGGCATAGTATCCTTCACCCACATCTCATCAGATCTTCAAAACTATCATAATCTTGACAAGGTTGCGTCATCCGATTTTCTCGAATCAAATTGTTCTTTAGTTGTCTTCATCCTTTTCTTCTATTTCATTCAAAGTTAATGGTGGAGACTAGAGCTTCTTCACACAAGAAATCAGAAGAAACATCTCAAAACTTACTTTTGACCAATACCCTGGGTCCAACTCTTGAACAACTCATCAAGTCAAGTATCTACGAAGACGACGGTCTCGGTAACTTTCTATTGAAAACTGGTTACATACCTCCTTTATCAACTCACAGAGGTAATCAACAAACTCCTCCTCAATCTGTTCCAGGGAGCCCAAAAACTCCTACCATGTCTCAAGTAGGGACAAACCATGGTTCTCTAGGAGGAGGATCCTAGGGACACCATTCTCAACATAATGCCGACCAAGAACCTACACCCTCTGAAATCCATCGATGTCAAAATGATGATGAATTCAAGAGAATGATGAGGCATTTCTTGAAAGTGGATAGAGAGGCATACTTTTTGCAATTAGCCCAGGAAGGAGCTAAACTTCCTCCTCACTTCAATGTCGAAGATATCATCATGCATGAGGAAGAAACTCTGATGACGACCATAATGAACCAGCTGCATGCTATGCAGGTCAAAATGAATAAAATTGAGAAAGAGAAGGAACCCAAGGAATTCTCCATGGAGGCCCTTTGTCCTTTCCCTTTTGACAAAGACTTGTATATGCCTCCATTCCCAAAAAGAGTGGAGATGCCAAAGTATGACAAATATGATGGACACTCTGATCCTCAAGATCATGTCAAAGAGTTATGTACGCAATCCATGGAATTTATGCATGAACCAACTTATCTGATGCATCTTTTTCCTAAATCCTTGGGAGGAGCATCCATTCAGTGGTTTTCAAGATTACCTTCTACGATCAAAACTTTTGAGGAATTGATTAAATTATTTTATCAACAATATTCCTACAACATTCAACATTTGGTCACCATGATCAATATCTGTAACCTCAAGCAATATCCAGGGGAATCATTCCTAACTTTCCTCAAGAGGTGGAGAAGGAAGTTCTCTCTATATGCTAGACAAATTCTCAAAATGGAAAAACTTGAAATCTTTATCAATAACCTTGTTCCAGAGCTCAATTATCCATTACAAATGCAAGATCATGTATCTTTTGATAAAATGGTGGATAATGCAATCAAGATTGAAAAAGTACTTGTCAAGAAAGGAGAAATCACACTTCAAAAGGACAAGTCTGAATCTGGATCTAGCTCAAAAGATAAAAACAAAAGCTAGAACAGGAACAAAGGTATCGTCACTGATGGCGTTGTTGACACTATCCGCACCCCATCAAAGGCACCAGCCTAGAATCTTACCCTTGGCACCAAAGCCATTAAAGCATCAGAGAAAAAATCCGCTGAACCATCTCCAAAGAAGCCATTCAAACGATGGGATAATAAATTAAAGTTTACTCCTCTTGGAGAATCTTTGGAATCCACTCTGAGAACCCTAATAGCTAATAACATCATCTCTTTACCACCAATCCAAAATTCTAATCCAAATCCAAAACCATATTGGTGGAAAGATAATGAATTCTGTGCTTTCCATCGGAGTAAAGGCCACAAAACTAACAGATGCTTCCACTTGAAACATACCATTCAAGACTTGATAGATCAAGGGGACATCACGACTGATAATCCCACCAGCAATAACGATCACACAACATTTATAGAACCGTTTCCACAACATGGCAAGGGAGTTTCAACTTCTCAGCCTAACATGGGGGTAAAAGTCAATTACGCTTACCCTGGAAATAATACTGTCATCAATATGGTTGAACCATGTCTCTTTGAGAGCTGCAATGTCATCACAATTGTGTGAAGAGACCGAAATCATTCCTCAACTAATGCAGTTACCAGATCACAAGCTCAGGCTCATCTGCAAGGACAAACACCAAGTTCATCTAATGTCCCTAAGATACCTTTCAACCTCACATCTGCTTCCAAAAAGAAGGCTACCTCAAAATCTTCCAATCCAAAGGATACTAGACCTACATCTTACAACATTGTCCAACAACTCCAGCATACCAATGCCAAAATCTCTATGTTTGAGTTACTTCAAATATCTCCAGCTCATAGAGATATCCTAGACAAAGCTTTGCTCGGCTCTAATGTTCCTGATGATCTAGATCTAGACAGGTTCCAGACTATGGTTGGTCATCTAATGTCTCTACAATATATTTCCTTTTCAGAGGAAGATGACAACTCCCTAAGTCACCCACATAATCAGCCCTCAATAGTGATATTGCTATTATGATCTAGTCAATGGGTGGGAATAACCTTCCAGCAGTGTATGATCTTGCCATAAGGGCTGAGAACAGTCTAATCCAAGCTAGGAAGATAGCTCCAAGACCCCCAATGCCCATTTTTCTAGAGTTACACCCTGTCTCGGAATCAATTCTAGCTCTTGTTGGCAATTTGGCTAATGTGGATGCATAGATGTTGTCATTATGGCAACATATGATCTCTATTGAGAGTGCAGAATCTAGAATGCAAGTATGGCAAGTTGAAGGAAGAAATTGTCTAAGTATGGATACAGTGATCCTGACAGAGCACCCGATGAAGATTTAGTTGGCGACGTCCACTGGAGCAATATTTTTGTTTGCATAGTTAACAAAAGCTTCTATAGAGTATGAGGATACCCCATCTCAATGCGCATAAAGTTTGGAGTAGTGCGGACAAAGTTATTCGAAGTTTACCGAAGATAGTTTTTGCAGACATAACAGTTTTGGAGACAGTATTAGCGAAAGAGTTAAGGGATTATTTTTGCTTGTCAAAACAATGACTTAACATTATGAAGGGATGACATCCTAGATGTTTACTCTTGGATAAAGATTTTGGAAGATGACCATGTAAAGTTATTAGCTTTAATAACTCATATATTAGGCATACTTGAAATGTAATGAAAAAAACAAGTGATATGTAAAAAGGAAGAAAAGATAACTTGCGATAGTTGTTTATTGTGATATAAGTAAAGGCTATTGATGTGAAGTTGTAAGCAGTACCATATTACAGTCAGAAACATTTTGTATTACCTGTTTGGGCAGTGAGCTCAGTTGATGATCAGGTTTTGTAATCTAACTCCTAACAAGGTTAAGGCTTCTAACAAGGCCTAAAGTCCTTTAACCAGGATAGATCTACTATATATTGTAAATTGACTCCTAACAGGGTCCAATATCCCTAATAGGATACTTTTGATTAGTGATCTTTGTGGGTACCATCCCCACCGGGGTTTTCCCTTGGCCAGGGTTTCCTCGAGAACATATGATGTGTTATGAGTTCTTTCTATTTACTACTATGTTTGTTAATCAACTTGATAATCTTTGTATGCATTAAAGTAATCTGTTATATCCATAAGTGGGCAAAAGAAAAAGTTTGTGAAATACTGATTCACCCCTCCTCTCAGTATTGCCTATTTCTAATAGCTCTAGCATCTATTCCACCTCTTTCAGTTCCTCCTCAACAAGCTATTAGCCCGACTGCAAACCAATCTCAGGATCTGGATGAGATCAAGAGAACATTGCATACATTCTCTAAGGAATTGGTTACTATAAATAAGAAGCTTCAAGCTCAACCTCTCTCGTAACCCTATCAACCCTACCAACAACCTCTCCAGCAATCTTATCAATAGCCTTATTAGTTGCTTTATCAGAATCATTATTAGCAGAACAGGCCCCAATACCAGCAAGGCCAACAAAATCAAATAAGAAGTTACAACCAAAAAGCCAGCCAACCTTACAATCCTAACAGTCCTAGTACTTCTAGAGAGTTGGTTCCTGTGGCTCAAAACAATATGGTACAGGATTACCAATGGGGATGCCCATGCAATCAACAACATGTTCAAGGAATGTGTCCAATGGGTTATGCTCAAGCCTTCATGGTACAAAATAACATGACCATGCCATAGGAGGTGGTTCAAGGACCAGAAATGCAACAGTGTCCAGTTGCCACCACAAGTGAAGTTCAGGCACCTGAGGCAGCATTGGTAAACTTTCAGAAAGAAGACTTTTGTGGGGTAAATTTCTCACCAAATGACAACTCAACCTATATTCCTATTGCAGCCAACACAAGATCCAAGAAGAAGGCTTTAGAGGCAGAGCAAATGGCCTCTACCAGTCAACAAGCCCCTGTTGTGAATCCACATCCCAAAGCAGTTCAAACTCCAATCCTAAACCAGTCTAAGGAAATCAAAGAACTAGTCAAGGTGGCTACATAGTTGGTATCTACACAAATAGAGGTTGTTGTACCTTAAGGACAACCTAAAGAAAGTTTGGGATCCTTTAATATTATGGAACAAATGAAGAAGACCTCCATCAGTGTACCATTGATGGACACTTTGGCAATCCCTGGACAAAAGGAGCTAATATTAAATGAATTAGCTAAGATTTCACCAAGTCAAGGAGCTATTTTGGAACAACCTAAAGTCCTGGTAGCTGGAACATCTTAGATGGATCAAAAAAAAGAGGAAGTTAGCTCATAGCCCGCTATTGTCTCACAGGTTAAGCCTCCTCCTTTCTATGTAACTCTTATTGTTGGGGATCATTTAATTCATAACTGTATGATAGATTTAGGGGCAAGTAGTTTTATAATTTCTAAGCAATTGGTAGATCTACTAGAGTTACCTTATGAGCCAATAAACAAGCCTGTTGTCCAGTTGGATGGGTCATTAGTCAATACCTTGGGAGTCATAAAAGACCTGAGTCTCACTCTTCATGAATGTCCTAATTTTTTAATTCCTCAAGATGTCTATGACATAGATCTGCCTCCTCATTTTGCTATTTGTCTAAGCAGAGAGTTCACTGCTAGGATAGGAGGATATCTCTCAGCTAATTGGTCTCACCTATATTTTAGAACCAGATATGGAACCAAAGTCAAAATTAAGTCTGAGCCTTTTGCAAAGACCCAAATTGATCCATATACCCCAAGCCCTATAAATGCTAACCTGAAGTATCATGAACAAGATCCAAGTGATTTTGAATCTGAGACCAGTGCTGCCAAGTTTCCTGATATTGCCTTAGATGAGTGGGCTGAAAGAGATTTAGAAGAAGATGACCCTTTCAAAAATATGGATGTTTCTGGTATTGGAATGTTTATCATTCATGAGGGAGATGTTGTGATACCCGAGCTGATTAAGAAAGAAGACAAACCCTCTACCAGTCATAATGAGAACTTGTGGCAACTTTTCTTTGATGGGGCCATAAGCAAGGTGGGTTCAGGAGGAGGAGCTGTCCTAATTTCTCCAAAAGGAAAAAGGTACTACTTTGCAGTTCATTTTTCTTTCAGCTATACTAACAATACAACAGAATATGAAGCATTGATTCATGGTTTAGAATGGGCTAGATAGAGAGGAATCAAGTGCTTAAAAGTGATTGGTGATAGTGAGTTAGTGGTCAATCAAATCCGTGGCACTAATCTCATGAAAAATGATACACTTAAGATGTACAAACACAGGGTCTAGGACCTAATAGAAGGTTTTTGTGCCTTCAATTTAGTTGTTGTTCCAAGAAATCAGAATAGACAAGCAGACAAGCTGGTTGCCATGGGAGTAGAATATGACATGCTGAGAGGTGTCTCAGATCCTAATTCTCAACATGTGAAAGTGCTGGTAAGACCATCCATACTAGATAATCAAGTAAGCTAGAAATTTTTTGAAGATGATGAATAGATTTTCAATTTTCTAATTGAAGAAGCTGAGTTCTCTGGAGTGAACTAGAGCAAGCATGCCCATCAGTATGATGACCAGATGTTATAGTTGAAGAGCAATAGACTACCTAAGGGATTGGTCACACTTGAGTCTGTATTTAATTTTGATGATCAACTCAGAGGTGACAAGGCTAGTATGACAGTTAAGGAAGAACACTACTAGTCTGTGGAGGTCCTCAAAGGCAAATTTCTTAAGCTAGGAAAGGTATGCACTCAGCCTGAAACATAAGCTTTTTTTTCAATATGCCAAGAGTTTAGTGATGTCTTTGCCTGGGAATACTATGATCTAAAAGGATTTGATCCCCATTTAGCCCAGCACATCATTGAACTAGAACCCCAAGCCAAGCCAGTAAGACAAAAACAAAGGCCCATCAATCCTAAGATAGAGGTCCTGATGAAAGTAGAATTGAAAAAGATGATTGAAGCCAACATTATCTTTCCTATTAAACACACCTCTTGGGTCTTAAACTTAGTGCCAGTTAAGAAGAAGAATGGTGAAATCTGGCTATGTGTAGATTTTAGAGACCTTAATAGGGCTTCACTCAAGGATCATCACCCATTGCCATCTATGGAACATATTTTACAATATGTTTTAGGATTTGACCACTTTTCCTTGTTAGATGGCTTTTCTGGTTATAACCAGGTTCTGGTTAGAGAGGAAGATCAGTATAAAATAGCATTCACCACTAAATGGGGCACCATGGCATACAGGAAGATGCCATTCAAGTTGTCCAATGTTGGTGCTACATTCCAGAAAGCCATGGAGATGGCATTTGCTAGCTTGATGAACAAGTTTGTGCTAGTATATGTAGATGATATAACTATCTTCTCAAAAGATACAAAAGACCACCTAATTCATCTAAGGAAATTTTTTGAAAGATGCAGAGAGTTTGGAGTCTCACTGAATCCCAAGAAATGCATTTTTGTTGTGCATGAGGGTAGACTACTGGGACACATTGTTTCCAAGCAGGGAACAACTATTGATCCTAAGAGGGTGAAGGCCATTTAGTCTCTTCCCTTGCCAGCTCACAAGAAGGGATTACAGAGTTTCTTGGGAAGAATCAATTTTTTGAGGAGGTTTATTCCAAATGTTGCTGCACTCCTGAAGCCTATGACCCAGATGCTTAAAAAGAATTCAGCATTCCATTGGACCAATGAAGGAAAAAGGAGTTTTGAGGAAGTCAAGGAGGCAATTGCATTTGCTCCTACCCTGGTAAATCCTAACTTTTCTAAAGATTTTATATTGTATGCTTTTGGAGACAAAGATAGCATCTTTGCAATGTTAGTCCAGTAAAATGCTGAGAAACAAGAACAACTGATAGCTTTCTATAGTCAAGGCCTAGATGGTTATGAGCTAAATTATTTTCCTGTAGAGAAGCATGTATTGGCAATTGTGAGAAGTCTAAAGAAATTTAGACACTTGTTGTCTAACAACACAGTACACCTAATGGTTGGTCACCCTTGCATAAGGGATTTCCTACTGAGTAAAGACCTAAGTAACAAGAGAGCTGGCTAGGTCACCAAGGTCATGGAGTATGATGTTCAGATCAAGGTGACCAAGTTGGTTAGAGGGAAAGGACTATGTGAACAACTTAATGAAAAAATAGTAGATCCAGACCAGCAAGAAGGAGAAGTTGTTTTGATGAATCAAGATGCTAGACAGAGCACAAGCTGGATGATAGAGATGAAGTATTACCTCTCTACTGGCCAGTGCCCTCAAGGCCTCAGAAGGAGTAAAAGAAGGTACTTTAGACTCTAGGCTATTCCTTTTGTTGTTATTAATGATGTTCTGTATAGAAGGGATCATACTGGTATTCTATTAAGATGTGTTGAAACTGATCAAGTAAGTAAAGTATTAGAAGGGTTTCATGATGGAAGCTCTAGTGGACACTTTGCTGCCAGAACCACTTCTCTTAAAGTGATGAGAGTTGGGTACTACTGGCCTAGCCTATATAAGGATGCTTTTGATTGGGTAAGAAGATGGAAGAACTGTGCCTTGTTTGCTGGAAAGAAAAAGCTGGCAGCCCTCCCTCTCCATCCTATTAAGGTAGAACAACCCTTCTCAAAATGGGGACTAGATTTTATTGGACCTATCAACCCCCCATCCAGTGCTAGACACAAGTGGATACTTGCTTCCAAAGACTATTTTACCAAATGGACAGAGGCCGTAGCACTGAAGGAAGCAAACAAAACCTCTATCCTGAACTTCTATCAAGATATTGTGTCCAGATTCGGTGCTCCAGATTCTATCATTTCTAATAATCCTATGGCATTCCTGGGAACTAAGGTTTCAGAATGGGCACTCAAGCATAATATCTTTCTGTAACTCTTCTAATTATTACCCTTAGGGTAATGGCCAAACAGAGTCAACAAATAAAAACTTGCTAAGAATAATCAGAAGGACTATAGAAGGAAACTAGAGAGACTGGCATAGAAAGTTAAAGTTGGCCTTGTGGGCAGATAGAATAACACCTAAGAGGGCTACTAGCAACTCACCTTACACATTGGTATATGGAAAGGAGGCCAGAATTCCCCTATCTACTGAGCTACCTACCCTGAGTCTGATTAAAGAAATTGATCTTGTGGAGGAAGATGCTATGTAGGTCAGGATGGCAGAGCTTATTGAACTTGAAGAAACAAGAAAGCTAGTGTTTGAGAGCCTAGAAGCTCATCATACCTAGGTCAAGAAAAGTTTTGACAAGAAGGAAGCACCTAAAACCTTTGAGGAAGGAGATCTAGTCCTCAAGTGGAATGAAGCAAAACATAAACCAGGGAAACACACCAAGTTTGATGCTATCTGGACTCAGCCTTTTATGGTGATTGGATGCAAAGCCCATAACGCTTTTCAGTTGGCTAGCATGGATGGAGAGGAGCTTCCCATTTTGGTGAATGGGATCCACCTCAAGGCTTGTTTCTAAGGTTCTTTTCTACCTTGTACATTAGTAAGTTAAGATTTTTGGCTTTCTATGTTCCCTAAGTGCTTGGCACAAGTTGTTTTTAGTAGTTGCTTTCAATTGTTTTCAGTTGGTGTGAGTAGCAATAAACCAGAGAAGTCATCTCTAGCAGTTAACAGTTTTGTTGAGAAGGATTGGTTATCTGAAAGGGGCTAGGTTCAATTGTGATTTAATGACTCTATGCCCAATGGATCTATTCAGGTAGCTAGTCAGGATGCTTAGCAGGCAAGCACTCCATAGAGGTCGCCAGAATGTTGTCATATTTTTGCTCATTCTTAAGTTTGGAGACCTAGTTACTAGATGAGCTACTGTACCCTAGTTTGCATTTTTAAGTGGTCTTGCTTAATATTTTTGTTCATTTTCATTGCAAAGTACATGAAGATAAAAGGGAAATGAACTGCATCTACATCTACACATGCATGTATGTATACTATTCAGAAAGCAAAGAACTGAAAAGAAAAGCATCTATCTAAGCTCACACAGGCTATGAGCATAGCCGTTATTGGAGTTGAATGGATGAGTGTAGATATACATAAAAATAATAATTGATATGGGGTACCAGACATTGCCTGGTGTTGTTGTCTGGATCCGGTCCTGTCCAGTGAGCTCTTGATCTATGCAATGGCTGGTATCACAATATCACAGAATGCATGCATACACTTAGCCACACACCTCTAAAAAAGGTTGTGCTCAGGACATGTGCATGAGAATCATCCAAAGAACCAAAAGAGGCATCATGTTTTCACTGACATGTTTGTTTCATGTGCAGATATAGGGAGGCTGATCCAACAATGAATTCAATGAATGATTTGGGCCCTTGATGTAGATCATGATAGAAAAACCTCAAAGTTTTCTATCGGTGATCGCATCAAGGGCCAAGAGCACACATTGTGTGAAAGTAGATGAGGAGCATCTAGGTGATTCAACATCAATAGGGATCAATCAAACAACATGGCATGATAAGCAAATACTGGTGTGAAGGTGCAAACAAAATCTATGTGTTGTAACATGAACATGATGATTTAATAAGCCAACAGTGATACCATGATATCAAAGGAAAACAAAGCTAATAAAAGGGAACATAGATCTATGTGAGAGAAGATAAGGCACACTATAGCATAGATGTTTTCGTAATCTGTAATAGTACTCCAACAAAGCATCTCATGTGTGGGACATAATATGAGGCAATGATAGCACAATGTTAACACTGTTGTTTCATATGCATCTAAAATATACAACACATCATGGAGACATAAAGTCAAGGTGGGGTACATGATAACATGATGTTACACTAAAATAGAGCTAAAAGGTATCAACAATTGCCCAATCAAACATATAGTGATGCCACTCAGCATGAATGATGGCCAAACAAGTGCAATGACTGAATGTTCAAAAGTGGATGCAATGCCCAAACGAGTCATCAAGTGGGTTAAGCGATTAATAGTGCAATAACAGTTCTCAGGCTGTATGCAATAAGAATAGCAGTGAGATCAACACCATGCTGAGCAATGTTGTAGCAACTTAATGTGTGAGGTTCATGAGATATTATTGCTCTCAGGGTTTGGAGTCCTCAAACATTGATGCAATAGCTAATATGATATGTGTTCAGTGCCTAAGTAGTAGCACTGGCCAGGTAACAAAGATCAAACAATGATGAGATATTATTGCTCTTGGGCTTTGAAAATGCGAGCATACCTTAACACAAAGTATGGTGCCACAACTAAAATGAAATGGGTTTCCATAATACAGTACAACATAAATATCTCACCCACAGTAGCAGAGCATGGTGATCAAGTAGTGTAATAACAGGGCACGATAACTAATAGAAACACAAATCATAACAGCTTTGGGTCCATTTCCAATGCTTCAACAATACAAGTGAAGCCCCAAGAGATTAACAATGCTATATCAGTGAATGAGAAGAACATTATAGCTTGATAGATAAATGAAACTATAAACATCCAAACAATGTAATGGCATCATGTCCGAGGCCTGTGATCAACAAAGAAGCATTAAAGGAAACAAGAAATGATGCCCTAGTGTGCTCGGGCCATGCATGAAGATAGTAGTGGTCAATACATAAACATATGGTACCCTAATAGTCACGGTGCCCTAGCTTAAGGCTCTGTGCTATAAAGATGTAACAGTGGGCATTGTAAAGGGGCATGGGCTAAGGAGCAATGACACCATCACAGTATGGTTGATACATCAACAACAAATATTAAATGATGCCCTAGCATGCTCTTGGGCTATGCCATTATAATAACCAGTGACTCAAAATCAAGACAATGCTATCAAAATGATACAAATGCACGTGTCATGCCCTAGGATATAGTTCGAACCAAGTTAGAGGCCGAATCACAAAGTAGCTATTCACAGTGTCCTACCCGTGGGTCATTGGGCTTTCCCCAAGACATATCAAATACAATGCCCTATTTATATGGAAAGTGAAAGACATAAATACAAAGAAGCAGCAAAGAACCTCAAAGTGTGTCGTGCCCTAGTACATAACAAGATCACAGGTTTTTGTAGCTTTCTGAGAATCCAACAACAAGTAACAGAGAATATAACATTGAATCAATACAGAGATATACTTCTCGTACCCCTTAAAGAGGCTGAACACATGAAAAGAAAAGCCAATATATACATCAAAGTATGCCCTGCCCTAACAAATGCTGTGAAAACCAATAATAGTTCTTCAAATGCAAAGAGGCATATTGCCACAGGATGACAGTGAATAGCATCACCATTAGCATCTAACATGTGCCCCGAATATGAATATACAGAGGCATGCAAACATGAAACACAATACATAGAGCAATATCAAGAATTGCAGTACAAGAATGTAAAGAGACAATGTGATATCAGCTACCATAGCAACAGTGCACTCAAACATGAATGAAAAAGATTGCCTAGAGTAAAACCTTGATTAGCATACTGCCGAGAGTTGGGTTGCTATTTCCATTCTCAGCTACAATGGACTGCTAGTGGAGATGGCAGGTTGCCAGTTGCCAAGGGGGGAAGGCTCCAGTGGCAGCGACATTGGGGATTTGTGAATTATGATCATTATCTTTGTTTTCTTCCTCCCCTATCTTTTAGGGTCGAGTTGTTATACCAATGCCTCAATACTTTAGGTTATGAATGTTTATTATTACATGAATATCCCCCCATTATTGGGGAGTTGATATTTCACATCTTTTTCATGTAACCTATAGTTTTCTTAGGAGGTTGAAAATTTTATGTTAATGCTATTATTTTTTTTTAAAGATGTGCTTCCCTTTTGGTTGAGACTTTCCTTTAAAAATATAATCGTATCTATTAGAGGTCTTAGTGGATTGTTTTTAATGTAAAAGTCATTGTTTTACCATTGTAAGATGTCAGGCAAGTGGCATTTTTATGAGCCCTTGTAAGATATTAGTTATAGAAACATGACTTAATGGGTGTGATGGTCATTTTTGATTGTCTATTTTTAGGCCCCCACTTTCCTCGCCCCTAGGAATCTGGGAATTTGACATTTAGACCATGATGCTGCCTCATGGGTCCATATTTTGACTTTTCTATTCTTAGGAGGTAGTGGAGTTGAATGCAGATTCCTAGTTTTTAGTTCATATACCTCTCACTTTTGGTGATTGAGGTTAGGTCTTCACTTTTTCTCTCTGATATGAGTGCTATAGCTCTGAGAGACACAATTGTACTAGTTTCTTTCTAGCAATAATAATTAATCCTTCTATTTTCCTACATTTTTGAGTTTTGTTATTGAAACCTTATGCTAAGATTATTGTGATATTTTCATGTCCTTAATCTGCATTTTGGATTCAAGTGTTCATTCAGGAAATTATCTTGGCTCAGTAGTGTGATTTGTGTACAATCATAAATATCAGAATTGTGAAGTTGTTCTTCCTTTCTAAATTCCAAGTACCTTATCTCATTAAGGGTTAGGAAAGTAGGATTGAGTTGTGGTTCAAATTTGAAGTGTTGATAAAGTAAACTTATCATCAATTGTAGTTTCTTTTAAAATTTCAATGGATCACCTTTCATTTCAAGTATCAGTTGTTTCTCTTCAAGCTTTTTCTATCCCTTTCCTCTCAAGTTTTAGAATAGTTTAGTGATCCAAAGAGGGAAGCCGGCCCTTAATCCAGAGGTCTATTCTTAGTGAAGCATCCCACATCCTGAGAGTATTCCCATGTTTCACAAGATTGCTAGGTTTCATACTTAGCCATAGTCGGGTGCAATCCTTAGTGACAACATTAACAAGTCTCATCTAGCGAGCTAGCGACTAAGGGATGTCACACAACATTTTCCAGTTCTCCATGTTCTTGAGCGGTTAGTTATTTTTTTCAGAGATGCAACAAATGCAGTGTTCGTGTGATCTCTCAGTCTTGGTGGTTAGTGAGAAAGAGTCCAGCAATTTAGTGACAATGGGAGAAAGTTCTGCCATTGTCTCTAAATCTCCAAATGTAGCAGCTAAGTTTCCTTGCATCCAGAGTTTAAACAAGGACTGTCGATTAAGCTTTAGGTCAACGGCTAGTGCTAGTTCTCCAAATTAAAGCTAGAGTAAGGAAAAGACTCAATGATCATGTGAATGCCTTTGTTTGCGTGATCTCCATACATAACTTAGGTTAAGCAAAAGGTTCAGCGATCAAGCAACTGCCTTAGACGCATGTTTGCCAGGAAAAGGTTGAGTTAAGGTTTGAAGGCTTGGAGATTAAATATAGGTCATCGATGAGATTTGATCAATGGTGGTCATTGTACCTTAGCCTGGCTTCACTGACAGTTTCCTTCTTGTGGGACTGAGACTAAATGACACCTATCAAGGCAAGCCCAATTTCTTAAGGTTGCATGGTTGGTTAAAGTTTGATCAAGATTGATGGTCGTTGCATAGCCACAAAGGAAAGATGCTCGTATGTTAACCAATGCAACATTGTGACAACCATTTGATCTTTCAGTAGGTAAGGACAGATGAGGATGGTGGGTCCAATGCCAGGTGTTGCAGATATGTCAACTTTTCATTGGTTGTGAGGGATGATGACATCGAGGTTGTCAGTGGGGCTGAGGGTTTCAACATGTTAAAGGGATGCCAGATGTAACTTGATCCGATGGTTGTCACATTTCCGTGAAGAAGAGATGCACAATCATTGATTCTTTCTTAAGTGAAGATTGACGGTCTTGTTTTAAAGACCAACAAAGAGATGGGTCTAGCTGCTAAATCATGCTGAGGTGCTCAATTTTCACTGGTTTTTGAAATATGATGATGTGGCCAAATATTTTTAATGGTTTAAGTGACTATTGTCAATTTTTGAGAACCTTCTGATTTGCCGTGAAGGGGTAGAGATCGATGGTCATGTTTTAAACTTGAACCTGTCAGCCGTTGAGCCAAAATTTGAATTTTCTGCTAGGGTTTTTCTGTAGGGTTTGATACAGTGGGCCATTAACAACAAAAGCTAGATATGATTTATTTTCTCCAAGACGATTGCAGGTAATGAAATGATGAAGATAATATGGGTAGTCACTTGGTCTGATTTTGCTTCATGATGTGTCATGCAGAGTTAATGCTGAGGGCTATTGTTTTGACATGGGTGGCTAGGGTTGTTGGATTTTAGTTGCTTCCATGCCCTATACATGCAAGTTTCTTTTGGGTGGTCATGACATTTAATTTTGTTTTGCCTGCAACAAGAAATCGATTCTAATTATATATGCAGTAAGCTTTGATGATGAAACCAAATAATTGTACATCATATTTTATCTGATTCTCCTGGGTTTCAAGGCTTTCTTGTTTGTTTTCATTTCTTGTTGTACTTGGTTGTTGTAGACCTATTTTTGACCTAAATGATCCCAAGCTTGTTGCAATCCTTTATAAGGATTTCCAAGATCATTTAGAAGGGTTCCAATTTTTGGCAACCTTGAGGGGTTCCAATTTCTCTGTAATTTTCAGGGTTGGTTCCATGAGTGGTTCCTTCTATATATACTACCCTCTTCTCTTCATATAGGGTGTTCCCTCTTTCCTTTCTGGCTTGGAGAATAGAATATAAATTGTACCAGTCTGTCTTATGAATAATATTTCAATATTTTCATACTACTATCAGATTGTATCCATTTGATTCTTGAACTTGTTGATTAGAGTACCAACGGTATTTTGATCTTTCTATTGCATTTCCAAGGTGTTTGCAATAGATTTATTTTCATAGAAATAACTGAGTTTAGGACTGGTTTTCAGATGTGTATGAGTTGGGATATCAAGGGTATCTCATACTTGTCTTTTAGTGGATGCTAATTAATGTATTGCTTATTCTTAGGTCTCTTCTAAGGGGAGGATTAAAATCCTTTGAATATGTGATTACATATTTGAGTACATAGGTAGATTGCTAAGAAGGATCTAATCAATGGTGTATGTTTGATGTAAGGCATCAAAATATTAGAATGTATTGTCTTCTTTGGTCATAGCTCTCTATTGCATTGATTTATTTGACTCTATTGCCCATTGGATAAGGCACTAGTCTATGAGAGACTTGGGGTATTTCAGGGGTCCACTCAACCCAAAAAACTTAAATGAAATCATTTTCCCTTTCATGTTTGATAGGAAGAGTTAGAAGTCCTTTCTAGTTTTCAAACTCATTCTATGCAAGTAGGATATTGCATAAGACTTGGTGATTCATTGAGGTACAAGATACCTATAGGAGTCTGAAGGATATGCCACAGTCATATACCTGTAGGCCTCTTGTTTGTCAAAAGAATTTATGTATGTACAGATGAGGTATACCTGCTTGAGTGATGTGGAGCTCAAAGTGTAGGAGGATCATTCTCTTGGTCCTTGTTAATTGGTCCTTTTTCTTGTCAGACTTTGGAGTGGTTATTGAGAGGTAGTGACTTTAATTTGTCAATTGAATTGTAAATCTGACAATGTGGAAAAAAGGAGCCAATAGGGAGTACTCAAATATTAAGTACTATTTTGGTTAAGTAATATAAAGTAATGACAAAGTATTTTTGCCACTAATGTCAAAGGGGGCAATTGTTAATCTCTAAGTCATGCTGTCTATTAGTGTCCAACACTTAGTCATTTTCAAGGAAGAGTTGGTCAGTCATCATTGTGACCGAGCCATCCTATTAAGCTCGAGTAATATACTAGACTTGTATTTTATATGTACTAAGCAATAGTTACTACTGAGCAAGTTAGAGGTTGTTGAGTACTTTAGTAGTTACCGAGTAGAATATGCCGAGTTGTATAGAAGAGTCAGTGTTGAGTGCCAGCATATGGAGAATAATTTTGACCGAGCATTAGAGGCTTCATATGTTGAGTAAACCAATTTTGATATATGTGTTTGTAATGGCACAAATACCAAGGTAAACTATTTTGGCTGACTTCTATGTGTAATTTAATGATTGTTGAGAGAATTAAGGAGTTGATCAAGCATCATTATTTCAATCATTAATCCCTATGCAAGCCATGTAACCAATTAGAAAAAGGAATGCTTAAGCGACATAAGTAATGAATCTAGATTGTTGATTTTGATCTATGAGCTTGATCATTTATTTATATAAGGTGACATCAAAATCCTAATTATAAGAATTTAGAGAGAAGATCTTGTGTATGTGGATGGAAGTAGTATTTTGATTGTCATATGCATAGAGATCTGGGAAAGTGACCGAATAGAGCAGTGAAGGAAATAACAAAGAAATATTTGATTTTAAGATCAGATGGGTATTATTAGCATTTGAAGTGCAAACTGAAGGATCAGGTACTAATACATTCTAGGAAGTAAATCAAGGTAATTCTCTTAACAGAGTATCCTTAACAGGCCTTTGTAAATCTCTTAACAAAGTGCTTACTTAGTTGTAAGTTTTAAATCCTTTAATCAAGGTAGATTGTATAAGTCTGTAAGCTCTTAGCAGGGCAGACCCCTAACAAGATAGATCACCAGAAGTGGTCAAAACTCTGTAGCCCTAACATGCACACTTTATTTCTATAGTAGTGAAGATTTTTGGGTGTCATCCACACCCTAGTTTTACCTTTCAAGGTTTTTTGGGTTACCAAATCTTTGTGTTATGAGTTTTATTTTATATGGATGTGATTAGAATGTTAGATTCATTTCAACATTGAAGTTTATGATTATGGTATATATGTGTAATTGATTTCAAAGTGTATAAGTTTCAAGATTCTGATTCACCCACCCCCCCCCCCCCCCCTTCTCAGTATCTCACTTTCCCAAATAAGATTTCCAACAACTCCTAGTTCATTGAGTAAAGGGGAACCATCACTGGAATCCAAACTAGATAAAAAATAAAAAAGAAAGTCAAGCTCTGAACTAGTATTCACCATAGAATGCATTCAAGAAAATAATGTTTGCAAAATGTATCCCACCAATAGAAGTTGTGACAACATTGATTCCCACCCATTTCCTCTAAAAATTTCTTCCAACTATGGCCCATCTATAGTGTTGAGCAAGCCCAACTTCATCTAAATTTAATAAGGTTGTTTAGCTGCCACAACCCTTGACAACAAGATTGTCAATGAATCTTACAAAATGCAAATCAAAGGCCAAAATGCTTGAATAATCCAATAAGTCATGTAGTTACTTTTAATCAAATTGGGTAATAGTTTTAATGAATATAAGGAAAACAAGGGAGACCCTTTGACACCATAGTGAACTTGAGCAAGAACTAGTGGCCCTGCTTAATTATTATAGATACTACAGACGATGTCACAACTGAGAATAACATAATTTCTAAAAGAATGCATAATCTACATCACTCCAAGATGCAAGAACTAAGAATAACCCCAATTCCAAAAAGGTTCAAATATCAAACTTTAAAATAAAATGAAACTCACCATTTTATCAAATTTATTCCATTTCTATTTTTATATTAGTAAAGGTATTTATAATTGGATGTTCTCTAATACCACCTCACTCTAGAGTATTCACTCTCTCTCATGGAGCTTATTTAATGTTCACTATGAAGATTTAAGGTTACTTGTATTTGGTAAGCCACAAATACTTGGAGTTATTAATCATATGTATTTTATATCGTAGGTTGCAATACATAAGCAAACAAGTATAGGTGTAGTCATGTATGTGTAAAGGTTAGCTAACCAAAGGCTTAATAAATAAATAATTAAGATGTAGATTTGTATTAGAAATATTCTATATATTTATATTTAAAAAAATGTAAAAATTTTAAGATATCATTCTAAGATTGTCTAGTTTTAAATAGATTTCAAATTTAAATTAAATGGATACTTAAAATATAATATCTCTTATTATCTTCTACATAATTTAATATATCTTAACATTTTTATTTTAATAATATATATTTTTAACAATTTAATGAAATTATTATATATATTTAAATATTATAAAGATCAATAATTTATTCAATTTTAGATTTGTAATATATTCTATTTTTTTGCTATCAAGATTCAACTGAGCAATTTTTTTGAGTCAAATTCATTGACCTATGTTTCATGAGTAGTGGCTCAAAAGAACCCATCTCTCATGAGAATGAATGGGGCACTTAGCACTCATTGCATCTCGATGATGCTCACAAGAGGTGAAGCATTGAGAGGCAGGTCAATATCACAATTTGACTTGGTGTGGAAAATATCTCCTATTTATCAATGAAAAAAATATTAAATTTCAAAAACACACTTTTATAATTCAAATTAACCTATGTTTCCTGAGTAGTGGTTCAAAAGAACCCATCTCTCATGAAAATGAATGGAGCACTTAGCACTCATTGCATCTAGGTGATGCTCACAAGAGGTGAAACACCGAGAGAGAGGTCAATATCACAATTTGATTTAGTGTGGAAAATATTTCCTATTTATCAATAGAAAAAATACTAAATTTAAAAAACACACTTTTATAATTCAAATTAATTATACTTATATTAATAAATATAAAATCCTTACAAAAACCATATAAATAATAATTATATAATTATAATTAAAACTCTTAAACGTGAGAAGAAAATACATTCATTTCATCATCCCAAATAAAATTATTAACCTTTCTAAATGCAAGACGTTCATATTTACTTTATATGAATTTTGCAGATTTTGTTAGATTTAAGAATGATTTTTAATAAGAAAAAAACTCAGTTGAGTGGCCTATAAACCAGTATGGTTCAATTGCAGGTAATCTTTTCGACAGAAGACGTCAATGATGGCAGTGTATATTCAGATTCACGAAAACTACATAATGTTGTGGAAAAGAAAGAAAAAGAGTTATTTATCTGTTGCCAGGGTGAAAACTTAGCAATTATGTACAGGTGCAAAATAAACGTCAGTTACAGATACAGGCACTAAATGTAAACATCAGCTACATGCGGAAAATAAAACCATTAAGTACAGGTGCAGGTGCTAAATTAAGCCTTAGCCAGAGAGATGTGTTAATTCAATTGTGCAGACTCCATGAATAATCGCCTTGTCTCTGGAATTGGGGGCGGCGTTTCAAATTGACCAGAGAGAAATGCGGGAGTATGGAAGCACAAGGGTTTAGTTGCAAGCGGATACAGTTCCTCGTTGTCCATATCATGGTAATTATTATAAACGATCAAATGTTTTTTATAAACGATCAAATGTTTTTTATTCTGCATATGATTCAATTTAATTCTATTTATCAACGCACTAGTATACGAGCACAAGGGTTTAGTTGTGCGCAATAATACGATATAATCTTGGCGTTGGGTTTTCAGTTCCTCGCCGCATGTTTGGAATCGGGCATTAAGTCGAGTTGGAATGTTTTGAAATGCGTAGACACTAGGAAAATTTTCTCCTTTTCACTGTCTTTCACCCAAAGCCTAGATCTTTTCTCAGGGCGCCGCAGCGTCTTCGACTTTAAATCTCTTCTACTTCTCCCCTGAGTTTTTTTTCGCATTGCTATGGCGTCCCTCTCCTCTTTAGCCAAGCAAGATCGTGAAATAATGTCTCCGTCTTCTTCTCCCATGGCGTTCGATTCTTTATCCAAGAAGAGCCGTAAAATGGCACCTCCATCTCTGCCTGATCCATGTCTTCCTGGTTATGATGTATTTATCAATTATCATGGCCCAGGTCTAGAGACAGTGGCCACCGTCCTTCAACAGACGTTACTATATCTAGGGTTGAAAGTTTATCTGGATTCAAAAGTTATACGACTGGAATGTTCTGTGCCTGCCAATATACAACAAGCCATTGCCAGCTCTTCGGTGCTTGTTCTGATTTTCTGGAAGGGGTATGCTGACTCACCCTCGTGTTTGGCTGAGCTTTTGCTCATACTGAAACCAGGGGCCAAAATAATTCCCTTGTTTTACGATGTGGTACCTTCTGACCTTCGGTCCATTGAAAAGGGAATATATGCCGCTGCATTCGCTGCATATGCAGAAGATAGCAGATACACCAGCATGCTTGAGCAATGGAGAAACGCCCTTCACAATGCCTCATTGATCCCTGGTATAGAATTCGATTCACGTAATGGGTAAGCTTTGTTCGTACAAACTGATTTGTATATTTTTACTTTTAAAAAAAAAATTGTTTGTAGTTTGTGTATCTTTACTTTTCATTTCAAATTCATTTGCCATTTGTATATCTTATCTTTACTTTTCAAATTCGTTTGTTTCCCTTTACTGTTCTGTGGTCTCTAAACAGGGACTTGGGAACTCTATGTACAAATACAGTGGATATTGTGATTAAAGAAGTGATCAAGACTAGAAGCACACTGAAGTTAGAAGTTGCGGAACATCCAGTTGGATTGGATAAGGCCATTCTAGAGCTTGAAGTTGCAATATCAATGATCAAAGTTAAAAAAGGTAGAAACGGTAAGATTGTGGGGATAGTAGGAATGCCTGGATTAGGCAAAACAGTTCTTGCCAAAGAGTTTTACAACCGCAGACATCCCACATTTTGGAGATCAAGTTTCTTAGCTGATGTAGGCCAAGCGCACAGAAATGAAAAAATGGAGGAAATGCGAGAAAAACTAATGCGCGATGTAATTATGCCTCTGCCACTTTCCAGTATTAGTTTTCAACCCAACGGGCCAAGAGAAGTCTTTGGAGTAGAGAAGCTCACATCTCAGCTTGAGTGTTTGCATTCAAAGCCATTAATTATTTTAGACGGGGTCGACAGTGTTTATCAATTGGAAACGCTCACGGTGAATGAGTTTCTAAATCAGGGGGCACTGGTAATTGTGACATGCCGTGATGCAAATATTTTAAAGTCATTTAAAAGGGCCATAATTTATGAGATGAGAGTACTGGACTCTTCTTATGCCAGAGAACTCTTCTGCTGGCATGCATTTCGCCAACCGCATCCACCCAAGGGACAAGAGGAATCGATTGAAAACCTTTTGGGAGTTTCATGTCGCTCGCCATTAGACCTTAAATGTTTGGGAGAAAGCATGTACTCTCTCCTAAATTGACATAAAGACATTTACTTTGTTTTTTTCATTTATTTGTTCACCACATGGAAATGTAGATGATAGATCAGTTTTATCTTTTATCTTTTTTTAAAGTATAACTATATTGATGGCCATTGTAGGCAGGATTTTCAAAGAGTTCTTTATTTTCCCATTTATCAAATAAGGGCACATTTCCATGTTCTGTGTAAAGGGTTTCATAATGAATTATGAAACCATGAATTCTTCGGAAATTATTGGGTTTGTTCTAGTATGCTTATTAGTTCTACCTGGAATTATAAACAGTTGCTAATCTCTGGTCAAATAGTCAATTATAGCTCAGATTTTTGTTAGTTCGTTCTTTCATGCTCATCTTAAATGAAGAAAAAGTACTAGTTTTGTGAGACTAAAATTTATGATATTAATTCTTCTTTGACGTGATTGGGCTGGTGACAGTTTGTCATGGGAGATATGTGGCTTACCAAACAAGAGAACACACAAAAAAAAACTATGCCTCTGGCAGTGCGTTGTAGGCTTATTATTAATATGGCTGACAACAATTTAATAAGGGGGTTTTTGAGCTTAGGTTAATGAATATGAAATGTAGAGATGGTGTCCGTGTTTAAAGCATGATAGTGGATGCTATGTGCCATTTCAGAATCAACTTTCAAGCTAAAAGTTACAGTTTATTTAATCTTTTCTTAGATCCTGATAGCACTGCTGTCCTTATTTTGAAATAGGGAGACTATCTTTTGCTTCACTATATACATTCTTGATGGCTTCTTTTGCTCCACAGGTATTTGGCTTTGTTTTCTATAGAAATAGAGATAATTACCTCTAGCGAATCTTTAGATATTTTATCAGCAGTGGCTCAACTGCAAAGTTTGTTTAAACCAACGTTCTGTATAGAGGTTTTAGATATTTTGTTTTTTCATCTCTGAATAAGTGTTTTGGTAAATTTTATCATTGCAAATTATTTTCAAGTTACTTTTCAGTCAATTTTTTTTATAATGTACACTCCACAGTAGGGTTTTGACTTAACTTTTTCATTCTGCTTAAGAACTTTTGATGTTTTTCTCATTCCCTCTCCAAAATAAGGTTTTGTTAATTGTTTTTATTTGTAATCTTTTATTGATTCAATTGTAGTTCAAGTAATTTAGATTTTTCTTGTTTTCACTCCAAAGCAAGGATTTGGAATGCTTTTTCTGCAATTAGAAAAAGCAAACAATGTTTCAATCAATTTCTTTTTGATTATTTGGTGAACCTTTTTAATTTGCAAACTCTGTTCAACTTGAAATCACTTTTCTCATCGAAGATTTAAGATTTTCACTGTGCAACTCTTGTGGCAAATCACATGAATAAAGTGAGCTCATCTTCTGTTGCTTTTTATTCATCAAATTCACACTATAAAACCGGCAATTTTTTAAAAAAAGTTATGTACACACGTTGCTTAGAAGTGGAAACATACACATATTGCTTAGAAGTACAATAAATGAGTTTCAAAGTTTTTCCTTTTCAGTTTATTTTTTATTGTTAGTATTAGTTCCAGATGTTTATTTTGAACTTCACAATTTATTAGCTTGTTTGCATCAGAGGCATAATTGATGGCCATTGTAGCCTATTTTCAAAGAGTTCTTTGTTTCCTCATGTTCTACTACAAATATTTTGGAAATAATTGGGCTTGCTGTAGCATGCTTATTAATGAGTGTATTGAACACCTTTTTACTTATGTATGTTTTAATTATAATATAATATATACTACTCGGCTTCAGTCCCTTATCGACCAAAACAAAAAAAAGATATTTTAAATCTACAATTTAAAATGTTGTGGATGCATGTTCTTTTGAAGGACAAATTTTACTATTTATATCATTTTCCGTTATTTGTTAAATGTCTGTCGGTGACATTCAAAGTATTGCCCTATTAGCCTATAAATAAAGTGGTTGTTTTTCAGGGGTGACAAATTTAATTTCTATTGGCTACGATTAAGCTGCATCAAAATCTTGCAGTCTAATCTGGCTTGCAGAGCAGGCAGTCCTTTATCCCTGCAAGGGGAACCTCGTGAACCATATGGAGGCTTCTTCCCCCAAAGGATTAAAAAATAGCTATTACAGAGGAATACTACTGCCACCAATATCTTGTGCCACTGGTATGGTTGGTACGGCATAGCATGTGCTAGAGTACTAAGAAGGCCTTCACAAGGTAGAACATTTACCTTGGGGACGTTGTCAGCCATAGAAAGTGATTTGACATCATTACAAAGACCAGACCACAGGGGATGGTTTTTCTTTACCATAGATTATTATATTGATTTCTGCAGCACCACTGGCGAGCTATTTGAAACACTTATACCATTAACATAGAAATTACCATCTATAATTGCAAACAGTGTTGCATGTTGTCCGGAAACTTAGAATTTTGTTAACATAAATGTGGCAGCATAAACTCTTTAAACATGACAAAATATATTTTGGAACCACTCATTTACATTACTGTTGACATTTCAAAGAACGAATTCATAAATCCTCCCACTTGGGAGTTTGGTAGAGATCACTTAGAGATTACAGGAAAACCAAGGCTAATCTACTCTACTGAAAGTAAGTTGCTTTAAAAAAGGAAGTAGTTTGTTTGTTCAGATAATTTGATTGGAAATAACAATGTGGAAATTTCATCAAAGGAAGACAATTTGTTCAAATGATCTGTTAGTACACAATTAAAACAAAATGATAAATTGTGACTCAAAGATCAATTGCAATCTTCATAATCAATGAAATGAAGATTATGACTCTTGTAATGAAATAAAATTGTACGCTCACACAATTCACACAACTCTTCACCCAAAGCTAAAAAGTTTTGATATAATCACTAGAATCACGATAAAATCTACCGTAAATTGTTTATTGCAATTGCATTGCCCCTTCTGATACCCATAGCTAGTTTTTGTTCTTTTAGATTTTCTTTCATATTTAAAAAATAAATCTGAATTATATAAACCATATGTTTGTCAAAATATAACTATGTGCAGTTTGATTATCTTTGTCAAAATATAACTATGTGCAGTTTACATAATCAAACTAATACTATCATGAACTCTAAATCTAACCATATTTAGTACATTACCAGCAGAAAAGGAACATGTCTCTTGTTAAAATATCACATTATTTTGAGATACTCTACTTGTGAAAGAAAACAAAGAATTAGAAAAAATCAGTTCAATAGTTTTTGTAAGCCCATGGCTGTTTAACAGTGTTAAACTCTATGGCTGTGAGTAGTTTACAGGCTTTTTGCTCTATTCTGTTTCTAATCACAAAACAAAGAAAATAAAGTTATGTCAAACAACTCAGCTCACTTGTACCTGTATTTTATTTTTCAGAGAATAAATGTGCTCTCCCAAAGTTTTTAGGTGTAATGGCAAGCCACGTGAAACTCTCACATGGAGTTCAACAAATTTATCGAATCCTTCGGGTGAATCTGTTTGGCGGAATACATGCAAGCAGAAGAGTTTTTTGGCATCAAAAGAATCCAGCCCTCTCATCTCATAAATTTTCACCATTTTAATTAACTGCAGGACATTTGCATCACGACATGTCACAATTACTAGCGCCCCGCGATTTAGAAATTCATTCAATGACAGTGCCTTCAATTGATCAGCATGGTCAACTCCATCTAAAATAATTAATGGCCTGGAATACCGATTTTCCTCTCTGCTGCTAGGTCGTAAAGTAGCAGTAGAAAGTGGTAGAGGCATACTTACATCAGACATTAGTTTGTCTTGCATCTTCACCATTTCTTTAGTTCTATGTGCTTCACCCACATCAAATAAAAAACTTGATTTGCAGAACAGAGAATGTTTGCGATTGAAGAATTCTTTTGCCAAAGTAGTTTTGCCGATTCCGGCCTCGCCTACAATGCCCACAATTATACCGTATCCATTATAATTCCATCCAGTTGTTGCTATTTTAGTCTCGAGCTCTTCAATGGCTTCCTCAAGTCCCACCAAATGATCAGGAACTTCTAACTTCAATTTAGTTTTAGCTTCTCTCAATTCAATGAACACAGTGTCCACAATAATTTTGCATAGATCCCCAAAGTTCCTAATGATAGTCAGAGTTACTATAATCAAGAGGAATACAAAGAAATATAAATAGAAGAGGAGATAACTGCAAACCAATTTTAGGAAAAACAAAGCTTACCCATTGGATGAATTGAACTCTATACCAGAAAACAATGAGGCTTTGTAAAGAGCATTTTTCCATTGCACCGGCATATACCTCTTACTTTGTGTATGTGTAGCAAGAATGTCAGAAGGCTCCACATCATAAAACAGAGGAACTATTTTGGACTGTGTGTTTAAAATGAGACAAAGCTCGGCCAAACAGCGGGGTGTGCACGCATAGCCTTTGGAGAAAATAGCAATATGAACTGAAGAGCTCCGTATAGCATGCTGTATATTGGCCGGTAAAGAATCCCCAAGTTGTAAATCTGTTGAATCGAAGAAAACATTTAACCCTAAATGTTGTAGAAATTGGTAAATGACGCTAGCCACAGTGTTTCCCACATCAGGGCCACAATGGTTGATAAATACATCATAGTGATTGAACGATTGGTCAGAGAGATGCACAGGAATCATCTCCTTGAAGTTGTTCCCTTTCTCTTCCCTTACACGTTTTCGTTTTGGATTAGACGAAGCAGCCGAGGATGCCATGGTTTTAAAAAAAAATTAATTATGATTTTGAACCGAGAGATTGCAGCCTTAAGTATATAAATTTGGAACCATCTATTTGGTATGAAATGATTTTAATCTGAATTGAGCGATTGCAGTGTCAGGTATTAATAGAACTTTTCATTGCTCATCCCTCTATCTCCTCGGTAGGATTTGAAAAACCTAAAAATCTTTCACTGGTCCTGAGAAATTTACAAAATAAATAAATAAACCTTTGATTACCCCTTTAGAAATTTTACAAAACATGATGTTTCGTTGCTGGCATTCGAAATGGTAAAAATGCTAAGCAACTCTTCTGCTGGCATCAAGAAAATGGGAAGAGTTAGCAGTTGAATAGGAAAAGGGAGTGGGAATTCACGGGGTTAAATATCTTATCTTTGCTCTTTTATGATTTTTGTATAGAGATAGTTTCTAATAAAAATAGAATATAAATTGTATTGGTTTCTAATATTCTACGGATTAGAGGAAAACAACTCAAGATTCATTTTCAAATTTAAATAGATCTTTGAATTTATGCAATTTTTTTTGTTGGAGGGTTAGGACCTGCGAGGTAGCCCAGCGAAGGCGCAATGCAAATTCGCCTGGGGCACGATCCCAGCCTCATCCCTTCTGATGTCGGAGCCTTGCACTCGGCAAGACTTGATCCTTGGTGGGCTCGTTGTGAGCCATTCAACTTTACCAGCAGACCAAAGACCCATTGACAATTTATGCAATTTTATAAAATAAATATTTTTATTTTGTTTGAATGCAATGTAGGTTACGTAGATTTATATATTTTTTTAAATGAATTGTTTAATGTAATTAATCTTAAAACATATAATTATAAATATTTAAGTATTGTTCTAAAAATATTGAGAAATATCCCTTCATAATTTATTTATATTTATTTATATTGTTTACTTTTTACTAGATTATCTATATTGTTTATCTTTTATTTGAAGAGTAATTTTATTTTATTTAAAGTAGTTTTAGTTATGTATTTAAAACTTATTTAATAGGTTTAATGTTTTTATAAATAAATGTAAATTATATTTTTCAAATATTTTGTTGGTCATGGTTTAATTCTTGTGTAATGATTAATATTTTTTCTTTAATTTATGTCTAAATTTGTTTAACAATTATTTTACATTTGATTAACTTTACTAAGCTCATTCAAAGGTATTTTAATGATAAAGAGAGGTGGCTGTGTGTTGACATGGGTGGTGATGTAATGGACCCTACGAGAAACTTAATTGAGAATGTTGAGAGAGGGAAAAATTTATATCATATTGGAGATATGAGTAAGGTGAGTTATTATAAATTTAGCTTTAATAGACTTGTGGCACAAATAACCTTAAGATGCAAAGATTGCCTCTGTGTGACAAATGTCATTTCAGATCGCTGCATAAGTATTATTTGGAAAAGATGAACTTATGCATCATTAATAAACACTTTCAAAGAGTTTTAACTAGTAAAGAGAATATTGACTTTAAGAAGCTTTTCGGTTTTTTTAGAAAGAGACAAAAAAAAAGATTTTTTGTTTCAGTGTTGTATTTGTCAAGGAGGGCCTACAAGTATGACAACAAAAGATTTTCAAATGAGTTTCAAAGAGGTGAGAACGATGTGTGGGCCTTTCAAAAAATTGGAGCTGAGAGATTGTAAATACCTCATGCAAAATGAAGTTTTATGGATAGAATTTGAAAAAGATAGGTTGTTATGCTACATTCAAGTGATGAGGGGCTTTAACAGTTCTCTTTCCATAAAATTTGTTAATTCACAACGTAAGGGAAATATTTCTATTAGTAGTGTGAAATTTATGGTGACTCCTAAGCTTATGCCAGATGATACTAGGATTTAATGTAATGGCAATAAGGTGGAAAGGAATAGCGCTAGTGACTGTAGGATAGGAGAATGAGTTAAAATATATAATAAGAGAAACCATAAAACCCTAAACATATGCATGATCAACCTATCCAAAAGAAAGATAAATTGAGAAGGAATCAAAACAAGGTATGCAAAATGTAAATAAAGACTCCCTCAATTTGACTCATATGCCCTTTCTTGCTTCTCTAAGAAATTTGATGTAGCTCCCATGTTGACAATATGCACTCAACCTATGAAAGAAAAATGGATACAATGATAGGGAGAAGATTCAAAAGTAGATGGTTAGCAATTGCAGGCAAAAGGACCTGAATTTATAAGAGATTAGAGACCCAATTGCAATTTTGGCAACTTGATGCACAATTGGAAGATTGTCATAATTAAGAAGTAAAATTAGAAAAGTGTCATATTATGACACATTATGACAAATTGTAAGAGATCCAATTGGGAAAATTAGTGAGAAAAGGAAAGGGAAATTTTTCATAAAGTATGACAAATTATGACACATGGAAAAAGAAGGTTGTCATAAACTATGACAACATGACAAGTGGAAAAAGGGAAGGTGGAGGCTAGAAAAGAGGGATAGTAGATAATTAAATATTTAAATTTAAATTCCACTCATGTTAGTAAATTAGAAATTAGGATTTTAGGAAATTCCATAATTCAAAATGGAAGACAATTAATTAATTATGAAAGTTAGGGGAAAAGGGGATAAATAACATCAATTTATTTATCCAACTAGGAACTAGGGATAAACCATGGGTTATTTTACAAGTAGTAGTTGTCGTTGCACCAAAAGATCGACCTGTTAATGCTCGATACAACCACTAGACTTATAAAAGACACATGAGGTGGTTAAGCCATGTCACGAATCCCATAGGGAGCACTAACCATTTTGCCAACAATCTCCCCCTCAGTGTTACCTAAGGGGACTCGAACCTATGACCAAGCTCTGATACCACTTGTTACAAGTAGCAGCTGTCGTTGCACCAAAAGATCAACATGTTAATACCTGATACAACCAGTAGACTTATAGAAGACACAAGAGGTGGTTAAGCCATGTCACGAATCCCGAAGGGAGTGCTAGCTAGTTTTCCAATAGGTTATTCATCCCAAAAGGAAAAATTAGTTGAATGTAGGCGAAAATTATGACATTGATATGAAATTCAACTAATTTGAAAGGGGTTCATAAGATTTTGAAATGACTTGAAAAAAAATTGAAGAATTTGACAATACCTTTGATTACTTTTAAAATTTTTGACATGATTTTGAAACAAATTAAGAAGGGTTAAAATGGTCTTGAAATAAGTTTAATAGTCTTGGAATGGACTTTACTTGATGTTGAAATCCCTCTACAAGGTTTGAAATAATTTGAAAATATTTTGAAAGGATTGATAGGGTTTTGAATTTATTTTGAGATTATTGAAATAATTTCGAAGAGATTTGATAGTATTTGAAAATGAGTTTGTGTTGGCATTAAGTATGATTGTCATTAGTGACAACACTTATTCAGACTCTGAGGGTTTACCGAGCATAACAGTGTTTATCAAGCAGAACAGTGTTTACTGAGCAGAACAGTGTTTACTGAGCAGAACAGTGTTTACCGAGCAGAACAGTGTTTACCGAACAGAACAGTGCTTACCGAGTTATCTTCACCAAGTGATGAGATGAGCAGTGTTTACCGAGTGCCAGCACAATAAACAGGGAATTTAGTCTCTACTGAGTGATACTATATCTACCGAGTCTCCAGTATATACCGAGTTCAAAACTACAACCGAGTGGTTAGTATGGACTAGACCTCCACTTCTACCGAGTGCATGATGATGCTGAGTAATGCAGTGGATGCCGAGTATCAGAAAGTCACCGAGTTAGTTTGCAGTAACCGAGTCACTATATTTGGGCCGACTCAATAATACTTGTGTTTGCTTGTTTAGAGCTGACTTTGATATTGTTTTGTAATTATTTTGATTGATATATAAACAATGTTTTGTATCCTATCCAAAAGTGTGTGAAAGAAATAAGAAGTGAAAAAGAGAAGAAAGGCAGAGATAAGCGAATTACAAAGGGATACAACAGTATAAGAAGCAGCAAAGACATATCTATCACAAAAGGTGATCAGTACATCAGAGAATCTCAATCAGCAAGAACAGTTGCAAGTAAGAGATCTACTATTTTATCCTAACAGGTGAATCAGCCCCAAATCCTTTAACCGGGTAGACTTAACAGTCTTTGCAAAAATCTCTTAACCGAGTGCATACTTCTTTGTATGTTTGTAAATCCTCTAACAAGGTGGACCTAGCAGTCCTTATTGCTCCTAACAGGGCAGATCATCAGAAGCGATCATTGTAAGCCTTAACCAGCAAACTTTATACTGCAGTATTGAAGTTTAGTGGGTTTCATCCCCACCCCAGTTTTACTTTCTATTTGGAAGGTTTCTCGGTCACCAAATCTCTGTGTTCAAAGTGTTATGAATGTTTTATTCTTTCTATTACTCATGCATACAGTTAGCTTATCAATCTAATGTCATTGAGAAAATGGTTGAGATCTAAAATTAGTAAAAGTTTTGAAGTTACTGATTCACCCCTCCCCTCTTAGTAACCTAGCTAGTCTTGAATATTTCCAATAATTGGTATCAAAGCTACATGGTTCTCAAAATAAATTTTGACAGCTTGAGAAAAGATTCAGGACAATGGAGATATTCAGACTTAACAAAGTAATTGAGAATGAAAAGCTAGATCTGGAAATGGCCATAACTCAACTCAAGGAAGCAAAAGAGCATCTTTCCCTTTCCCTAAAAAGAAGGAAGGAACTTGCAAATTAGATGAATGACCACCAATATGTTGAAGAAAAGATTGAAGACTTTTTCCCTTCAAGTAGCTCAGATGAAGCAAACAATAAAGAAAAAGGACTTCTAGAAAATAATGGATCTCTGCAAAAAGAAGTAAGAAAATTAAAAAGAGAATAGGAAATTCAGTCAACAAGATTCTGTGAAATCTTGGAACAAAGAAACAAGATGAAAGATGAAATAGATGGAAAGAACAATGAAATCCAGAATCAAACTCTTTAGCTAGAAAACCTTATTAATCAAGTCTCCAATGAAAATGAAGAAATCTTGACTCTAAGATTAGAAAATGAAAATATAAGAGAGGAACAGAGATTTGAAAAGAAAATTAATTTAAGATTGATAAGTGACCTAGATACTAAAAGGCAAATCAATGAAATAATGTTGAAATCTCAAGAAGATATGAATCAAGTGTATGAATGGAACCTTCATAGGCAAAAAGGAAAAGCAAGACTTGGATACAAAGAGGAAGGTGAATCCTCCAAACAAGGTACTCAAATGAATCAGAAACCTACTTGTAATCACTGTGGCAAAATTGGTCATACTTCAAACAAATGTTGAAGCAATGGAAAAGCAAACTTCAATGGGAAATGATACAATTGCAATCAGCATGGTCATAAAGCAAATGAATGCAAGGAGAAACCAAGATTTGAAGGAAAATATCAAAAATGTAACAAACAAGGTCACAAGGCATCAGAATGCAGAACTAAAACACCCAATCCAGCATAACAAATTATGAAAGCAATATTTGGTTGGGATTACAAAACTTGGTGTAGATGTCATTACTGTGGAGAATATGGACACATTGGCATGAATTGTGTAAGGCATCACTTGAGAAAAAGGGATACTACCATAAGATGTTACAAATGCACTAAGCTTGGTCACATAGCTAAAAATTGCATGAATCTAGGCAAAGTTGAAGATGAAAAGAAAGAAAAAGTAGATAGCATCAGGAAGTAGATAAGACAATAGTGGATCCCTAAAACTACCAAGCAAACCAGTCCAAGTAATGAAGTCACTCATGAAGAGAGTGGCTCTATCAATTCTAACTAAGTCTCCAAGAAAGAACTGGAACTGTATCATCATAGACATATTCCAAACAGTTCCTGAATTGAAAGGAAGAAAGATCCAAATTAGTATGCAAGATACAGGAGAAACATAGGATGGTCGGTATCAGTTTCAACCAAGAAAGGTTGGGAGTAATGTAATTTCATTCGGTTACCGAGTAAGGTCAGAGCAGTATGTTCCCTGAGTTGCGGAATCTTCACCGAGCAATTAATGCTTAGTGGATGACAGTCTATCGAATTCTATACCCTAATTCCTATGGAGCATTAATTACAAAGTTTTTAACAAAAAGCATGAAATCAAATTCATTCTTCACCACGAATATCAACATATTGAGCAGAAAAATTTCTAAGTGCGATCAGGTGATTCAAAGCAAAATTTTGTAGCAGAAATTTTTCGAAGAGCTACCATGGCATCATCCAACACTAAAGTAAAGAAAGGTTCAGAAATGTTAGTTCATGGAGAATGGAAAGCACCGGATTTCAAACTCATGCCCGTGATTGCAGAAACCCTAGATCTGAGTGGAGCTCAGTCTAAAATTCCTCCAAACGTACTTCTTGTAAATGACATTCGCAGTCATTTTAGAGGTACAATTCAAGAACTTGGAACCCTAGAGATAGATGTTGTTCGTGATGAACTATGTGTTGATGGTGTTCTCAAACTGGAACATAAACATTTGGAAGATAAGGGTTTAACACATATCACCCACTTGCCTTGGAGTTTCCAGATAAAATGGATAAGATATATTCTAAGCCAAGTGCATGAAGGTAAAATTTGGCTTGAGAAACCAGTGGAAATATCAAAGAAGATGATTCACCGAATCACTAGTCTTCCCATGCTTGCCAAGGCAAAATATACAAAAACCCTATGTTGGGTAGAGCTAGAAAAGAAAACCCTAGCCGAATGGGATGGTAGAGGTATGAGAATAAACAACATTACCGATGTAGAACTAAAATTTGGCACATATGTAATAGCTCACAAGATATACAGTTCAAGTCGGTAGAATAGTGTTCCGTGTGAAGCAATTGACCTAGCCTATAAAATTGTGAAGAATAATCTGTCATTTGACCTACCAGATCTATTGTTGAAACAGTTCAACAAGAATATGGAGAGCATCCAAACCTCAAAGAACAATCCATGTAAGTTTGGCTCACTGTTGGTTTGTTTATTTTTCTATGCTCAAAATTTTTTCCCATCTAAAGGCACGGTAAAATGGAGAAAGGATGTGCCTATTCTTTATCAGATAAATGAGTATATTGCAGAAATGGGTGAGAATTTTACAAGCATAATGGATAATTATTTTGGATCTTTTAAGCAGAAGATGAATAATAGATCCTGGATTCCACTAAAGTTGGTGGAAGATTATAAAGATGATGTTTGTTTTATGGTTGATTGTGATAGAGTATATATTCAGGTAGTAAGGCCTAGGATTGTATGGGTAAAACCTCTTCCTTATGAGATAAACATTAATGAGACAAAGGATATAATTGAAGCCCTAGTAAATCAACTCATTGATCCAAAGGCTCCATACTTTGGAACATATGATGAAGCTAAGGTAAGAATTGAGCTAAGCATAAAGCTTCCACAAGCGGTTAACAAAGGCAGAAAGAGGATGGCCAAGATGCAATCTAGCACACCTCTAATGTTAACTGAGGACAAATGAGAGGATATTGTAGGAGAAGAAGAAAAGGATGAGAGTAAAGAAGAACAAGTGCCTGTAAAGAAGAAAGGAAAGGTAACTATCACCAAGGAACCTGAGCAACCCACTACAGTATTCACAAGGAAAAGATCAAGGGACAAGGCAGGAAAAGTCAAGGATGACATAGTACTCAAAAGGCCTCCTCCCTCTCTTGAAGAAAAGATTAAGGATTTGAGAGAAGGATCTGGAATTGCAAATTTCAAATCTCTCAAATATGAAACAAGGTTAGAAGCAGAGCAGCAAGAAATTGAAGATGCTATTATTGAGAAAATGGGAAGATGGAAATACTCACCTGAAGAATTAGCTTCTCAAATCCCAAGAGCTTTATTAAACCCAATCAAGATGAGATGGTCCAATGCAAGGAAAACTGTCAAGGACATCTATGCTCAAACCTTAAGGCAATTGATGCCAAGTTTGAAAAATGCTAAAATAAATAAGGCATTGACAGATAATGAGTCCAAGATGACACTAAAATTCAACAGTTGCTTAATTTTGATCAAGGATATAGAGTCGATTGTGAAGAGTGCAGAATCTACTTGGGAAAACACTTATCATCTTCACAAACTGAGTACTGAAACTGTGATAATTAAAGATATTGAAGATGACAGTGATGAAGAAGATGAAGAAACAGTTCAGATTGATAATGTTGAGACAGAAGTGTTGGCATTAAGCAGGATTGCCACTAGTGACAACACTTATTTGCATTCTGAGTGCAAATCGAGCAAAACAGTGCAAACCGAGTAGAACAGTGCAAACTGAGCAGAACAGTGCAAACCGAGTAGAATAGTGCAAACTGAGCAGAACAGTGCAAACCGAACAGAACAGTGCAAACCAAGCAGGACAGTGCAAACCGAGCAAGACAGTGCAAACCAAGCAGGACAGTGTAAACTTAGTGACATTATGTCTACCAAGTCACAAGTATTTACCGAGTTCAAAACTTACCGAGTGGTTAGTATGAACTGAGCCTTCACTTCTACCGAGTGCATGACGATGCTGAGTAATGTAGTGGATGCCGAGTATCAGAAAGTCACCGAGTTAGTTTGTAGGAACCGTGTAACCATACTTGGGCCGACTTAGTAGCACTTATGTTTATTTGTCAAGCCGACATTGTAATTGTAATTAATTAATTATAATTAATTGTTTAGACTTGTATATAAACAATGTTGTATAAATACCAAGTAGTATGAATGAAAAAAAAGAGATAAAAAGGTAGAGATAAGCGAATTACAAAGGGCTACAATAGTATAAGAAGCAGCAAAGACAAATTCATCACAGAAGGTGATCAGTACATCAGCGAATCTCATTCAGCAATACAGTTGCAAGTAAGAGATCTACTATTTCATCCTAATAGGTGAATCAGCTTGAAATCCTCTAACCAGGTAGACTTAACAATCTTTGTAAAATCTCTTAACCGAGTGCATACTTCATTGTATGTTTGTAAAACCTCTAACAAGGTGGACCTAGTAGTCCTTATTGCTCATAGCAGGGCAGATCATCAGAAGTGATCAATGTAAGCCTTAACCGGCCAACTTTATACTGCAGTATTAAAGCTTTGTGGGTTTCATCCCCACCCCAGTTTTACTTTTTTTTGGAAGGTTTCTGGGTAACCAAATCTATGTGTCATTATTGTGAATGCTCTTATGTTTCATGCTTTCTATATGCAAAAGGATAAAGTGAACTATATGTTAATACATCTGTTATTGAAAGAAAATTTGGAGTTACTGATTCACCCCTCCCCTCTCAGTAACTTGGTTAATTCTTGAATATTTCCAACAAGAAGAAGCAAGAAAAGAAGCTATCGAGGAAGCTGAGAAGAATGTTAAGGAAGATGATCTAGTTTGAATAGTTGCAGAGGTAATTGCCTCACTTCCCCACTCTCCAGTAAAATTTGTTACATCTAGCCCGGAGAAAACTTCAAGTGTGATTGTGACAACTCCCTCAAATACATCAAATGTCCAATCATCACTAGCATATCTCAATGTATCAATGACAGAAGTGGCTACCACTTCATCTACCGAGCTTCAGCCTCCTTCCACCGAGTTGCAGTCTTCAGTACCTTCTTCAATTTTGAGTTTTTTAGCAGTAAGTACTTCAGATTCTATAGTTGTAAATACTTCAATTTTTGGTTTATCAAATATTCTAGTTAGCATCCCATTAGTTGGAAGTTTATTAGTTTTCACTACAAGTCCTACTATGTCTACCATAATTTCTACTACAAAAGCATTAAGTATAAAGACTCAACCGAGTACAAAATTTTTGAGGAAAAGTGTAGTAGAAGGTATAGATCTAGATGAGGAGATAGAAATTCCCCAGTTAGATTTTGCAAACCTCACTACAGATCAAATGCAAACAGTTGGTGAACTCCTCCAGAAGAAAGCAAAGCAGAAGAAACTAAAAGAAGAAAGAGATAAGGAATATAAAATCATTAAGGATGCCAAGAACATTTTGACAGAAGCTATAGGTGTTGAAGTTGATTCCTCTCAACACATTTTGTTGCAGTTGGCAGAAGTAGTTAACAAGTTCAATGATGATTCCTCTGGAATAGACAAGTTGCTTGAGAAGGCTGAGAAGAAGTTTGATAATGAAGTGCTTGAGCACATTTCTCAGCAAATAGCTATCAATCAGGCAGGGTTATCTTCAGTCTTGACTAGCATTGAGTCCTCCCATTCCAAGGTAACATCTCTTTTTCTCGAAATCTGTAATGTTGTCGAGTTCTCAAAGGAGATCAAAGAGAAAATAAATAAGATTGATGAGGATCCAAAGATCAGTGCACAAAAGTTGCAACTTGAACCTGGTTCAAGCTCTGCACATCATATGACAGTCAAATTCCTATCTAATAAGTAGTTAGAATTATTGAGAGAAGATGCAAGGATCAGATCAACATTAATAGATATTCAGAACATGATCCTTCCCATCATGGATACAATGCAAAAACATATTGCATACTCAAAAACATTGATCCATGACAATCAGTTTTCAATTGCAAATCACTTGATTGAACTCTCTGCAGAAGTCCAAGTTGCACTCCATACATGCAAGATTCTGCAAGAGAATTGGGATAGAACTCTAGCATTAATAAGTAAGGCACACTCTGATTTTCTCTCACATTTTGGCATCTCCGTGTAAAATATTTATATATACACCTTTGGCATTATTGTCTAAAAGGGGGAGAACGTATATAAGATATATGAGATATGAAAGGGGGAGAAAGTATAAATAGGAAATATGAGTATGAGGAGATACAAGATATTTGTATATATACTGTATGGGGAGACATGAAATGTATATACAATAGTAAAAAAAAGAGAGACAGATTCAACATGATTTTTTTGTTTTTGGGCAATAAGTGTTTTTGTCACTAATGCCAAAGGGGGAGATTGTTGGCATTAAGTATGATTGTCATTAGTGACAACACTTATTCAGGCTTTGAGTTTTTACCGAGCAGAACAATGTTTACCGAGCAGAACAGTGTTTACTGAGTAGAATAATGTTTACCAAGCAGAATAGTGTTTACCGAGTAGAACAGTGTTTATCGAGTAGAACAATGTTTACCGAGTAGAACAGTGTTTATCGAGAAGAACAGTGCTTACCGAGTGATCTTCATCGAGTGATGAGATGAGTAGTGCTTACCGAGTGCTAGCACAGTAGACAGGGAATTCAGTCTCTACCGAGTGACACTATATCTACCGAGTCTCCAATATATACCGACTTTGAAACTACAAATGAGTGGTTAGTATGGACTGGACCTCCACTTCTACCGAGTGCATGATGATGCCGAGTAATGCAGTGGATGCCAAGTATTATAAATTCACCGAGTTAGTTTGCAGTAATTGAGTCACTATATTTGGGCGGACTCAGTAATACTTGTGTTTTCTTGTTTAGAGCCGACTTTGATATTGTTTTGTAATTATTTTTATTGATATATAAACAATGTTTTGTATCCTATCCAAAAGTGTGTGAAAGAAATAAGAAGTGAAAAAGAGAAGAAAGGCAAAGATAAGCGAATTAAAAAGGGATACAATAGTATAAGAAGCAACACAGACATATCTATCATAGAAGGTGATCAGTACATTAGATAATCTCAATTAGAAAGAACAGTTGCAAGTAAGAGATCTATTGTTTCATCCTAACAGGTGAATCAGCCCCAAATCCTTTAATCGGGTAGACTTAACAGTGTTTGCAAAAATCTCTTAACCGAGTGCATACTTCTTTGTATGTTTGTAAATCCTCTAACAAGGTGGACCTAGCAGTCCTTATTGCTCCTAACAGGGCAGATCATCAGAAGTGATCATTGTAAGCCTTAACGGGAAAACTTTATACTGCAGTATTGAAGTTTAGTGGGTTTCATCCCCACCCCAGTTTTACTTTCTATTTGGAAGGTTTCTCGGTCACCAAATCTCTGTGTTCAAAGTGTTATGAATGTTTTA
This sequence comes from Chamaecyparis obtusa, assembly GCA_027943335.1. Taxonomy (NCBI): domain Eukaryota; kingdom Viridiplantae; phylum Streptophyta; class Pinopsida; order Cupressales; family Cupressaceae; genus Chamaecyparis; species Chamaecyparis obtusa. The sequence continues at coordinate 60,648 of BSBK01004433.1, forward strand.
TTCTTTCTATTACTCATGCCTATAGTTAGTTTATCAATCTAATGTCATTGAGAAAATGGTTGAGATCTAAAATTAGTAAAAGTTTTGAAGTTACTGATTCACCCCTCCCCTCTTAGTAATCGATCTAGTCTTGAATATTTCCAACAGTTTGAACATCATCAAATTGTTTGAAATCAATAAGATTATAGAAGAAATGTTAATAATTAATTGAACAATTTTCAATGTTCAATTAATGATGAAAAATACAATGCTGACATATGATAAAAAAAATATATGCATGCAACATAGAAGAATAGAGAAAGTCCAAATACAATGTTTCAATCGCAATGTAGAAATATTAATGCATAGACATGCAGGTGTGAACCATTTTTGAGTTTCTACAGTGAATACAAGAAATACATGAACACATTCTTTGAATATGGGGAGGATCTTGTGACTATTGCGATGAGTAATGTGTATGATCATTCCTTCCTTCCCGCTCCTTGTGCTCTTGTCTAGGTCTACATGTGATTAAATATTTCACCTTAGAAGGTTGTTTTACTACTTATCTTGGCTATCATTTCCCTATTCTAAATCACATTAGGCATGGGGATAATATTAATGTTCCTTTCTTCTTATGTTCTTATTTGAGTAACATCATAGCTAAGGGTGATTCCCTTCCTCTACACCAAGGTTTGATGTGTGTTGTACTAGTTTATTTTTAGTAATTATCATATTAGCAACTTAGATGTCTTACTTACCGTCATGAAGATGAAATGTTTACAACTGAATATGGACCTTGAATTCAGCCATAGACTTCAACATGGTCATTGCTCATAAGATAATTATGAAAATGAATATGAATTATTTATTTCACAAACATATTTGAATCAACCTATTACCTCCTATTTAGATGGGGTTTTGAATCACTCTCAGAATTGAGAGCCCAACAACCATAGACCAAGCTCTAAAATGGAGGATTTAAATGCTAAGAAAATGATTGAAATGAAATGAATTAAGCTAGCATGAGAAATACAAAATTAATCTAAGAATGAGGATGCAAAGTTAATCTAAATCTTGTAATAAATGAAATTACTCTACTAACATAATATGCAAACTAGATTAAAGCATGAGAATGCAACATTATGCTAAAATGGAATTACTCTAATATGCAAGATTATCAAAGCTTAAGAATGTAAAAGATGAGACAACAATTTGACAGTGATTCGATACTCAAAAATTGCCTCCTCAAGTGAGGAAAGAGAGTCTTCTAATATAGAAGAGCTTGGGTGGACAGTGAAGAGTTTCTTGGAAAGAAATAGTTGACTCTTCATCTCCTTGGTGGGAGGTGAAACAAATTGTAGAGATTATTTAATTAAGAAAATGAATTATGGCCACATGGGTGACTTTTTATATTTTTTGAATAATTAAATTCAAGTGAGGATAATCCATTTAAATAACCAAATAATTATTAATTCCTTTTGATGTGTATTAGCTATAGGGGGTGGAATTAATTTAATTCAAGACAATAGGACTTTGTAATTAAATTAATTAATCATAGGGATTATTTAGCCAATAAATGTCAAAATTTAGGAATTAAATATATAGTATTTGATTAATGCAAATTTAGGGTTTTTTTTGCATTAGATACTCAGTCAAGTAAAGTCAATTAGGAGACATAATTGCCTAGTACAATAGGACTTCGATGATGTAGAAATTTGAAGGAGTGCACCAAAATTGATTAAGATTGCAAGGTGCCAATTTTGAGGTATTATATTTTTCCCCTCTTTGAATTGATGTGCAAGCAACGTGTTGATTCAATGAATAGTTTGATGTGAGGATTGATGAGGTTTCAAGATTATCTCCAGAACAAAGCTTAACCCTCAAAAGTCAAGGTTAGAATGCCAAGACACCAATCAGATCGAGTTGTGAAGGCATCAGTCAGATTACCACTTGAGGAAGACTGTCCCTAGAATGAGGCTCAATTTTTAGGAGTTGGGGTTAGATTGACCCAATACCCATTGATTAACTGATAACTGATGAGGATTTAGGACTATCTCCAAAATGAAGCTTAGTCCTCTGAGACCTGGGTTAGATTGCCCAGATAATAGTCAAAAAGAGCTTTCGGGAGCCATCTCTAGAATGAAGCTTGAATTTCAAGAATTAGGGTTAGATTGCCCCAATACCTACTAAGATTTCAAGAATCATCTCCAAAATGAAGCTTAATCCTCAAGGATCTGAGTTAGATTACTTAGATACCTAATAGATAGATGACAATATGACAAGATGCGAGGCATAAGGATGCCCCTAGTGAAGAGATGCCTCAAGCGATGAGGACTTTGATTTAAATCAGATTGATTTGAGACTGATTTGATAAGATTTAATGATGCAATCATCCTACCCCCTCAGGAGCGAAGTCAAAAGATGACACATCAGAAAGATTACTGACAGCAAAAGGTTGTAGATAGAGAAGAACTCAGAACAAATTATAGAAGAATTGAGAAGATGCAGAAGTGATTTAGAGCAATTTGGAGGTCCTATTGACCAAGTTTGACTATAGTTGACCAAAATTGACTTGAGTTGACTTTTGATGAAAAAGATGAAGAAGTCGAGAAAATGATGATGAGATGAGATTCTAGTAAGAAAATGATCCCAGAAGGTTGACTACACAAGCGTTTGATCGTGTTGGTCCCATAAATTTAAAACATGATTTTGAGCCATCTAGAGTCGTCAAATTTCAATTTCAATCCCGAAAATGGATTCAGAGTGGATGATTTAGCCAAGGGTGAAGTTTTCACGCAAAATAAAGCACTTTTGAAAATTAGGTCAAAACTTATATAAGGCCCGGAGGGGTCATTTTTAATTCATTATTCACATTTGTCTTTAGCGAATTTGAGAGCTCAAAGCAAAATGGAGGGTGTTCCAGTGAGATCTCATCAATTCAAACACTCCCGACATTACAGCTAGCCAGTGGATTACGTCCCACCTGTAAGTAGTCGATAAACCATCTTGCATTTCAAATTTTTACCGCTTTTTAGTTGATTTAGATTAGATTTTAATGCTTTTTAGTCATTGTTCATCAAACTTCATGTGAGGAATCAGTTTCCTCATGCGAGGAAACTCACGCCAGCCTCAAGCATGTCTCATGCAAGGGAAGACCCAAATAGGACTTCTTCACGCGGGGTACCTCTGCAGAGTTGCACAAGGTGACCGCCAATACCGCGCGAGAAACCTCCCTCAATGTCTCGTGTTGCTAGCAAATCTCGCACGAGGAAACTACTTCCTCATGTGGGGAACTGTTGCAAAGTTTGAAATGTTAAGCCTAGGTTTGCACAAAATTTGCCAAGTAGGTTGTTAGATAGGCAGTTTAGGATAGGCGCATACTTCCAATTTTTTTGTTTTTACTTTGAGAACCATCATGATTGAGATAATGATTGAGTGTCGTTGCTTGCATTTTAGGTTGACTTCCAAGACATCATGTTTCGATCCCACTATCTAGTTATAGGAGAGCTAGTGCAGAGATTAGATGATGCAGAGGGTGCCCACATAGATGGGTTGGCATTGTTGTACCTACATGATATACTCGACATCAGGGTAAATCATAGATTGCTGGGGGCCCTGGTTGAGAATTTCCATTCAAAGATGAACACATTTCACTTGCCACGGGAGGAGATGACGGTCACCCCAGAGGACATATATAGGATTCTACGAGTACCCTTCCACAACGTACATGTGGAGTATGATGTTCAGCCCAGAGCAGGCACTTTGGCACTGAGGGACATTTTTTAGGATGAGCTAGTGATGGGTCAGGCTATCTCATGTGAGGAGTTGGTCAATAGATATGGTGTGGAGCATAGGTTGGTAGTCTTTCTAGTAGCATTTCTAGGCTATTCTCTTATGCCAGATCAGGGACAACACGATCTAGAGTGTGGCTAGAGGCACATGCTGCAATAGGTGCTGGATCAGCCAGTCATGAGATTCAAATGGGGTGAGTGTATGCTCACCTAGATGTATCATGAGATACACGAGATCGTGTATTGGGGTTCTAGGACTATGGCTATAGGAGTCTTTGTTCTACAGATATGGGCCTGGGAGAATCTCCCTATATGCAGGCTAGTGTTTCATGATACCCGATAGCTATTAGAGCCCTATATTTATTGGTATGCAAGACCAATGACCCAACCAATGCTGGGTAAGATAGAGCAGTGGCGAGCACAAATTGATGATATGACAATAGTGGTATGGAGACTGTGGGTAGGTATTGAGGTATGGGATGATGCTTGACATGAGCTCCCTCATATGTTTTTCTCACGTCCTTTGATTGGGTGTACCATTAGTATTATTGAGAGACTCCCCCTATCACAAGTCTTATAGCAGTTTGGGAGACCACAAGACATCTCCTAGGAGTATTGTACCTATGCCTGCTTTGCTGACGAGGTAAAGAAGGGCTAGGAATAAAGATTAGATTAGGGACACTGCATGATCGAGACACGAGTACCACCAACTCGGTGGGATTATCTAGTAGGGGTGGCCGGTGCAAGGATGACACTAGCTTACATAGATCACATATTGGTACATCCCTATCCTAGATTCATAGATCCTATTGGCATGGGTTAGAGGGCACAATAGGTCATGCAACAGCTAGCACAGGAGCAACCTATATAGTAGCAAGTGGCACAACAGCAGCCTGGATAGTAGTAGGTAGCCCAGTAGTAGATATCACAATCAAGGACTTGAAAAACTACCATTCCTCCTAGGAAGATGGGTATAGATACTAGAGCAGGGAGAATTGGTACACATGATAGATCCATGAGGCAGAGGATCGAAGACACATCATAGCAGCAGCCTGCTAACAAGGAGGCACAGGTCGAGGACATAGATATGCAGGATTGGGCTACATAGGGTCCATGAGTAGGAGGTCAGGTCACATAGTTGTAGGAGGCTTTGTAGAAGAGCTGAGAGAGGATTTGACAGGTGCAGAGAGATGATTTTCATATGCAAGTCATTGTTCAAGTGGTGGAGAGGGATCGAGAGATCAAAGGGTTGCAGGAGGCATTGGCTAGGGCTTAGATAGAGACCCGATATGAGGCTGCATAGGCAGCATATTATTATGCAACATATGTGGGTGTAGTTCCAGATCTAGCAGAGAAGGTTCTGCCATTCTCATAGTATGTTGTGGCATGGGCAGTTCCACAGGGGCCACCACCATAGGGACCACCTCCATAGGAACCACCTCCACAAGCACCACCATAAGGAGGCATGCCTCCACCTCCACCTCCTCTAGGTGGTGATGGGAAGAGTTAGACTAGGAGACACATCATATGATACATTGTAGCCCATTTTTGATAGACTGTGCTCGAGTAGTACCCTTATTTTTGTACATTGACATTGATTGATCGAGATATATATGAGCTCATCATTTTGATATCATTGTACCTCTTATATATTTCTTTGGATGTTTATGTTTTATGAAATGTTTCTTTATATGATGAATGTATGGATTAGATATGAGATGTACTTGATTTCTTTCATGAATATACATATGTTTTATTGGTAAATATATGTAAATGTATGATGGATAAATGCAATGATAGGTAGATGGTTTGATTCATGCTTATTATGGATGCACATGTTATATGGATATGTAGATGTAAACGTATGTAAATGATTTTATGGTAATGCACTTTGTTAATGCAATGGAAATGTAATGCATATGGTACTAACCATCTCATGTAGGATGTTGCAATATACGGTACTAACCACAAGATTGTTCCAAGATCGAGAGCGAGGATCAGACACTTGTGTAGCCAAGATGAACCTGGGATAGAAGGTGAGCACCCTCAGTGAAGAAACATAGAAGAGAACAATGAAGTAAGCATCAAAACACAATCGCTATGCAAGCCTAGAATGAAAATGTAAGCCTAAGCTAGATGCAAACCCTAGGACTTGGTTGTTGGACCCATTGGATTATCATCATAGAGTTTTTAGTATCCAATGATTGTAGGATGTCATACAACCCTCACTGATTTTGCAATCATGAGAATACAAATATGACATTAGTCTTAGATTTTTCAGAATGAGGTGTAAGCATTAAGGCACAAGAAGCCAGAATGACTTGAACACCTATTCCTTTTGATTTAGAAAGCTAACATAAGCATCAAAGCACAGTTGCTAGAATGACCTGAATGTTGTTTGCGTACAAACACACCAGACACATAAGAGTTTCTTCTTTCACCAAGTGAATGATAAGCATATCAAAGGTTCTTGTAGTGACCCTTATGTTCACTTCGCAGGATGAGCATTTGAAATTTCACTTGTAGCAAAAAGAAGTCACTTGAACAAACAAGGAAAAGAACCAACCTCACCAAAGTTTTCATATAAAAGGAGTTGAGGTACACATGGCCATCCAACACAAGATGAAGGCTCTCATAGTGGACACCCCTCTCATATAGATTCATTGGATCATTGGAACTAAACCAAAAAACATACAACAAAGAAAAAATCATGCCCCTCATCTTCGCTTCTCTCGGTCAAAAATAGATGTCTTGGAGTTGCTCGAGGAGGAATGAAAAAGAAAAAGAAAAAGCACATAAAAGAAAATCTCAACATGCTTCAGAAAGATACAAATCCAATTTAAGTTTCAGTTTGAGTTTAAATGAATTGACATCAGATCAGAAGAATACAATGTGAGAAGTATCAACAAGATGATGATAGTAGACAGATGGAGTGAGGATCACTTGTGACTGATGTGAGAAATCATCTCAAGGAGAAAATCAGAGTGCTAATGAAGTATCAATAGGCAGACGCAGTGAGAACCACTGGTGACTGATATGAGAGATCCTTGAAAAGAGAGATCTAAGGATGAACAAAACATTAGCAGACAGACACAGTGAGAACCACTAGTGACCGATATATGAGGGATTGTCTCAAGGAGAGAAATCCAAGAGTCAGGCATCAACAGGTAGATGTAGTGAGAGCCATTGGTGACTGATGCGAAGAAGCTCCTCCGAAATTGATAGGACAATGCCCCCAGATCAGGAAGATGCCCCCAAGTGTGACTAGTTTCAATCCATGTAGAGTCGAGTAAAATCTCAAAGATAACTGAGAGCGAGTGTATGAGCTATCAAACCAAAGTAGGAAATAGGAAAGAAAACTAAAGTAGGAAAGATGGGAAAGTAAACTAAAGCATGAAAGATGGGAAAGAAAACTAAAGCAGGAAAGACGGGAAAGCAAACTAAAGCAGGAAAGCAAGGAATAGCTACACAAAGCCAAGTAGTGTTGAAATAGATATAGCTTCAAGGAACTAGAGGCATCTGTTTACTAGGTTTTCACCATCTTGGTAGATATTCTATTTTTGCTACCATGATGCCTGTTTACCAGGTTTTCATCAATGGCACATTTTTTTTTCTCTTTTCAATTTTTTTGTATTTTCATTTTTTTTTTTTTAAATTTTTTTTTTTTTTAATTTATTTTTCAATTTTTTTTGGTATTATCAAGGTGCCTATTGACTAGGTTTTTGCCAGGATAATAGATACATCAAAGCGCCTGTTTACCAGGTTTTCACTAAGATGATCATTTTTTGAGGATATTTTGTAATTTTTTAGGATTTTTTCATAATAAAGTATGTATAGGAGCATGCAGAAGATGTCTCAGCTATAGAACCATTTTAGGTGCAGAGCGTTGATTGACTCTTTGAGCTATTCTCCTTAAGTAGTAGAGAGTTGATAAGCACTAGACCCAAATGCTGCAGTGATAACATATGGACCAAGCCAATTTGGTTCAAACTTTCCCTTCTGGATCCACTGCTATTGATTCCTAGGGCTCTCTCTCAAGATGAGATCACCCACTTGGAATTATGTTGGTCTAATATTCTTATTGTATCTCTTAGACATTCTCTTCTGATATGCTAAGAGGTGCTTGAATGCTGCTTGCCGACGTTCATCCAGTAATTCTAGCTCTTGTAGCTGAGATATTCTAGTTTCTTCATTAGTAATGAGGCCCCTAAGAGAGACTCACAAAATAGGAATCTCAACCTCAATAGGTAGCACAACATCCACTCCATAAACTAAGGCAAAGGGCATATCCCCTGTCAGTGTTCTTATACTTGTGTGGTAAGCCCATAGAGCCAGATTAATTTGGAGATGCCAATCTTGTCCAGATTTGTGAACTGTGTGATGCAGGATCTTAAGGATCATCTTATTGGATGCTTCCGCCTGTCCATTATCCTAGGGATAGTAAATGGAAGACTAGTGTTGAATGATTTTGAACTTGGTTCATAACTCCTTCAATTCTTTGTTATTGAACTGCCCCCTATTGTCAGTGATTAGTAAGGAGGGTAAACCATAGCTACAGATGATGTAATTCAGTATAAACATAGCTATAGACTTTCCATTAGCTATAGTCAGAGGGACTGCCTCAACCCATTTAGTAAAATAGTCTATAGTGGTGATGATGAACTTGTTCCCTTTGGAGGAAGAGGGATGGATCTAACCCACCAAATCAATGGACCATTGCTGAAACTACCAGAAATTGATGAAGGGAATGAGCTCCTTAGTAGGAGAGTGAATCAAATTTCTATGAAATTGACATTTTTTACAAGCCTTGGCATATTATGTAGCTTCTTTCTCCATGTTTGCCCAATAGTAACCAGATCTAATAAGTGTACGGGCCAATGTCAGGCTACTCGAATGAGACCCACAACTACCTTCATGTACCTTAGATAACACACATTTGGACTCGTTGGGTTCTAGACACCTAAGGAGGGTACTGTCTAGACCTCGCCTATACAAGTCATTAGCTATGATGACATATCATTAAGCATTATGAATTAGGTGACATTTTTCATTTCAAGTGTAAGTGTTTGAAATAATTTGGTCATAGAGGTAGGAGTAAATATGATGGTAGTAGGATGAATCATGTCCAATGACTGAACAGATCATCCTAGATTCAGGAGTGTCATAGGTTGGGTAGTGTAATGTCTCCACTAGGAATTCCTATATGAAGCCATTTTATGGCATTTGTAACATAGAGTCAAGGGTAGCCATGGCATCAACTACTTTATTATCTGGTCTTGGAATCTGTTGGAAAGTGATGTGTGCAAAGTATTTTTTGAGATCTCCAACCATCCATTTATAAGGCACTAGCTTATCATCCTTTGTTTGATAGATGTCATTAACCTGATTAATGACCAATCAGAGTCTCCAAAGACTTTAATTTCATCCACATGCCATTCAATAGCTATCTTCATGCCATTGATGAGAGCTTCATATTCGGTGATGTTGTTTGTGTAAGGAAACAATATTTTGTATGCTTTAGGCAAAGAATATCTTTGAGGTGTGATGAATAGTATTTTGGCACTTGACCCCTACTGGGTAAATGATCCATTAAAGTGTTGGAAATTTATCTATACTAGTATATATGAATTACTATAGTGTTGTCATTATGGCAACAAAGTCATATAGAAGTTTGGAGTTAGCGCACTTGATGTAAATATTAGAAATCGACTAAGTGTTGAAGACTAGACAATGTACAGAGTTCTTGAAGCTTAGAGCATCAGCGCACATGCATATGATGAAATTATGGTGTTTTCCCTAGAATTTAATTTGGTTAGACTATATTCATGCTTAGTCTATGAGTGCATGATCAGATATGCAAGTATGAGAAAGATACAGACAGTTGAAGTTGTATAGCCAGTGTGTGTCAGTGAAGAACAAAGTAAGCAACTGACTATTATCATTTTGAGTTGTGGTTATATTATAATGATGTAAAAGCTATGTACCTATTTTAATTAGGTTGCTGACATGTATATATGTTTATTTGTAAACACACTTGAGCCAATTCATTTGGAAGCGTTGTATGTAATAGGTTTAAGGGCCGACCTAGTTGGTTATTTTGTATGCACATATAAATATGAGATGCACCCATTGTAATTGACATGGTAGTTGAGATAAAGTTGTGAGAAGTAGAGTAAAAGTGTGTGAAGAGACAATAATATGTATTAGATATTTGCAAGAGGTCAAAGCATCAACACATCAAAGGATCTGATCTAACAAGTAGTGTCACAGTGATAGTTCATCCATCAGATATAGTGTGTATCTAAGATCAGAAGGTTGTAGCCTTCACCACTTAAGTAGTGAGCTCTAGGATAGTGCATCCACTCCCCTAATAGGGACTATTGTAAAAGACTCCTAAAAAGGTTTGACCCTTGACAAGGTCTAGTATACTTAATGCATTGTAAAGAAACTCCTAACAGGGTTAAGGATCTTCTAACAAGGATCATAAAACACTAGTACAAAATATTAGTGGGTGTCAATTCCCATCGGGGTTTTTACCTATTTGGGTTTCCCCATAACCATATTGGTGTTATGTGTTGATTTCATGTTTCATATTTATGTGGATGTTCATTTTAGTACGTAAGCATTTGAGTTCAGTTTAAAGATTAAGTAAAAACATAAAATATAGTGAACACTGATTCACCCCCCTCTCTTAGTGTTCCCATTCCTAACAATTAGTATCAGAGCTCTGGTCCTCAGCAAAGAAGTTTAACCACTTGAGGAGATCATGGAAAAAGCATAAATGAAACATCTGAAAAGAAATATTGAAGCTGCTCTTGAAGACCTGGACAAATCAGAAAGAGAAACTGAAGAACTAAAAAAAAAGGTCAGTGATGCTCAATTAGTTATCAAAAGGCTAAGAAAGGATTTGAAAGAATGCTCTAATAGCGATCTAGGATCAATGGTCAAGAAGCTAAATGAAGAAAATGCATCTTTAAAACAACTACTTAAAGAATTTGATGATAAGCTGATTAACAATCAGGAAGTCTACAAAGAATAGGTCAAAGAGAACCTTCAACTCAATGAGGAATTAAGGCAAGCAAACTTGGAAATCTTGGAGTTAAGGAACATCAAAGAAAGCTTGGAATCTGAATTAAAAGAAGCAAAGAATCACATTGAAAAATTACACACCAGTTTTGATTTGATAGAATCTCAGTTGTATACAAGAAGAGCCAAAGGAGACACTAGCTGCATTGGATACAATGAAGCACAAAATCAGATTAACAACATGCGAGTAAGAAAGAATAAACAAAAAGACTCTACTGATGCTAAGAAGACTGAAGATCAAACTAAAGATAATAGTGAACCACCTAAGGATGAGCGCAATCCAATAAACCATACTTGTTATGCATGTAACAAGCATGGACACATAGTGAGGAACTATACAGAGGTAAGACCCTTTAATGGTTACTATTATTCATGTAATAAATTTGGTCATAGAGCTATGAATTGCAAGAAAAGTAAAAAGAATGGGACTCAACATGATTGGAGAAATCAAAATCAAACAAATGTAAGAAATTATCAAAATATTACATGTTAGATATGTAACTATAATGGCCACTTAGCTAGACAATGTAAAATGGTGACTTATGTCAATGTGCTGAGGAATATAAGGCCTCCAGTCATTTGTCACTCTTGTAAAAAGGCTGGACACATCTCAAAGTTCTGTGGATCAAGGACACAAGGTTAGGAAAGCACTAAAAAGACTGAAGAACTAGTATTGGATCCCAAAGGAGAAGTCAAGTTTGTGAAAGCCTCAGAGGATGTGAGCATGATTTGGTCAGAGGCAAAGAAGGATAAGGTTGATGAGTATGTATTGGATGCATCCAAAGTGGATGAATTCTCTACATCTGGATAAATGGACCTTAGGGTCATAGGGGGAGATAATTTAGCTCTAGACCCCTGCGTGGATGGTATACTCACTCTTAGAGTATGTGCCTTTGGACTTAAGCTTTTGGAGACTAAGGGAACCTTTGTGCAAGAGTGCACTAGCTGATTTTTTGTAGAACAAAAGATAGAAATTTCCAAGTGACAACCTGGTTTACGCGATAAGCATTGATGGAAGAAATTCTACTTTAAGTACACAGAAGTTAGAAGATCTCTCATTGCATTCAAATTAAGAGTGATTAAAGAACAAAAGATCCTTAGTAGTTGATTGAGAAAGATTACAGTTTGATTCATCTAGTGATTTGTCGTGCATTTGATCGGTTGCAAAAACCCTAGTTCATCGCGCCGATTCAAAATCTCTTGGAAACCTTTGTGAAAGTGATATACAAGTAAGCTATGGCTACCCCTATAGTATTTGATGTTGCAGAGAAGAAAATATGTGTTTAAGAGACATCCATTCAAATCACATTAGATGATCTAGAAGGGGCATTCTCTCACACGTATATGGGCGTTATGCATGTCGAGGACATTAGGGCATACATCTATTGTAAGAAAGAACCAGTAGGATTGGAAATATTAAGGGTGCACATAGAAACTATGCTAAAACCTGACAAAACTTTCATGGATGAGTATGCGCAGTGGAATAATCACCCTATAGTGGAGTATGCTACGGCATATGAGTTTTATGAATCAAAATGGATCAAGATTCTTTTGAGCAAAATTTATGATGACCTATTTTGGATAGGTGAAGTACCGGTCAGAATAACTAGTGACCTAATTTATAAGATGACAGGGCTCTCAAGGATAGACGTTGTCCTTCCAGTGGGAAAAGATGTGAGGAAGATTGTTGAGAAAACTTGTAAGTCAAGGAGTGATAGGTGCGGAATGACCATTGAGCCTATTGAGCAAGATAACATCAAATTGATGTCTATGATACTTGGTTATAGGTTTCAACACACTAGTAGGGTGAACAGTGTGTCTGCGGCCACAATTCTTGCAGCCATAAGAATTGTAAAAGAGAATGGAGAGTTCAACCTATGTGAAATCTTGCGCACATAGATGATTGATAACATTAAGGCAATCAAGCATGATAAAACCAAGATATTTAGGTTTGGGTCCCTAGTTATCTATATGTACTTCCATATTTTTGGAAGGGTGTTAGATTCATACCTAGACAAGACTATTCCTACCACGCCTCAGATATCTTTCAAAGCATCTACATAGAGCAATCTAAAAGACTACATGACACTAGAATAGAAGACATTCAGGGTCAAAATATAGATGAGGTACAGGATACCAGAGAACATTATTGAGAAATACAAGGATACTATTTGTTTTATGGTTGAAACAGATGCAACATGCATGAAGGTAGTTGAACCTAGAACAAAGTGGATTCATCCACTTGGATATGAAGGAGATGAACAAGTTTTAGAAGCATATGCTCAAGTATTGCTTTCAGCTTGTACTGACCCTAATGAGGAAAGATGGGGAACTTATGAGGAGAAGACAAGAGAGATAGATGTTAAACTAAAAAGTGCAACAACAAAAAGAAAGGTTGCTAAAGTCACCTCAGAGATCTTGAGAATACATGGAGTGTCTCAAGAAGAACTAGACAAAGCAAGAGAACAAAAGATTGCTTTGGAATTAGAGAGTGCAAATGCAGCAAAGGTAGAATCAAATGATCCCAAGTTGAAGAAGGAAAAGATAGAAAAATCTAATGAACAAAAGGGTAAAACTAATGATACTCCTTCTACACCCAAAGAAACCATTGACCTTACTGCTCCTCCTAAGTATAAGGTAATGCAAAAGGGGAAGAAAGAGACCAACACTAGTCATCCATCTTCAAGAGTCACAAGGAACAGGAAAAATTCTCAAGCACCTCCTGAAGTAAGTTTCAAACCTAGTCTCAGTGTGCTAAGTGAAAGAATAATTGATGAAGGAAGAATTGATCAATTAGAGAAGATTTATGAAAAATATAGTGAGATAGACAAAGCTAAGATACATAATATGATAGTCAAACACATGCTAAATTTCAAGAAAAAAGTCTTGGAACTGAAGACTATGATCCTTGATAATGTGTGGAACATCCTAGAATTCCAAAAGAGATAGGCTATTGCAGAAGATCTATGGATAAGGGAAAAGATTCTAGATGATACCCTTCCTGTATGTTCTCTAGAGGAAAAGTCTTTGTTGTTAGACTTAGTGAAGCTACATCTCAAAACAAAGTCAAGGAATTTGCACATTATTGACAAGAGCTATGATCTTGTTGCTAAGGAAATTGAGAAGGCATTTGAGATAGTATTCATGAACATAAACATGTATCTAGCCACTGTGCCCACATCAAAAGTACCCATAAAGGAAGTCAAAGTTGCAAAGCCCACTAATGCATCAGTGACAGGTCCTCAGGACTCAATGCCTGCAATGGAAACACAAACATAGGTAGATAATTCTATGTCCATGATAGAGTCACTAAAGGATAGCTCAATTATCATTGATAATGTAGAGATAGCCATGGCAGCCACTGACATTGAGTTGGATAAGTTTGAAGAAGATTTTGTGAGCACACAAGAAGCTAAAATTTTATGTAGCAACACACCTCCCACTCATCAAGAAGAAGTTTTGATTGAAGATATAATGGATGAACCATTAGTTGAACCAATCAAGGTAAAACAAGAAGTGATGAATAGGACTCCCATCACTCCCTCAGCAGCATTGTTGTCAAGTTTGACACCTGACACAACTAGTTTGGATTCATGGGGAGAAGAAGATGTGATTAAGTTTAGCATCCTAGCTATGGAGAAGGCAAAGGAGAAACAATTGATGATGAATCCATTCCTTGTAGAGTCAGTGAACATCCTAAATAGTTTGTTACCTGTAGACAAGAAAGTGTCCAAAATACACTCAGTTGATGATGTTAGTTTAGTGATCTCACAGTTCAAGGGAAACTTCTCTAGCCTAAAATAATCTGCATCCCTAGTTGTAGAGGAGAAGTATATGAAGAAAGGATGAATGAATTTTTTAGAAACTATGCACTTGACTTGAGCTCACTAAAGGCTGGTCAAGCATCCCTAAAGGAGTTTACAACAAAGGGAAGAAAAATCATTGCTGAATGTATGAACCAAGATAAGTTAACTGGTGATCTACACAAAAAGGTACAAGAAGTAGAAGCCATGATAGAAATCATCATGAAATTAGTGGAAGATCCATCTATGGATGTAAACATGTGCAATAATGTCTACCAAGGTTAGATTGACAAGATTGAGAAGGCAGAAAAAGAGATGACCAAGATAAGGGCTAGACAGACTCAGCTAAGGAATGTTCTTGCACCCTCATTAGAAATACTAAATTAGAATATCAAGGAGATCAATGCCACTATGGTTACATATGATTAAGGTCCTAGCAGTGATCTGGAGAAGATGGAGAAGTTACAATATGCTTGATGCACCCATCTATAGATTGTAAATTCACTGATCACATTTTGGAAGAAGGAGATCCAAAATTTGTAGATTGCATATCCAGATGTACTATCATAGTAAGTTTTTGTAGAATCAGTTTTGATACACCTTTGTCATTAAGTCAAAGGGGGAGTATGTATAGTATATGGATAATAGATATATACAAGGAGATATAAGATAGAAAGATATGTATAGGGAGACAAAAGTTTTTTGTAAAGACAGTTAGCAACTTGGCCATATTCCTTTGTTGCCATCAATAACAAGGGGGGAGATTGTTGGAAAGTTGGCTATACTAGTATATATAACTTAGTATAGTGTTTTCATTATGGCAACAAATTCGTATATAAGTTTGAAGTCAACAGACTTGATGTAAAGATCAAAATTCGGCTAAGTGTTGAAGACTAGACAATGTACAGAGTTCCTGAAGTTCAGAGCATCAAAACATGTGCATATGATCGAATTATGGTGTGCACCCTAGAATTTAAGTTGGTTAGACTATATTCATGCTTATTCTATAAGTGCACATGATCAGATATGTAAGTATGAGAAAGATACAAATAGTTGAAGTTGCATAGGCAGTGTGTGCCAGTGAAGAATAGAATAAGTAGCAGACTGTTATCATTTTGAGTTGTGGTTATATTCTAATGATGTAAAGGCTATGAAACTATTGTAATTAGGTTTCTAACATGTATATATGTTTATTTGTAAACACACTTGAGCCAATTCATTTGGAAGCATTGTATGTAATAGGTTTAAGGGCCGACCTAGTTGGTTATTTTGTATGCGCATATAAATATGAGATGCGCCCATTATAATTGACATGGAAGTTGAGATAGAGTTATGAGAAGTAGAGTAAAAGTGTGAAAAGAGACAATAAGATGTATTAGAGCTTTGCAAGAGGTCAAAGCATCAGTGCATCAAAGGAACTAATTTGACAAGCAGTGTCATAGTGACAGTTCATCCAACAGATATAGTGTGTATCTAAGATCAGAAGGTTATAGCCTTCACCACTTGAGCAGTGAGCTCTAGGATAGTGTGTCCACTCCCCTAATAGGGACTATTGTAAAAGACTCCTAATAGGGTCCAACCATTAACAAGGTCTACTATACTTAATGCATTGTAAAGCAACTCCTAATAGGGTTAAGGATCTTCTAACAAGGATCGTAAAACACTAGTATAGAATATTAATGGGTGTCAATTCCCACCGGGGTTTTTACCTATTTGGGTTTTCCTGTAACCATATTGGTGTTATGTGTTGATTTCATGTTTCATGTTTATGTGGATGTTCATTTCAGTACTTAAGCATTTGAGTTCAGTTTAAAGATTAAGTAAAAAGATAAAATACAGTGAACACTAATTCACCCCCCCTCTCAGTGATCCCATTCCTAACACAAAGAACATGTTCCATGTTTGATGTGTGAGAAGTATGATGAACTCATCTGGAAATTCAATGTTCAATGGTTGATGATCCTTGAGAGGATCTTCTACCATTTGATTTGCAATTGCTTGTCCTTTGATAGCTTTTCTCTTTACATACTCAATGTGAAACTCACTGAGTATCATGACCCATTTTTCTAGTCTACTTGTGAGGGAAGCTTTACTGAGTAGATACTTTAATGGATCAATCTTAGCAATGAGTCTTATAGTGTGAGTAAGCATATAGTGCCACAATTTCTATGAGGCAAACACCACTACTAGGCAAGCTTTCTCAATAATAGAATAGTTCATTTCATAAGAGACCAATGTTCAACTAATGTAATAAATGGCTCTTTGTTTGTTGTTCTAATCTTCTTGAGCCAACAGAGCACCCAAAGATGTATCTATAGCTGAGATGTAAAGTATGAGAAACTTTCCATGAATATGAGGCATCAATATAGGTGGATTTGCAAGATATTGTTTGATTTGAGTGAGCCCTTTTTCACATTCTTCGTTCCACTCATAAGTCACACCCTTATGTAAATTTTTGGTGAATGGTTGTGACTTATCAGTTAGTTGTGTAATGAAGCACTGAATGGATTTTAGTCTACCCTAAAGTCCTCTCATTTGACTGATGTTCTTTGGTGGAGGCATTTCCATAATATCTTGAACTTTTTTTGGATCAACTTCTATGCCTTTAGCTGAAATGAAGTAACCCAATAGTTTTCCCGAAGTAACACCAAATGCACACTTTTTTGGGCTAAGTCTAAGACTGAATTGTTCCATTTGATCTAGTATTGGACCTAGATCTACTAGATGTGTCCTTCATTGCATGCTTTTAGCCAAAGTGTCATCTACATAGTCTTCCATTGTTTTGTGCATCATGCCATGAAAGATGGTGGTAACAACTCTTTGATATGTAGCTCTAGCATTTTTAAGTCCGAAGGGCATGACTTTCCAACAAAAAGTTCCCCAAGCACATGTGAAAGAAGTATTTTCTTGATCTTATGGTGTGATCTTTATCTAATTGTAACCAGAGAAACCATCCATCAAAGAATACATTTCATAGCTCACAGTCATGTCCACAATCATGTCAATATTGGGTAATGGAAAGTCATCTTTAGGGCATGCTTTATTTAGGTCTTAGAAGTCTGTGCAGACTCAAATGGATTTATCATGCTTAGACACTAGAAAAATATTAGAAATCCATTCTGTGTAGTCAATAGGTCTGATGAAACCAACTTTGAGGAGTTTTTCAAGGTCAGCTTTGACTAAAAGTGCCATAGGTGGATGCATCTTTCAAAGCTTTTGTTTAATAGGTTTGACACTTGGTGCAATAGATAGATGATGCATAATTAGATTGGGATCCAATCCAGGCATATCATAATAGGTCTATGCAAAATTAATTTTCTTGCTTCGAAAGAAACTGGTGAATTCTTCTTTCTCTTCTATAGATAGTGACTGTGCCAAATGAATGATTTGTGGTGTAGCCTTTGTACCCAAATTCACTAGTTGGGTTGGATCAATTAGCACTAATGATCTCTCTTGAAAATGGCTTGGAAGTGTATCAAGTATCTCATCCTTGGGTGCCTCAGAGAGGTTTTCACCCTCAGATATGTCTTTTATTTTTACTTTTTTTAGATCTGACACTACCACAATGTGGTTTTCACCATCAGAGCACCTATTCTTTTTTCTTTTAATTTTATGACTGAGATACTTGATGTCGACCTCAGTCATGCTGACACTATCTTCACTAGTGGAGGACATTACAAGTTTGACAACATTGAGTTAACAAGCTAGAGTGTAATCATTCTTGAATGTAAGGACTTCATTGGATGAGGAGGAGTTCCAGTTTATCAGCTCAAGATTTTGGATTGAGAGAGAAGTGGCAGGTTCAAGTGCATTCACATTATAGTCATAAAAAGTGTGGATGAGAAAGTTAAGACCTAAAGCGATCTCATCCAAAGGTGTGTTCAAGTCCCTTAGAAATCTTACATCAGAAGTAGAGGACAAGTCAACACCGATGGCATCTAACTCATGCATCCTAGCACTAGACCCTTCACCTACTTTGAGAGGGTTTTTAAATGTATGCACCATGTCTACATCTTTATCAAAAGTTGCATTAGATAGAGAGTCAAACTCATATTCATGTGAGGGTAAAAGCACAAAGCTGTGTCACGTTTCAGGACAACTTATCAGCACAACTGGATTTGAGTATTTCTAACTAAAATTATTTTTGTCAAACATATGGTCTAGCTAGATTCATTCTAGCTAAGTTAGATAAGTTCTTCACTTTTTCCAATTGGAAATATTTATTAAATGCATGTTTTATAACAATTACTAAAGAAATAAAATTATTTTAGAAAAGTGACGTTTCAATAACTCTTACTCTTTTTAATGATATTTTTTTACAAATATAAAAATACCCTTTTTTAGAGCACAGAGTCAAGATTATCATCATATAATTTTTATAGTATTTTAATTAGATCTAATATATTATAATTTCAAAATACTACAAGTAGGTATTTTAACATTCGAGAACAAGATACTTCAAAAATAGAAAAAAATAGTAAAGCTTATCAAAAAAATTGAAAATTTATATTTAACACAAGAGGAGAGAGTTATCTTCAAGAGTGTGTAATTTATTTTTTGAATGGTGTAGATTTGATAGGGGAAATTTGACACGAGATGAAAACTGTCGATTTCAAGTATGTTCGACTTTGAGTAGTTATAACAGAGAAAATATACATTGAAAACTAATTTTTCTTCTTTTTTGCACTAGCTATACATTTTATCTATGACATATTTTGAAATCAAAGGAAAAAGAGATTATTTGCATATACTTTTTTGGTGCGGACAA
This sequence comes from Chamaecyparis obtusa, assembly GCA_027943335.1. Lineage (NCBI taxonomy): Eukaryota > Viridiplantae > Streptophyta > Pinopsida > Cupressales > Cupressaceae > Chamaecyparis > Chamaecyparis obtusa. The sequence continues at coordinate 80,078 of BSBK01004433.1, forward strand.
GACCCTCATTTTTCAACATTTTTCAGCAAGTAAAAAATGGACTTAAAAAATTTAAAAACTATGTGAATTCTTGTTTAAAAAAAATTTTAAAAATTATAGCCATAAACTTCATCCACTTTTACACATTTCATTAGTTTACATCATCTCAAAATTTTAAACATAAATGCCATTTTTATGTCATTAAAGTAAAAATTTTTGTGTTTTGTTGACCTTTTCCTTTATAAAAGTGTGACACAACTTTGTACTTTTACCTGTGAGTCAGTGATGCTTGATATAGGAATTCCATCAATACTAGTTGTACCATCTAACTCATGTTCATCTTTTGCAGCATTGAGAGTTTGTTCTTGTTTGAACCATTCTTTGAAAGGAGATGGCATGTACAATTCCCATTGACAGTCAGGATGAGCTATTTGTATCTCTCTCAACTGCTCATATGTAAATGGAGTAATTCAAGAGGTGTCATCTGAATCACTTTTAGCTTCTACCTGATTGACAAGTATAACAGGATCATCCGATTCTTCAAAGAATGCAACAACATCTAGAGGAATAGGATAGGGAAAGATATCCTCATTAGAGTTGTCCTCTAGATTTGCAACTATGGTACTGTCTTCAGGTTCTGGTAGAGATTTTGGTTCTGGCACAAACTTGTTTATCCCTAAATAAAATGGGATCTTCTTGAAACCTAAGCCAATAGTATCTTTAGTTCAGTGACTTGTAGCCTCAATCGGTTCCAACAAACCATTTTCATTCATCCCTATAGCACCAATCCCTTTATAGCCGAAGCGCTTCATGATTTTGAAGGCTTCACTATATGGTTCTTATTCTAAGTCTTGAGCTAGAGTGAATGTTTTAGATGCATCCTTTTCTTTGTAAATCTAGGGTGTAATAGCCCTATCTTCATCCTCATCTTCTAATGGCATTGTGGCCCATACAAAGGAACCATCATAAACTATTTGAGGAGAGTCATCAGAAGGTTTATTTCTCTCAGAAGGTCTCCCATAAGAACAGAGAGATGGGGGTAGAGCTTCTAGTGATAACAGGGGTTCAATTTGATACCCCCCATGCCTGTATCTTTAAGCTTTAGAGTTTTTTCCATTTCTTTGAGTTTGGCATCATAGAGTTCAATAGACTCTCTATAAGTTGGGACAAAGCTATCAGTAGATTGAGTGGTTGTATTGCAAGAATACCCCATGTTTGTAGGTACTATTACTTCTACCCATGGAATGGGAACTTGATACATTCATGATATGTAGATGGAACTGCCTACATTTCATGGATCCATGGTCTTCCCAATAGTATTTTGTATGCAAGAGGAATGTCTAGAACTTGACAAATGACATCTCTCTCAATAGGTCCAACTTGGATTGGCAGCACAACTAGACCTTTGGACTTTCATTCTTCTTCATCATATGCCTTGATAGTGATTTTCTTGTGGGCATCTATATAATCTTCATTATAGCCTAATTGGGTGAGTAGGTTAGCAAAGCAAATATTGAGGCCAGCACCATTATCAAGGAGGACATGACAAACATGCTTTGGGCCTATTATGACTTTAATATGTAGAGGAGCATTATGTAGATGGCTTAGTGAATGGTCATCCTCTTTAGAAAAGGACAGATAATGAGGTGAGGTCAAGTGACCCACCATGGATTGAAACTGGTCAAGATCAAGATATTTTGGGATGTTTACCTAAGTGAGGGTTTTATCCAAAATCTACCTATGAATAGGTGAGATCTTCAATAGCTCAATGATAGTGATCTGAGTGTTGGTACATTGCAGCTAGTCTAATATGCTATAATTAGTAGTACTAGGCATAGGAATTGACTTTGAAGTCTTTTTGGGAGGGCCAACAATAGTTTTATCCATAGGTTGCTTCGGCATAGATGTAGGAGGGTCAGGACCCTTCAAAATGATCCTCCCACATGATTGGGTAACAACATTCACACAATACTGAGATTTTTTTGATTCAGAAGAATGAGATGCAGGGCCTCACAAGACAAATAGAGTCTTAGGATTAGGATAATCCTCGCTCCTCTTGATAGTGATCACATCATAGTATTCAACCTCAATAGCTTCAATCATATAAATGACATTGTCATTGGCACTGTATGTGTAGTTGACTTTAGAGTTGGCATTCTAGGTCTTAGAAGATTCGCCCTTCTCATGAGGAGGAAAGGGGTCTTTGAATGCCTAATGATCTGAGTTCTTATTATGACCACTCAAAACAATATAACCATTGTCGATGAAATCTTGGATCTTATGTCTAAGTTGAATGCATCCAAAAGTTTTATGGCCCTTATTTTGGTGATAATCACAGCATGCAGTTTCATTCCACCAAGCAGGTCACAGTTGTGGATCGTAAGGACGTAAATTTTCCAGAGGAGCGAGTATCTAGTTTTACACAAGAGTTTTGTAAACCACGTCAAGAGGTTCACCTAAGGAAGTAAAATCACACTTGGGTCGAGAGGCCCAAGGTTTATTTCTAGAAAATCTACAAGGTTGATGATTGTCTGTCATAGCCTTTTAAATGGCTTTGGCCACCTGTAAACCAGAGGTAAGGTTGAAAGTAGATTTTGAAGGTTTTGGGGTCACATTGTCAACAACTCCATCATTTACAACATCTCTATTTTTTTTGACAAACTTACCATTTTTTAGAATAACTAAGAGGAGGGTGAATCAATTATTCACTATCCCAAGTCAAAATATATAATCCAAAAACAAATTACTTAAACTTCTACTGCTCTTTAAGTTAAAATACTATACTATCTGTGCTTTTACCGATTACCAATCTATAAAATATAATGATTACCGATCAAATCCAATATGAAACATGTAAGAATGACATCAAACAAATATCGCAATCAACACATAATACAAGAGATTTAACGTGGAAACCCTGTGAAGGGAGAAACCACCTAGGATCGGCAACCCAAAAATTATTCACTCTTCTAAAGTGAGGTTGGTGAAGACCCAACCTTGTCAAAGGTTACAAACACACTATTATATGTGACTTTTTTAGTGGATTTTAGACTAACAGTTATCGTCTAACCAACATTAATTATGGGGTTGATAGGATAACAATGTTCATTCTATGAATGATACATAAAAGACTTTCCTAGTCCACTTGGTTAAGAGATTTGATTGTATACAATGGTTAAAATGTAATAGTAGATGATTTTCCTTAATAAAAGTTCAATTGTAGATGTACAAATCAATGTTAAGCTCATTCAAATCCTCTGATTATTATAACAATTCTATTTCAATCAATATGCAGTAACTTACTGTCACTTGGTAATAGCTTCTTGACGCTCGGTAAACTCTGCAGTTCGATTCTCCTTAACTAGTTTGATCAGGTATGCATGAAAAATTGTTCACATGATAATTCTGTAGTCTCCTTCTTCTGCAATAAGTTTCATTATGAAACTTTAGTCTCTTAAATAGACAAGTAAACCATTTTCTTCTCCTCCATTAGATTTTGCTGCTTAATCACCTTCATTGATTTTTCTGCTTAAACCTTCCTTAGCTGATGTGTCAATAACACATTTAATTTTCATCCTTTAGATCTTTCTTGAATTTTGTTAGCCATCAATCTTTGTAACAAACTTTATCTCCAACCTCTGTTGGAGATTTTCTAGCAGGCCAGTACTGACTGTATGTTTTTCATTGATGACAACATATGGAAAGTAGCATGAATGGAAGTCTTATGTAGTAAGCTTTCAATATATGTTGCATGGACATGATATCAGCATGATATCATGGGCATAGAGGTTAACTATTAGTAGAGACAGTTATATAGCAGCTTGTGTCAGCAATGTTCCTGACAAAGTAATAGGCATTTTTCTATGTATGGTTGTCTATACAGTTATCATGGAGCCTTGCATGCTTGGATATATGTTGAAGACATGTTAGTGATGTTTTATTTATGGATGCATAGTTTGTTGATTAGTAGAAGTGAAGTTATGTAGTCGCTATTCCCCAGTAGTAGTTTCCTGTGTTTATTCAGGAGAGCCGATAGAGATTTTATTGGTTCTTTGGTTGCACCTATCTTTAGGGTATGAACCCTTGGATTTAAGCTTAGAGAAGAGTTATTGATGTTTGAATAAGAGTGCATGAAGTAATTGAGCTTGAGGAGAAAGATCCAATTGTTTTGGTAGAGCCAACAGTGTGTAGCATGTGTCTACAATTATCCTATTGCACATGTCCCAGAATTTTTTGCATGCATAGTAGAGATGGAAAAATGTGTATCTAAGTTTTTTATGGTTTCTCTAATATGATTTCAAGGTGGTTCTAATAGGCCAACTTGATTATATCATTTAGAGGAAAGATATTTATAGGCAGTCATTTGTGATTGCTTAAGTGTGGTTCATGGTTGATTAAGAAGAGCAAAGCAGAGTGTGTGAAGTATTGAACCTTCAGAGGAAGGTCTATGTGATAGAGTAAAGTATTTGTGCTATTCATTAGAATTGATCTAGACAATAGGTCAAAGTGCAATTCACCAAAATCTAGATATAGTGTGTATCTATTATTCAGAAGGTTGTAGCCTTTGCCCCTTTGAGTAGTGAGCTCTCAGATAGTGCATCCTCTCCCCTAATAGGGAAATTGTAAAAGACTCCTAACAGGGTCCAAACCTTGACCAGGTCTACTATACTTAATATATTGTAAAGAAACTCCTAATAGGGTTAAGGATCTTCTAACAAGGATCATAATACACTAGTATAGAATATTAGTGGGTGTCAATTCCCACTGGAGTTTTTACCTATTTGGGTTCCCTATAACCAAAATATTGGTGTTGTGTTCATGTGTTCTATCATTGTGTTTATGCTTTATGTTTAAGTATACTTAATTGGATAAAGAATTGAATCTTGTAGATAACTAATTCAGCCCCCCCATCTTAGTTATCTCTTGGGAGTATTCCTAACAATTGGTATCAGAGCTAAGTGCCTTGGAGAGAAATTTTAACAGCTTGAGGTTGATCAGATGACATACTTCATGAAATAGAGTCCTAAGTTTGATGGAGAGAATTATCTTGATTGGAAGAACAAGATGGTGACACATTTGCAGTGCATTGGTTTGAAGTTTTTGATGTAACTATCAAAGTAGCCAAGATTCCTACCATAGAAGATCTTGGAAAGGATGATGCTACTAAAAGGAAAAAGGAATTGTTTCATCAGAATGCTATAGCTAAAGAATCCCTTATCAGTGCCGTATTTGATAGTGAATTTTTAGAGATAAAGAAAGTAGACACCGCCCACAAGATATGGAAGCACCTAGAAGACATGTTTGAAGGTGACAAACAAGCAAAGGATGCATGTAGAAAAATAGGGAAGAAAAGATAAAATGCATTAGAGATGCTACCTAAAGAAAACATCAGAGCTTATAATCAAAGGATCAATGAAGCAGTTGTTGGAATCAGGAATAATGGTGGAGAGATCTCAGAGGAAGATATTATGGACAAGTTGATGACTATTGTCACTCTAGAATATGAAAACAAGACCAAAATCCTTGATGAGACCATGCAACTTACATCTAATTTCAAGAGAGAGACCTTGATCAGCAAAATCTCATCTTTTGAGATTTCAAGGCTGAAGACAAAACCAAAAAGTGAGACATCCTTTAAAGCAACAGTTCATGGTAAGAAATCTGCAAACACTTTTGTAATTTTGATGATAATGATGATGAAGAGAAAACTTTAGATGATTTTATTGCTATGATTGCTAAAAGATAAAAGAAAAGAAAAGGAAAATATGAAGGTTAATTACCATTTAAGTACTTTTCATGTAATAAGATCGATCACTTTGCATCTAAGTGTCCTACTAGAGCTACAAAATTTGAAAAGGATTACAAGCCCAAGTACTCTAAGGAATGTTACTTTGTTGGAGATGGAGTTTCAGATGATGAATCAAGTGAAGAAGATATTGGTTTCATTTCTATTGTAGACAAAATGAATAATAAGACAAATCATAAAGATAAGAAAGAAGAACAAGAGTTAGCATTGATTTCCCAAGTAGATATAAGGACAAACTGGATTATAGATAGTGGTTGTTCACATCACATGATAGGTGATAAAGGTAGATTTGTTCATCTGGACAAATACAATGGTGGCATGGTTAGATTTGGAGACAACACTCCTAAACCCACAGTTGGTAGAGGAGCCATCACCTTGGATGGAAATAATAGTACTGATGATGTTCTCTATGTTGATGGTTTGAAACATAACCTTCTCAGTGTTGGACAGTTACTTGGTAAAGGCTATCCATTGGAGTTCAAAGATGAAAAATGCATCATTAACAACAAGGATGGTGTTATGATTGCATCTGGCTCAAAGAAAAGAGGTAATGTTTTCCAACTCAATTCAGAAGCAAGTTTTTTTGTTGCTAAAGTTGATGATAGTTGGTTGTGGCATAAAAGACTATGTCATATCAATTTTGATAACATAGTAAAGATAGGAAATGTAAAGGCAGTATGAGATCTACCTAACATAGCAAAGCTAGTTGATACTATATGCAGGGAATGTGTAATGGGAAAGCATGCGAGGAATTCATTCAAGAGCAAGCACAATTCTGGAGAGAACAAGCTGGATCTAATTCATATAGACCTATGTGGTCCAACTCAAACAAGATCTTACTATGGTGAAAGGTATTTCATTTTGTTTGTTGATGATCATACTAGGATGATGTGGGTTGCATTCTTAAAAGATAAGTGAGATGCATTTGAGAAGTTCAAAATATTCAAAGCTAAGGTTGAGAATGAATCTAGATTAAAGATAAAATGTTTGAGATCGGATAGAGGAGGAGAATTCACCTCTGACAGATTCAATGAGTACTGTGAAGAACATGGCATAAAGAGATAGTTAATTAAGTGCACCTAGAACTGCTTAGCAGAATGGAATTATAGAGAGAAGGAATAGGATCATTCTTGATACAATTTGCACCATCATGATAGAAGGAAAAGTTGCACACACATATTGGAGAGATGCGGTCAATACAATAGTCTATGTCATCAATAAAATTCAATTGAGGCCTGGCACTAACAAAACACCATATGAGCTATGGTTTGGTAATGTTCCCATAGTAAAATACTTTAGAATCCTTGGAAGCAAGTGCTACATCAAGAGGGATGAAGCAGTAGGAAGGTTTGATGCAAGAAGTGATGAAGGTATTTTCCTTGGTTACTCTACTAAAAGTAAAGCTCATATATGTTTCAGTTTAAGATTGAAAAAGATCATTGAAAGTGCTCATGTTAAGATTGATGAAAAGTTCATGGTTCAAGAAAGATATCATGATTACTCAGCCATGATTGAAGAAGAACCTAGACCCTCCGCCAATGAGATAGTTATTGAAGAAATGTTTGATAGCATTGATGTGTTATTCAATGACCCTGAGACAAGTAAAGAAGAAACTCCTAAGACTGACGAGTTAGCATCAACTAAGGTTCCAAAGTTTACATCCATAAACCATTGCAAGAAAGACATCATTAGAGATCAGAGCGGCAAAGTCCTAACAAGGTCACAAGCAAAGAAATCAACTAGCAGTGAAGAAATATGTTTACTATATTAGATTGAACCTTTAAGTGTTTAAGATTCTTGTAATGATTCAAATTGGCATGATGCTATGAAAGAAGAACTTGATTAGATTATTAAGAATGAAACTTGGGAACTGGTCCCAAGGCCTAGTGATAAAAATGCGATTGGAACAAAGTGGATATTCAGAAACAAGATGAATGAAGATCATACAATAGTAAGAAACAAAGAAGGTTTAGTATGTAAAGGATATGCACGAAGAGAAGGCATTGATTATTCAGACACATTTGCACCTATGAGTAGATTAGAAGCTATTAAGTTGTTTCTAGTTTATGCTACATTCAAAAACTTCAAATTTTATCAGATGGATGTTAAGTCAGCATTCCTAAATGGAGATTTGAAAGAAGAAGTATACATTGAAAAAAAAGAAGGATTCACCTTATCAGACAGACCTAATATGGTATGTATATTGAAGAAGGCCCTCTATGGACTTAAGCAAGCCCCTAGAGCATGGTATGAGAAACTAGATGGATATCTAACAAAGATTGTATTCAAGAAAGGAGCAATAGACTGTAGTCTATTCATAAGAGAGACATTTGAAGGTTTACTACTTGTAGCTATATTTGTTGATGACATTATCTTTGGTGGTAATGACAAACTTAGTTTTGAATTTGCTAAGGAGATGCAAAATGAATTTGAGATCAGTATGATTGGTCCTATCAAATATTTTTTGGGATTAAATGTGCAATAGACAGAGAAAGGTATTTTCATTAATCAATCCAAGTATGTGAAGGAAATTTTAAAGAAATTCAAGATGGATGATTGCAAGCCAGTAGGGACTCCTATGATTATTGGATGCAAGCTTACAAAAGAAGATGATTCACCAGTAGTTGATATAAATTTGTATAAATCTATGATTGGAAAACTTATTTATCTTACTCGGACTAGACCTGATATTCAAAATGCAGTTGGCATAGTTGGAAGATTTGCAGGAGAGACTAAAAAAAGTGACCTCATGGTAGTAAAAGGATATTCAGATGCTTGCAAGGCACTGTAGACTATGGTCTATGGTATCCTAATTCAGAAAATGTTGAGCTTCATGTGTACATAGATGTAGATTGGGTAGGATGCATTGATGATAGAAAGAGTACATCAGGTGGAGCAATGTTTCTTGGTGATAGACTTGTCACTTTGACAAGTAAGAAAAAAAATGTATTTCTTAGTCAACAGCAAAAGCGGAGTATGTTGCAGAAACCTTGAATTGTTCTACAATTATTTGGATCAAGTAGATGATAAAAGGATTTTGGAATTCAGATTGATTATCCTATTTTTATTCATTGTGATAAAACTAGCACTATCAATATGTCAAAGAACCCTATGATGCATGCAAAGACAAAGCACATTGAAATCAACTATCACTTCCTAAGAAAGAAAGTGGCAAAGAAAGAAGTCAAGTTGGACTATGTGAGTACTAAGGATTAGTTGGCAAACATATTCACAAAGCCCTTGCCAAAGGATACTTTTGAGTATCTCAGGGAGAAGTTGGGAGTAATTCCCTTCCCTAATTTTTCTTAGAAGAAAGAAGGAAAGGCATCAGTCCTTAGGGACTGATGGAAGGTTGACTACTCTACCTCAAGAGTAGTACCAGTGCTTAAAATAAATGGCACCCTTTGCCATTGATGTCAAAGGGGGAGTAATACATAGAGTCATGAAAAATAGAAGTAATAGGAGGAGTAATATACTAAGGGGGAGCACTATTCAGTTATGATAGCAGTTCAGTTGAGGAAATTGAGAATGTTGAATAATATTGTAGTAGATGGAAGATTCATCTTTGGGGGATTTTTGAAGAGGAAATGGAGAATGTTATAAAAGAAATGTTCATTTTCTTTGGTGGTGTTTTTTCATTCCACATGTTACAATCAATGCCAAAGTGGGAGATTGTTGGATATTTTCCAGCAGGCCAGTACTGACTGTATGTTTGTCATTGATGACAACATATGGAAAGTAGCATGCATGGAAGTTTTATGTAGTAAGATTTTAGTATATGTTGCATGGACATGATATCAGCATGATATCATGGGCACAGAGGTTAACTGTTAGTAGAGACAATTATATAGTAGCTTGTGTCAGCAATGTTCATGACAGAGTAACATGCACTATTCTATTTATGGTTATCTGTATAGTTATCATGGAGCCTTGCACACTTGGATATATGTTGAAGACATGTTAGTGATGTTTTAGTTATGGACACATAGTTTTTTGATTAGTATAAGTAAAGTTATGTAGTCGCTATTCACCAGTAGCAATTTCCTGTGTTTATTTAGGAGAGCCGATAGAGATTTTATTGGTTCTTGAGTTGCGCCTATCTTTAGGGTATGCACCCTTGGAGTTAAGCTTAGAGAAGAGTTATTGATGTTTAGATAAGAGTGCATGAAGTAATTCAGCTTGAGGAGAAATATCCAGTTGTTTTGGTAGAGTTGACAGTGTGTAGCATGCGTCTACAATTATCCTATTGGATAGGTCCCATAATGTGTTGCATGCATAGTAAAGCTGACAAAATGTTTATCTAAGTTTGTTATGGTTTCTCTAATATGATTTCAAGGTGGTTCTAATAGGCCAACTTGATTATATCATTTAGAGGAAAGATATTTATAGGCAGTCATTTATGATTGCTTAAGTGTGGTTTATGGTTGATTAAGAAGAGTAGAGTAGAGTGTGTGAAGTATTGAACCATCAGAGGAAGGTCTATGTGACCAAGTAAAGTTTTTGTGCTATTAGTTGAAACTGATCCAGATAGTAGGTCAAAGCACAGTTCACCAAGATCCAGATATAGTGTGTATCTATTATTCAGAAGGTTGTAGCCTTTGCCCCTTTGAGCAGTGAGCTCTCAGATAGTGCATCCTCTCCCCTAATAGTGAAAATTGTAAAAGACTCCTAACATGGTTCAACCCTTTCCCAGGTCTACTGTACTTAATATATTATAAAGAAACTCCTAACGGGGTTAAGGATATTCTAACAAGGATCATAATACACTAGTATAGAATATTAGTGTGTCTCAATTCCCACTGGGAATTTTACCTATTTGGGTTTCCCTATAACCAAAATATTGGTATTGTGTTCATGTGTTCTTTCATTGTGTTTATGCTTTATGCTTAAGTATACTTAATTGGATAAAGAATCAAATCTCTTAGATAACTGATTCACCCCCCCCCCCCCCTCTCACTTATCTCTTTGGACTATTCCTAACAACCTCAAATTCATACATTTTCCAGCTCATCAATCCTTATCGGCTAAAATAATCATTTAGTTCCTTTTTTCTATTAGGTTAACAAAGAAATGTGTTGGTGAACACAAGCTCAATTTATACTGTGCTCAGTATACACTATACTTTGTCAGAGTATGTTGAAATGCTTCATCAACTGACAACACTGTCTTGTGTCTTTCAACTCTTTTCCTCATCATAGATGAATGCAACATAATCAAGTCAATATCATAAGGTCATAGACTCATCAAAAAGTTACCCAATGTATTCCTTATTCTCATCTATCATATACATCTTCCTCATGTAGATATATCTATTCTTCATCTCTTTCACTCATTTTCTACAGATGTTTCGGTATAGTAACTTACAAGATAAGTGTTGTCAAACTAGTTGACATGAGTGAAAATATAATACTGATTTAATCATCTTACATATCTAATCAATTAGCTCAGTGATCTTAAATCATAGATCTTCAATTAGGTTCTAAATCAGTTGCAGTTCATCAATCTCTCCCTTTGGCATTGATGGCAACTCAAGTAATATGAAATATACCATACACATACCAAACATTTATTCTAAAACCCTATCCATAAATGTTGTAACTTAGTACAAGCTCTCCCTAGCTTAATATGTTTAATCACTACATTACATAAAAGCATTTTCAAGTGCAGACTAAGTTCTGCAGATGTGATCTTTTCAGCTCTCCCTTTCTTCCAGATTATCTCTCCCTTAGATAGATGTTTTAGTGTTCTCATCGGTGCATATTGTTTCATATTGTTTATCTCTCCCTTTGACAAAAATGCCAAAGAAACAAATAAACACACTGCTCTATAGTAGCCATGTAACTCTCTGTTGTCTGGTGCATTCTCTGTATCTTTGTATACTGATATGCCAATCTATTCCAGCTCTTCAAAATTTTCACAACCTTAGACATGATCCAAAGTGTGAACTATGTTGCATCAACATGAATGATTCTCTGATAAGATTAGGCTGATGCAACATCCAAATCACATTAGTGACTAGTAGATAGGGGACGGACCCCAAGTCTAGTCCTTAAGTATTCAAATGTATCCTTCGGTAGAGGCTTTGTAAATATGTCTGCAAGTTGTTCTTTAGATGTAAAAAATTCTAGCTTCACGTGCTTCTCCTATACTTTTTCTCTTAAGTACTGATACTTAATAGATAAATGCTTTGTCTTAGAGTGCATCACTAGATTCTTTAAAATATTAATGGCACTAGTGTTATCACAATATATAATCACTGACTTAGTGATTACCTCATTCATACCTTCCAAAAATTTCTTAATATATGCAATGTTTGATTTAAAATTTGTAGCAGTAGCAACATACTCTACTTCAGATGTATACTGAAAAATGCAAGCCTACTTCTTACTTGTCCATGTAACAAGTCTTTCACCAAAGAAAAATTCTCCTCTAGTGGTACTTTTTCTATCATCCACATTTCCAGCCCAATCAGTGTCGGTATAGACCTTCAGTTAAAATTTGCCTTCCTTAGGATACCATAATCCATAATCTTCTATTTTCTTTAGGTATCTTAAGATTCTCTTTGTAGCAACCATGTGTGACTCTCTAGGGTTTTTAGAAAATCTATCAACAATTCCCACAACATGTGCTATATCTGGTCTACTGTGAACTATATACATTAATTTACCAATCACAGATCGGTATAGTGTCTGGTTTACCTCTGTAGTTTCATCTTCCTTAGTTAGTTTACATCTAGTAGGCATTATTGTTCCAATAGGTTTAGCATCTTCCATGCCAAATGTTCTCAGTACTTCCTTGATATATTTAGATTATGTGATGAATATTCCATCACTCTGTTGAATCACTTGTAAGCCTAGAAAGAACTTAATCTCTCCAAACGTAGACATTTCAAACTCTTTTCTCATCTCATTAGAAAAATATTTACATATGTGATCTTGACCTCCAAAAATAATATCATCCACAAATATTTTAGCAATAAGAATAGTATCATTACTATCTCCTTTCATATACAAATTGTTGTTCTCACTAGTTCTAACAAATCCAATACTTAACAAGTAGTTATGCAACCTCTCATACTAGGCTCTCAGTGCTTGCTTCAAACAACATAAATATTTATGTAATCTACATACCATTTCTTTGTTTTTTGGATCAATGAACCCTTCTGGTTGTTCTATGTAGACCTCTTCTTCAAGTATTCTATTAAAAAATGCTGACTTAACATCCATTTGATAAACTTTGAATTTCTTGTGTGCAGCATATGCAAGTAACATTCTAACTCTTTCTAATATAGAAAAAGGTGCAAATGTTTCACCATAATCAATTCCTTCCTCTTGTGCACATCCCTTGCATACCAATCTAGCTTTATTTCTTGTTACCTCTCCATTTTCATTCAGCTTGTTCCTGAATATCCACTTAGTACCGATAACATTCTTGTCTTTAGGTCTAGGTACTAAGGTCCAGGTTTTGTTCTTCTCTATTTGTTTTATTTCCTCTTTCATTGCATTAACCCATTCATCATTTTCTAATGCAACTTTTACATTCTTCGGTTCATATTCACAAACTAGACATGTACCTTGTCTTGTCTTACTCCTTGTTTGCATGCCACCTTGTTTGTCTCCAATAATTTGTGTCTTAGGATGATGTCTCCTAAAAAATCTTGCTAGTACTCAATCTCTTCTTTCTTATTCATCCTGGGCAGGTTCATTTGCTTGCTCAGTAGGTCCATCCTGCTCGTTGATTTCTCTTTCCTATTCCTCGATATTATTTTCCTACTAATCAGTTATCATAGTCCATGACTTCGATAGTTATTCTAGTTTTTCAATGTAAGTGAATCTACCATAGTCTTCTAGTTCCTTTCTACTTTCCTCTACATTCTTATCATCAAACTCATCAACTCAAATATTAGTAATTTCAATCATTTTATTAGTAGCTTTATTCAGACACTTATATGCTTTGCTTTTACTGGAATATCCTAGAAATATCCCTTCATCACCTTTTGAGTCAAACTTTCCATTTCTTTCATCTTTTAGAATAAAACTTTTTCTTCCAAAAATCCTGAAATAACCTACAGTGGGTTTGTGTCCAAACCATAACTCATAGGGTGTTTTGTTAGTGTCCTTCTTTAGTTGTACTCAGTTCAGAACATAAACAACTGTGCTAATAAGTTTTCTCTAGTATGTCTGAGCAGCATTCTTTTCAACATTAGTGTCCTTGCACAATCAAATATTGACCTATTGCTCCTTTCAACAATGCCATTCTACTGAGGTGTCCTCGGTGCAGAGACCTATCTTTTAATACCATGTGTTGGTTCCCAATTTTTCCCCACTGTCAGGTTTACACTATGATGACAAACTAGTTAGTAACTGCTCCAAAGTCTGATAGGAAAAAGTGCCAATTGATGAGGACCGAAGACATCCTCCTTCTTCTTTGAGCTCCACATCACTTAGGTGGGTATTACCTCATCTGCACACTCATGACAAACAAGAGGCCTACAGATATATTATTGTGGAATAGCTTTCAGAGTCTTATAGGTATAATGTACCCCAATGAAACAATAACCACATGCAGTAGCCCTACTTGCATGGAATGAATCAGAAAACTAGAAAGGACCTCAACTACCTAGTACCAACATGAAAGGAAAAGTATTTCATTTGAATGATTGATGTTGGGTTGAATGGACCCCTGAAATACCCTAAGTCTCTCATAGACCAGTGCCTTATCCAATGGGCACAAAAGTCAAATACCTCACTGCAATAGAGCTATGAAACAAGAAGATAAGACATTCTAATATGTTAGTGCCTTACACCAAACATACACCATTTCTCAGATCATACTTCAACAATCCACCTGTGTACCCAAATATGCTATCACCCGTTCAAAGGATTTTAACCCTCCCCTTAGAAGAGACCAAGGAACAAGCAATACACTATTCAACATCCATTGAAAGACAAGAATGAGATACCCTTGATACCACATCTCATACATATCTAAACACCAACCCTAAACTCAGTTGTTTCTACAAAAACAACTCTATTGCAGACACTTGAGAAATGTGAATAGCAAGACTAAAACATCTTTGATGATCTAATCAAGAAGTTTAGAATTCAAATGGAGACAATCTGATAGTAGTACAAATACATTGAAATCTTATACATAAGACATCTATTACAACTTTCATTCTTTTCTCAAAGCTAGAAAGGAAAGAGGGATCACCCTATATGCAGAGAAGAAGGAAACTATTTACAAGGTAGAACATTCATGGAACCTACTCTCCAAAGAGAAATCAAAACCAGGAACCAGATCCGGAAAGGAAACTGGAACCCTTCTAAATGATCTTGAAAGTCCTTTTGTAGGAAGAAGGACTGCAACAAGCTACAGATCATTTAGAGAAAAATTTAGGTCTACACCCACCAGCTTGAACAAGAAGTGACAAAATGTAAGAAAGACTAGAAACCTAAGAAGAATCAGATCAAAACTGATGTACAATCATTTCAGTTTCATCACCATAGGCTGACTGCGATCACAAGTTACTACTTTCTTGTTGCAGGCCAAACAAACTTCAATGCCAGGACCAACTAGAAAGACTTCACATGTATATAGCATGGAGATCTCTGACATACACCAAAACCTAGCTATCTGTGTCAAAAAAATAGTCCTTTGCATTAAAATCAGCATGACACCCCAAACAACAAAAATCAACATGTGACAGCCACCCAGATCTTCTTCATCAATCTTCTAATCACAATCATCCTGGAGAAATCAAATCCGAGCTACTCACTCCATTGCATAAGGCCAACTACAAAAAAACCCTGCAAGAAACCCTATAGAAATATTTAAAATTGGGCGCAATAGCTAGCAGACAAACTTTAAAACACGGTTGTCAATCTCATGTTTTCCTGATAGATCAAGCAGTCCTTATAATTTAACACAATGGTCAACAAGCCCAAGAAAATTCCATGATTACATCACCTCCTCATAAACTAATAAAAATTGAGCACCTCAGCATGACATGGCAATTGGACCCACCTCCTCATCAGGCCCTATGACAAATGCCATGTCACCAACCCTTCAGCCAATCAGGAATGAGTAAGACTGTAATATTTGGCACGCAGACCCACCACATTGTCAGCCTATGACTTTAAATCAAATGGTGGTTGCATGATCGGAAAGGGAAAGAATATTCCTTGCAATCAAGTGACAACCGTTAGATCTTACTGCGCTATCATTCCACTTGAATATTTTGGGCCCATTGTCAGTTCACCCTTCCATCAGATGGCCATCATGATGCCATGAAGGTTAAACTTTGAGCACATTCTCATTGAGGCATCACGTTGACCATTGATCATAACCAAACTTTAACTGACTAAAAGACCTAATTGCCAGAAGAAATCTTAACTGCTCGCCGGATCGTCGAAGGTTAAAGAAAAAATTGCCAGGGTTGCGCGATCATGTGACTATAGAAAATATCAAATAACCAAATGAAAAGCACTTAATCACCAAGATCAAGAGACCTTGTGAACACACAGTTGCCCAATCATTGAATGAAAAACTTAACCGCATGGGAAACTGGAGATCAAGTGACTGAACACCATGAAGAACTAGGCCCCACTTGGTCATAGTAGCGCAGATAGGAAATGCTGATATCAGGGAAGCGCTAGAAAGGTGTGAAAGGTAGAAAATAGCTAGGGTTTTCACATTTACAAAAAGGTAACAAGGAAACAAAAAACATCAAGGGTTTTTATGCTTGGACCAATTTTGAAACCCTGCAATATGAAAGAGCAATTTCCAGCAGACCTTGAAACTTGAATATCTCTTTGGTTTTTGTGATTTAGGACATGTGATTTAAACTAGAGCATGGTGACATCATGAAGAACCACTAGTTAAGAGTGTAAGCCATAAAACATTATGGATCCTCTTTGCATAATAAAACAAGCTTACAGGAAGGGCCAGGCAACTTCACAACTTTTATAGGGAAAATACCATTTTCATTAGATTTTTGCATTGACAAGAAAATGGCCTAACATAGGCTTTGTCTGAGGATGAATGCCTCTTGTCGGCATGGAAAGGATTCAAATTTTTTGGAGGAAGCAGACCACCCACAAGACAAGAACTAGGGAACCCTCTCAAAAACTCATCGCTTTATAGTAGTCCTGAACACTTGATAGGGATACATTTCTTACACAAATAATTCTCACAAAAGAAAGGTACATGAGAATCAAAATACCTGGAAGTTCTACAACAAAGAACTTGACTTGTTGACTAGAAAGAAGGGCAGATCTAGAGCTCACCTTGTAGCTCCATTAGGTTCTTTACTTTGTAGAGTCACCACCTCCTTAAAGAGGAAAATATTGCACTTGTTTTGTATCTTCTTCAAATCAACCAAAACTTCACTAGGCCTCACTATTTATCAGGAACTGTAATGATCAAACAAAGAACTTAGAGTCACCACTCAACACTTAGAAAATTTTACAAATGTGTTTTTTCTATTTGACTCTATATTTTCAGCCAAGACTCTAGGATGATCCAACCAAGTAGGGAAAGTTTCTATCTTTTACTTCTTCCTGAGTAGAGTCACCATTTTATTGGTGACTCAGATGGGCCAAATCAATCTGGTTAGTAAGATATTATTAACTTGTGATTTGTAACCAGAGATTCTAACAGATGTATTTCTTTGTCATTGTTCTCCCTAGTGGAGTCACCATTTTGTTGGTTCCCACTTTTTCCCCATTGTCAGGTTTATACTATGATGACAAATTGGTTAGTAACCACTCCAAAGTCTGATAGGAAAAAGTGCTAATTGATGAGGACCGAAGACATCCTCCTTCTTATTTGAGCTCCACATCACTCAGGTGAGTATTGCCTCATCTACACACTCATGAAT
Organism: Chamaecyparis obtusa; assembly: GCA_027943335.1. Taxonomy (NCBI): domain Eukaryota; kingdom Viridiplantae; phylum Streptophyta; class Pinopsida; order Cupressales; family Cupressaceae; genus Chamaecyparis; species Chamaecyparis obtusa. The sequence continues at coordinate 97,744 of BSBK01004433.1, forward strand.
CCTCATGACAAACAAGAGGCCTATAGATATATTATTGTGGAATAGCTTTCAGACTCCTATAGGTATCCTATACCCCAATGAAACAATAACCACATGCAATAGTCCTACTTGCATGGAATGAATCTAAAAACTAGAAAGGACCTCAGCTACCTAGTACCAATATGAAAGGAAAAGTATTTCATTTGAATGATTGATGATGGGTTGAATAGACCCCTAAAATACCCTAAGTCTCTCATAGACCATTTCCTTATCCAATGGGTAGCAGAGTCAAATACCTAACTGCAACAGAGATATGAAACAAGAAGACAACACATTCTAATATCTTAGTGCCTTACACCAAACATACACCATTGATTAGATCATACTTCAATAATCCACTTGTGTATCTAGATATGCTATCACCTGTTCAAAGGATTTTAACCCTCCCCTTAGAAGAGACCAAGGAAAAAGTAATACACTAATCAATGTCCACTGAAAGACAAGAATGAGATACCCTTGATACCACATCTCATACATATCTAAACACCAACCCTAAACTCAGTTGTTTCTACAAAAACAACTCTATTGCAGACACTTGGGAAATGTGAATAGCAAGACTAAAACATCTTTGATGATCTAATCAACAAGTTCAAAATTCAAATGGAGACAATCTGATAGTAGTACAAATACATTGAAATATTATACATAAGACATCTATTACAACTTGCATTCTATTCTCAAAGCTAGAAAGGAAAGAGGGATCACCCTATCTGTAGAAAAGAAGGAAAATATTTACAAGGTAGAACATTCATGGAACCTTCTCTCTGAAGAGAAACCAGAACCAGGAGCTAGATTTGAAAAGGAAACTAGAACCCTTCTAAATGATCTTGAAAGTCCTTTTATAGGAACAAGGACTAGAACAAGGTATAGATAATTTAGAAAAAATTTAGGTCTACACTCACCAGCCTAAATAAGAAGTGATAGAATGTCAAAAAGCCTACAAACCTAGGAAGAATTAGATCAAATCTGATGTACAATCATTTTAGTTTCATCACCACAGGCTGATTGCGATCATAAGTTACTACTTTCTTGTTGTAGGCCAAAAAAACTTCAATGCCAGGACCGACTAGAAAGAATTCGCATGTACATAGCATGGAGATCTCTGACATACACTAAACCCTAGCCATCTGCATCAAAACAATAGTCCTTTGCATTAAAATTGGCATGGCACCCTAGGCAACAAAAATCAACACGCGACGACCACCCAGATCTTCTTCATCAATCTTCTGACCATAACCATCCTGGAGAAATCAAATCCGAGCTACCCACTCCATCGCATAAGGCCAACTACAAAAAAACCCTACAAGAAACCTTGCAAAAATATTTAAAATTGGGCACAAGAGCTAGCAGGCAAACTTTAAAACATGATGTCGATCTCATGTTTTCCCAATAGATCGGGTGGTCCTTATAATTTAACACAACAACCAACAAGCCAAAGAAAATTCCACAACCACATCACCTCCTTGGCAACCAATAAAAATTGAGCACCTTAGCATGGCATGGCAACTGGACCCACCTCTTTGTCAAGCCCTCTGACAAATGCCACGTTGCCAACCCTTCGGCCAATCAAGAATGAGAAAGACTGTAATATTTGACACACGGACCCACCACATTGTTGGCCTATGACTTTAAATTGGATGGTGGTTGCATGATCACAAAGGGAAAGAGTATTCCTTGCGATCAAGTGACAACTATTAGATCTTATTACACTGTCATTCCACCTGAATATTTTGGGCCCATGTTAGTTCACCCTTCCATCGGATGGCCATCACGATGCCATGAAGGTTAAAATTTGAGCACATTCTCATTGAGGCATCACACTAAACATCGATCATAACCACACTTTAACTGACCAAACAACCTAACCGCCAGAAGAAACCTTAACCACTCATTGGATCGCCAAAGGTTAAAGAACAAACCGCTAGGGTTGTGCAATCACGTGACTACAGAAAACATTAGGTTACCAAATGAAAAGCACTTAACCACCAAGATCAAGAGACCCCATGAACACATAGTCACCCAACCACTAAATGAAAAAATTAACCACATGGGAAACTGGAGATCAAGCGATTGAACACCATGAAGAACTGGGCCCCACTCGGTTGCAACAATGTAGATAGAAAATGTTTATATCAGGGAAGAGCTACGAAGGTACGAAAGGTAAAAAAAAAATAGGGTTTTCATATTTACAAAAAGGTAACAAGGAAACCAAAAACATCGAGGGTTTTTATGCTTGAACCAATTTTGAAACCCTGCGATATGAAAGAGCAATTTTTAGTAGATCTTGAAACTTGAAAATCTCCGTGGTTTTTGTGTTTTAGCACATGCGATTTGAACTAGAGCATGGTGACATCATGAAGAACCACTGGTTAAGAGTGCAAGCCATAAAACATTATGGATCCTCTTCGCATAATAAAACAAGCTTGCAGGTAGGGCCAAACAACTTCACAACTTTTATACAGAAAAGGCCATTTTCATTAGATTTTTGCATTGACAAGAAAATGGCCTAACACCATGCTCATTACAGAAATTAGTAAATTCATCAGAGATAAATTCATCTCCTCTATTAGATCTTAGGCATTTCTTACCAGTCTCTTTTTCTACTTCTGCTTTATACCACTTGTACATCTTAAATGCTTCAGATTTTTCTCTTAAGAACATGACAGTCATCAATCTAGTATAGTAATAAAAAAAAAGAATAAAGTATCTATCACCATAATAACTCTAAGTTCTCATAAGACCAGATAGGTCAGTATGAACTAGCTCAAGTATCTTCTTTATTGAATAATATTTTCTTTTGAGACTAGATTTGGTCATTTTACCTTTCTGGCATTCATGACACATAACATGATCAGGTTTTGACAAGTTAGGTAGACCTCTAACTCTTTTCCTTTGACTGATCTTAATCATGTTATCAAAATTCACATAGCATAACCTTTTATGCCACAACCAAGCATCTTCATTTTTCATCATCAAGCAAGAAGACTCATCAATATCAAGATAAAATAGATTACCTTTTGTTTGTTCTCTAGTTCCAACTAGTCTTCCTCCATCATCAAATATTTTTACTTTCTTGCTCTCAAAAGAAACTCGATGACCTGAATTGTTTAGTTGTATGACACTTAACAAATTATAGTTCAGTCCATCTACCCAATAAGCATTTTCACATTTTATTCTATCATTTATCATTAGTGATCCTTTACCTCTTACCATACAAGGTGTATCATTACCCATCTTAATAGATCCTCCATTGTATTCTTCAAGATGATCAAATTTTTCTTCATCACCAGTCATGTGATGTGTACAACCACTATCTATGATCCATGTATCATTTTTGTTAACTTTAGAGATCAGTGCTATTTATACATGTTTTTCTTCTTCCTCTGAATCATCTTTCATAGAAACAAATACAACTTCTACATCATCATCAGACTCAGATTCATTTTCTTTAGCTATGTAACATACCTTTTTACCTTTATCATTATTGTCTCAATTATCTCTGTTATTGTATTGGTAGCTCCTATTGATTCTTCTCCCATAACTTACTTCAGATTAGTCTTTGGTTCTTTCATCATCTTTCTTATGTGGACATCTAGAAGCAATGTGGACAACCTCTTTACAGTTAAGGCATGCTAAAGGTAACTTACCTCTATACCTTCCTTTTCCTTTAGGTAACCTTCTGGCCATAAGAGCTTCAAGTTCATCAAGATCATCATCAGTATTCCTATCACTATCATCATGCTTATTATTCCTGCTACTAGACTTACCAATATTCAGAGAAGTCATGAAAGAAAATTCAACAGACAAAACAACACTATTGTCAAAGTTATTCAGTTCAAAGGTTGTAAGTTTACCAATTAAATTTTCAAGAGTAAGGATGTTACCAGATGCAAACCTTATTTCATGAATTGCAGATATTCTAATTGCATAAACTGACAATAAGGTTTTGAGGACTTTTCTTACCACTATCTATTCATCAATAACACCATCAGATGCTCTAATGGCATCTACTACCTCTTTTAGTCTATTTGTGTACTGCACAATATTTTCACCTTCCTTCATCTTCATATCATCAAATCTACCCCTTAAGCTTTCAGCTCTGGCTCTTTTGACATTCACATCACCACTGTAAACTTGAGAAAGTTTATCGCACATACCTTTGGCAGTAGTGCAACTTTTAATAACAACATCTCCATCATAGTAAAATTGTGTTCATGCCTGTCTCTTAGTTGATCAAGGGTCAAGGGACCAGTGGTCGGTTCAATGTAGCCATTCTCCATCAGATCTAGTGCAGAATTCCCAATTCTAGATATGTGCAGCTTCATTCGGCTTTGCCATACTGTGAAGTTATCTTTGTTCTTCTTTGGCACTTCCCTCTCATACATTTTGAGATCTTTGTTCTGAAGTCCTTAAAACTTTGTTCCAAGCAACCAATGCTCTGATACCAATCATTAGAATAACTGAGAGGGGGGTGAATTAGTTATCCATTGTCCCAAGTGAAAATGTATAATCCAAAAAAAAAATTACTTAAACTTCTACTGCTTAGTAACTTAAAATACTATACTGTCTATGCTTTTACCAATTACCAGTCTATAACATATAATGATTACCGATCAAATCCAATATGCAACATGTAAGTATGATATCAAACAAATACCACAATCAACACATAACACAAGAGATTTAATGTGGAAACCGTGTGAAGGGAAAAACCACCTGGGACCAAAAACCCAAAAATTATTCACTCTTCTAAAGTGAGGTCGGTGAAGACCCAACCCTGTTAAAGGTTACAAACATACTATTAGGTGTGACCTTGTTAGAGGATTTTAGACCAACCGTTATTGTCCAACCAACATTCACTATTTGGTTGACAAGATAACAATGTTCATTCTATGAATGATACATAAAAGACTTTCCTAGTCCACTCGGTTAAGATATTTGACTGTATACAATGGTTAAAATGTAACAGTAGATGAGCTACCTTAATACAACTTCAATTGTAGATGTACAGATCAATGTTAAGCTCATTCAAATCCTTTGATCATTATAACAATTCTATTTCAATCAATGTTTAGTAGCTTACTGTCACTCGGTAATAGCTTCCTGACGCTCAGTAAACTCTATAGTTTAGGTCTCCTTAACAAGTTTGACTAGGTATGCATGAAAACTTGTTCACGTAATAATTTTTCAGTCTCCTTCTAGCATAAGTTTCATTATGAAACTTTAGTCTCTTAAATAGACAAGTAAACCATTTTCTTCTCCTCCATTAGATATTTTTGCTTAATCACCTTTGTTGATTTTGCTGCTTAAACCTTCCTCAGCTGATGTGTTAATAAAACATTTAATTTTCATCCTTTAGATCTTTCTTGAATTTTGTTAGTCGTCGATCTTTGTAACAAACTTTATCTCCAACCTCAAATTCATACATTTTCTAGCTCATCAAACCTTATTAGCTAAACTAATCATTTAGTTCCTTTGTTCTATTTGGTTAACAAAGAAATATGTTGATGAACACAAGCTCAGTTTATACTATGCTCGGTATACACTATACTTCATCGGTGTATACTGAAATGCTTCATCAACTGACAACACTACCTTGTGTCTTTCAGCTCTTTTCCTCATCATACATGAATGCAACATAATCAAGTCAATATCATAAGGTCATAGAATCATTAACAAGTTACCTGATGTATTTCTTATCCTCATCTATCATATACATCTTCCTCATGTAGATATATCTATTCTATTGGAGATTTGCTAGCAGGCCAGTACTGACTGTATGTTTGTCATTCATGACAAAATATGGAAATTAGCATGAGTGGATGTATTATAAAGTATGATTTCAGTATATGGTGCATGGAAATGATATCATCATGATATCATGGGCACAGAGGTTAACTATTAGTACAGATAGTTATATAGTAGCTTGTGTCAGCAGTGTTCCTGATAGAGTACCAGGGAGTGTTTTGTGTATGGTTGTCCATAACATTATCATGGAGCCTTGCATGCTTGGATATATGTTGAAGACATGTTAGTGATGATAAGTTCATGGATGCATGGTCTGATGATGAATGCAAGTAAATTTATGTAGTTTCTATTTTCCAGTAGCAGTTTCCTATGTTTGTTTAGCAGAGCTGACAAAGATTTTATTGGATATTGAGTTGTGCCTATCTTTAGGGTATGCAACCTTGGAGTTAAGCTTAGAGGATAGTAAATGATGTTTAATTAAGAATGCATGAGCTAATTCATCTTGTGGAGAAAGATCCAATTTTTCTGGTAGAGCCGACAATGTGTAGCGTGCGTCTACATTTATCTTATTAAGATAGGTCCCAGAATGTGTTGCATACATAATAGAGATGACATAATGTTTGTTGGAGTTTGTTATGGTTTCTCTAATATGATTTCAAGGTGGTTCTAATAGGCTGACTTGATTATATAATTTAGAGGAAAGATACTTATAGGCAGTCATTTGTGATTGCTTGAGTGTGGTCCATGGTTGGTTAAGCAAAGCATAGTAGAGTGTGCGAAGTGTTGAGCCATCAGAAGAAGGTCGATGTGACCAAGTAAAGTATTTTTTCTATTCATTGGATCTAGTCAAGACATTAGGTCAAAGCATAGTTCACCAAGATCTAGATATAATGTGTATCTATTATTTAGAAGGTTGTAGCCTTTGCCCCTTTAAGAAGTGAGCTCTCAGATAATGTGTCCTCTCCCCTAACAGTGACAATTGTAAAAGACTCCTAATAGGGTCTGACCCTTGACCAGGTCTACTATACTTAATATATTGTAAAGCTACTCCTAACAGGGTAAAGGATCTTCTAACAAGGATCATTATACACTAGTATAAAATATTAGTGGGTATCAAGTCCCACTAGGGTTTTTACCTATTTGGGTTTCCCCATAACCAAAATATTAGTGCTGTGTTCATGTCTTCTTTCATTATGTTTATGCTTTATGTGTAAGTATATTTAATTAGATAAAGAATTGAAACTTGTAGATAACTGATTCACCCCCCCTCTCAGTTATCTCTTGGGACTATTCCTAACAATTGGTATCAGAGCCAAGTGCCTCAGAGAGAAATTTTAATAGATTGAGGTTGATCAAATGACATACTTTAGGAAAGAGATTCCTAAGTTTGATGGAGAGAATTATCTTGATTGGAAGAACAAGATGGTGACTCATATTCAGTGCATTGGTTTTGAAGTTTATAATGTAACTATCAAAGTAGCCAAGATCCCTACCCTAGAAGACCTTGGAAAGGATGATGCTACTGAAACACAAAAAGAATTATTTCATCAAAATGATATTGCCAAAGAAGCCCTTATTAGCACCCTATCTGATAGCGAGTTTTCAGAGATAAAGAATGTAGTCACCACTCGCAAGATATGGAAGTACCTAGCAGACATATTTGAAGGAGACAAACAAGCAAAGGATGCACCTAGAAAAATTTGGAAGAAAAGATACAATGCATTAGAGATGCTACTTGAAGAAAACATCAGAGCTTATAATCAAAGGATCAATGAAGCAGTTGCTAGAATTAGGAACAATGGTGGAGAGATCTCAGAGGAAGATATTATGGACAAGTTGATGACTACTCTCACTCCAGAATATGAAAGAAAGATCAACATCCTTGATGAGATCATGTACCTTACATCTAATTTCAAGAGAGAGACCTTCATTAGCAAAATCTTGGCTTTTGAGGTTTCAAGATTGAAGATAGAACCTAAAAGTGAGACAACCTTTAAAGCAATAGTTCATGGTAAGAAATCTGCAAACACTCCTGGTAATTTTGATGATGATGATGAAGAGAAAACTTTAGATGATTTTATTGCTGTGATTGCTAAAAGAGAAAAGAAAGGAAAAGGAAATTATGAAGGTCAATTACCATTTAAGTGCTTTTCATGTAATAAGATCGGTCACTTTGCATCTAAGTGTCCTACTAGAGCTAGGAAGTTCAAAAAGGATTACAAGCGTAAGTACTCTAAGGAATGTTACTTTGCTAGAGATGGAGTTTCAGATGAAGGATCAGGTGAAGAAGAAATTGGATTCATTTCTATTGTAGACAAAATGAATAATAAGACAAAAAATAAAGATGTGAAAGAGAAACAAGAGCTTGCATTGATTTCCCAAGCAGATATAAGGATAGACTGGATTATAGATAGTGGTTATTCACATCACATGATAGGTGATAAAGGTAGACTTGTTCATCTGGACAAATACAATGGTGGTATAGTCAGATTTGGTGATAAAATTCCTAAACCAATAGTTCAAAGAGGATCCATCACCTTGGATGGTAAGAATAGTACTGATGATGTTCTCTGTGTTGATGGTTTGAAACATAACCTTCTCAGTGTTGGATAGCTACTTGGAAAAGGATATCAGTTGGAGTTCAAAGATGACAAGTGCATCATTAACAACAAGGATGGTGTTATGATTGCATCAGGCTCAAAGATAAGAGGTAATGTTTTCCAAATCAATTCAGAAGCAATTTTTTTTATTGCTAAAGTTGATGATAGTTGGTTGTGGCATAAAAGACTATGTCATATCAATTTTGATAACATAGTAAAGATAGGAAATGTAAAGGCAGTAGGAGATCTACCTAACATAGAAAAGCTAGTTGATACTATATGCAGGGAATGTGTAATGGGAAAGCATGTGAGGAATTATTTTAGGAGCAAGCACAATTCTACAAAGAAGAAATGGAATTGTAGAGAGAAGAAATAGGATCATCCTTGATACATCATGCACCATCATGATAGAAGGAAAAGTTGCACACACCTATTGGAGAGATGCAGTCAACACAATAGTCTACACCCAATAGAATTCAATTAAGGCCTGACACTGAAAAAACACCATATGAGCTATGGTTTGGTAGTGTTCCCACAGTAAAATACTTCAAAATCTTTGGAAGCAAGTGCTACATCAAGAGGGATGAAGCAGTCGGCAAGTTTGATGCAAGAAGTGATGAAGGTACTTTCCTTGGTTACTCTACTAAAAGTAAAGCTTATAGATGTTTTAATTTAAGATTGAAAAAGATCATTGAAAGTGCTCATGTTAAGATTGATGAAAAGTTTATGGTTCAAGAAAGATATCATGATTACTCACCCATGATTGAAGAAGAACCCAGACCCTCTACTAGTGAGATAGTTACTGAAGAAATGTTTTACAACATTGATGTGTTATTCAATGACCCTGAAACAAGTGAAGAAGAAAATCCTAAGGTTGATGAGTCTACATCAACTAAAGCTCCAAACTTTACATCTAGAAACCATTCCAAGAAAGACATCATTGGAGATCAGAGTGACAAAGTCTTAACAAGATCACAAGAAAAGAACTCAACTAGAAGTGATGCGGTATGTTTACTATCTCATATTGAAGCTTTAAATATTGTAGATACTTGTAAGGATTTAGATTGGCATGATGCTATGAAAGAAGAACTTGATCAGATTATTAAGAATGACACTTGGAAATTGGTCCCAAGACCTAGTAATAAGAATGTGATTGGAACTAAGTGGATATTCAGAAATAAAATGAATGACGATGGTACAGTTGTAAGAAACAAAGCAAGGTTGGTATGTAAAGGATATGCACAAAGAGAAGGCATTGACCATTCAAACACATTTGCACCTGTGAGTAGATTAGAAGCTATTATGTTGGTTCTAGCTTATGCTATAGTAAAAAACTTCAAAGTTTATTAGATTGCTATCAAATTAGCATTCCTGAATAGAGATTTAAAAGAAGAAGTATACATTGAACAACCAGAAGGATTCACCTTATCAGACATACTTGATATGGTATGCAGATTGAAGAAGGCCCTCTATGGACTTAAGAAAGCCCCTAGAGCATGGTATGAAAGACTAGCTGGATACTTAACAAAGACTAGATTCAAGAAAGCAGTAATAGATTGTAATCTATTCATTAGAGAGACATCTGAAGGATTGTTACTTGTAGCTATATTTTTTGATGACATTATCTTTGGAGGTAATGAAAAACTTAGTACTGAATTTGCTAAGGAGATGTAGAATGAATTTGAGATGAGTATGATTGGTCCTATCAAGTACTTTTTAGGATTAAATGTGTAGTAGACAGAGAAAGGTATTTTCATTAATCAGTCCAAGTATGTGAAGGAAATATTAAAGAAATTCAAGATGGATGATTGCAAGCTAGTAGGGACTCCCATGATTACTGGATGAAAGATTACAAAGGAAGATGACTCACCAGTAGTTGATACAACATTGTATAACTCTATGATTGGAAAATTGATTTATCTTACTCAAACTAGACCTGATATTTCAAATGCAGTTGGCATAGTTGGAAGATTTGAAGTAGAGCCTAAGCAAAGTCACCTCATGGAAGTAAAGAGGATATTCTAATACTTACAAGGCACTATAGACTATGGTCTATGGTATCCTAATTCAAAAATTTTTGAGCTTCATGTGTACACTGATGCAGATTGTGTAGGATGTGTTGATGACTGGAAGAGTACATCAGGTGGAGTAGTGTTTCTTGGTGATAGAATGGTCACTTGGACAAGCAAGAAACAAAAATGTATTTCTCAGTCAATAGCAGAAGTGGAGTATGTTGTAGTAGCCTTGAATTATTCTACAATTGTTTGGATCAAGTAGATGATAAAAGATTTTGGAATTCAGATTGATTATCCTATTATTATTCATTGTGATAACACTAGCACTATCAATATGTTGAAGAACCCTATGATGCATGTAAAGACAAAGTACATTGAGATAAAGTATCACTTCCTAAGAGAGAAAGTGGCAGAGAAAGAAGTCAAGCTGGACTATGTGAATACTAAAGATTAGTTGGTAGACATATTCACAAAGCCCTTGCCTAAGGATAATTTTGAGTATCTCAAGGAGAATTTGGGAGTAATTCCCTTCCCTAATTCTTCTTCGAAGAAAGAAGGAAAGGCATCAGTCCTTAGGGACTGATGGAAGGTTGACTACTCTATGTCATGAGTAGTACCGGTGCTTAAAATGAATGGTGCCCTTTGCCATTGATGTCAAAGGGGGAGTAGTATACAAAGTCATGAAAAATAGGAGTAATATGCTTAGGGGGAGCAGTATTCAATTGTGACAATAGTTCAGTTGAGGAAATTGAGAATGTTGGAAAATATTGCAGTAGATGGAGGATTCATCTTTGGGGGAGTTTTGAAGAGGAAATGGAGAATGTTATAAAATAAATGTTCATTTGGGTTAGTGGTGGTTTTTCATTCCACATGTTGCCATCAATGCCAAAGGGGGAGATTGTTGGAGATTTCCTAATAGGCCAGTACTGATTGTATGTTTGTCATTGATGACAACATATGGAAAGTAGCATGGATGGATGTATTATGAAGTACACTTTTAGTATACAATGCATGGACATGATATTAGCATGATATCATGGGCACATAGGTTAACTATTAGTAGAGACAGTTATATAGCAGCTTGTGTCAGCAGTGTTCCTGATAGAGTAACAGACAGTGTTATGAGTATGGTTGTTTGTACAATTATCATGGAGCCTTGCACGCTTGGATATATGTTGAAGACATGTTAGTGATGATAAGTTCATGGATGCATGGTCTAATGATGAATGCAAGTAAAGTTATGCAGTTGCTATTCGCTAGTAGTAGTTTCCTGTGTTTGTTTAGCAGAGTCGATAGAGATTTTATTGGTTATTGAGTTGCACCTATCTTTAGGGTATGTACCATTGGAGTTAAGCTTAGAGGAAAGTAATTGATGTTTTATTAAAAGTGCATGAGTTAATTCATCTTGTAGAGAAAGATCCAGTTGTTTTGGTAGAGCTGATAGTATGTAGCGTGCGTCTACATTTATCTTATTAAGATAGGTCCCAGAATGTGTTGCGTACATAATAGAGCTGACATAATGTTTGTTGGAGTTTGTTATGGTTTCTCTAATATGATTTCAAGGTGGTTCTAATAGGCTGACTTGATTATATCATTTAGAGGAAAGATAATTATAGGTTGTCATTTGTAATTGCTTGAGTGTGGTTCATGGTTGATTAAGCAGAGCAGAGCAGAGTGTGCAAAGTGTTGAGCCATCAGAAGAAGGTCTATGTGACCAAGTAAAGTATTTGTACTATTCATTGGAACTGATCAAGATAGTAGGTTAAAGAAAAGTTCACCAAGATCCTGATATAGTGTGTATCTATTATTCAGAAGGTTCTAGCCTTCACCCCTTTGAGCAGTGAGCTCTCGGATAATGTGTCCTCTCCCCTAATAGGGAAAATTGTAAAAGAATCATAATAGGGTCTAACCCTTGACCATGTCTACTGTACTTAATATATTATAAAGCTACTCCTAACATGGTAAAGGATCTTCTAACAAGGATCATTGTACACTAGTACAAAATATTTTGAGATTGATAGTGATATTGTTGATGGCCATCTTTTTGGGATTTGTTTTGGAATTGGTACCAATTATGATCATTTTGAGATTGATCATGATATTGATCATTTCAAGATTGATCATGACTTTTGTTGTATTCACCCGCTTGTTTGTCACATGGGTCTACCATCTTGTCAATGTGAGATTGTGCAATGTGCACAAATTCAGTATGAGTTTGTGTGGCAATATAGTCAATATGATCAACAGGATCAAGTTCAGATGGTAACCTTTTAGAGTTTTGCTGATCTTGGAACAGTGGGTTATGTTGTTCTTGAAACAATAAGTTGGGCTGATTTTGAAACAATGACTTATAATACTCTTGGAACACTAGATTCTAATTCAGACTGATGTCTGTGTGAAATGTTCCTCTGACCATAGGAAAAATGGTAAGAGATGGATATTGAGGTGGAATTCCTCTTAAGATTCTCATTGAGGATCCCTCTTGACACTCAGGTTGTGTGATAGGTTCAGAATGACCTCTTCCTAAATTTTGAGATTTACCTCTACCTTGTCTGATACCATGTATGGGGAATACGTTGCCACTTCTAGTCATAACAACCATAGATAAAGATTAAGTAACGAGGGAGGACTTAGGATTATGCTAGAACTCTATCTCTGGAATAGTGAAAAAAAGAGATAAAAGTGAGATGCACACAACATGAATCATCGAGAGTATGGCTAGAATAGCCAAGATGTGACTATCACGTCACAAGGTACAAAAACACAGTAGGATAGGATAGACAACAGAGAGACAATGTGGATTTAAGCAGTAATCATTTTCTTGAGATAATCCAACTAGAAGCGTTGTATGTAATTGGTTATAGGTCAACCTAGTTAATTATTTTGGTAGCACATATAAATACGAGATGTGCCCTTTGTAATTAGGAAGTGGATTAATATAGATTTGAGAGAAGTAGAGAAAAAGTGTGTGAAGAGTAGTTAGGATGTATTAGAGCTTTGCAAGAGGTCAAAGCATTAGTGCATCAAAGGAACTCATCTGACAAGTAGTGTCACAACACTAGTTCATCCAGTAGATATAGCATGTGTATATGAGATTAGAAGGTTATAGCCTTCACCATTTGAGTAGTGAGCTCTAGGACAGTATGTCCACACTCCAAACAGGGTTATTTTGTAAAGACTCCTAACAGGGTCTAACCCTTGACCAGGTCACTATACTAAATACATTGTAAAGAAAAATCCTAATAGGGTTAAGGATCTTCTAACAAGGATCACAATATACTAGTGCAAAATATTAGTGTGTGTCAATTCCCACTGGGGTTTTTACCTATTTGGGTTTCTCCGTAACCATATTGGTGTTATGTTTTGAGTTCATGTTTCTTGTTTATGTTAATGTTCATTTTAGTACTTAAAAGATAAGTTTAAAGAGTAAAGTAAAAAGATTGAATATAGTGAACACTGATTCACCTCCCCTCTCAATGTTCCCATTCCCAACAACACAAAAAAACAAGACAAGATATGCTTCAAAACATATTTTCCATTAACAAGCCTGACTGTAAGGCCTTCCAGGTTAGGGCCAATTACAATAAGAGATTACAATTCTACAAGATAAACACAGATCCAATCTAACCCTAGCTAGTCTAGCTTTGAAAAAAATCAGCAACTGATGGAAATCCAAAGGAATATTTGAACTTGTGCTCGCAAGCCACCAAGAAATCTCCTTGTCTCCAAGCCTCAACCACTAGCTCTACAAATACAACTATCAGATAGGAATCTGATCTACAAGATCTCATAGGATCTTTTCCACAACTTCACTTATTAGATCCACACCAAGAATGATGTCTCAACTTTTAATCTGATCTTCCAATCTCCTAATTTGATGCCTAAAACAACTACCCAAACATCCCTATAAATACTAATCATCAGCCACAAGTTAGCCAGATGAAACAAATAATTCTTAAGCCAAGTCGGCATAAAAAATATACAAACATTAAATGCAATACAAGTCAGCCTGTAAATTTCCCTTCAAACATTTAAATCCAACATGCCGGCCTATAACAATAGCTACCAACAATAAATGCACCAAGTCGGCCCAAAAATTCACATAGAACTCAAGTCAGTAAAGCCAACTACCGAGCACTAGAGAAAAAACCGAGCAACACTGAAATAACTGACCAAGCTAGGTAACACCAAACAACATAGGCATTATCGAGGACTAGTTCCACTAAGCACTAGAGGTTTCACCGAGTTCCTTCAGTGACTGAGCTATGTACAATAACCAAAACCATCAGTTAGGGCTGCAACCAAGTAACACCGGCCAAGTAACACACCACCATGCAGATTTACCGAGGACCCAAGAATGCCCCTACATCAGACACCCCATGTTTGGAAAGATGTTCATATGTGAGAAGAACATGTTCTAGGATTCAACACATAAACCCCGAACCAATTCTTCACATACAAGTCCTCCACCTTTTTAGTTTGCATACTCTTCCACTTCAGCTTCCTCTATCTTTTCAAGTCCTTTCTAGACAACACACAGTATGTTCTTCACACTGATCTTCCACACCTTCAGGATCCACCAACTCAACTCAACTACCAATACTAAGGCTTCTTCTATCAAGTGTTGTATCGAACAAAGGCACCAGGGAAAACTTCTTGTCATCCTTCTCAATAGTAAAAACACTCCTGATACAATCATACATAGCTCTGCAATCATATCACCAATGTCTATCGAGCAATATATCACAACTATTCATCTTCACAATGTCACATAACACAAGATCCTTTTACTGGCCAATCTAAACATTAATAAAGCATTGTTCTCTTACTTCCAAAGAATGAACATCTTGCAACTAGCCAATCCTATAAGGACAAGGATGCTTCATTCTCTTCAAACCAAGTTTCTAAACTATGTCCTCATTGACAAGTTTATCACTACTACCAGTATAAATAATAACATTACAAAGTTTATCTCCATACTTGTATTGAGTCCTGAACAAGTTACTCCTTTGACAAGGACCCACCTTCGTACTGAGCAATGTTCATTGAACAAGAAAGTTCTCAAACTCAGGTTCATTCTCAACATTCTTATTTACCACAATAGTTCATCAGTCACTAAGCTTTTTCTATGTACATTCAAAAGAATGGTGTCCTTCCTCACCATAGTTATAGCAAGTACCCTTAAAGATAACTCTACCTGTCTTCTTCCTTGGCTCTACAGGTTTTTGTTCATCTTTTGCATCAGTCAGTTTACTCTTCACCGAGTGTTCAATCTTTTCCTTCCCTCGGGACTTACTATGTTGTTTCCTCTTCAACTTATCTTTTGACTTCAAAGCATACTGATAAGCATCTTTGATAGAATCAGTCTTCAGCATACCAAGCTCATCCTCAATATTTAATCTCAAACCATTCACATACCAAGCTACCTTTTCCTTACCAAGTTCTCTATGTCTAGACCGAATAGTAAGCTTCTAGAACTCCTCGATATAATCTTCAATAGAAATATCTTTCTGTTTTAGATTCTGCAACTTCTTAAACAAGTCAAGCTCATAGTCAACCAGTATGAACTTATCTTTCAACTTAGTCACCATTAACCTCCATTGATTGATCTTCATTTCACCTTCATCTTCTCTATCTCTTTATAATTCTTTCCACCAAAGAGCAGCATGTCCCTTCAAATTTATCTATGCCAATCTCACCTGAAGAGGATCTTCAATTTCTTCCAGCTAAAAGAAATCTTGAAGTTCTTGGGCTTCAAGGTACCTGAGAAAGTAGAAACTTCCATTCAATAACTATTACTTAACCGAGCTCCAAATCCAGGTAACCGAGGAGTTCTATCTTCACCAGATCTATCTCCCCGATCATCACCACTAGATCCAAAAGCTTCAAAATATTCAATAGCTTATTCATAACCATCCTCAGTACCAACATTTGAAGGGACACCAGTAACAGCTCTCATGATCTCAACAAATGTATCATTCTTTATCAACTCCATCTTAGATTTGAAATTTGATTTCACCTTCTTTGTAATCCTAGATTCCATAGTATCACAGAGATATGCAATTAATCTAGGGTCCAATCTTCTTGGAGGCATCCTTAAAGATAAGAGAAACCCTCTACAGAAAACCCTATACTGACCACCTTGTGATAATCTTCCAAGTTGTATGCAAGTTAGATTAGCTTGCCACCTTGCATGAACAACTAGGGCAAGGTTCCACAAGTTCAGTGCCATAGATCTGCAACTCAGATCATACGATCTCTTCACCAACAAGGTTAATTTACAAGAAAAAATCTTGTAAGATCAAACTTATCTCTAAACAAGATCAAAACTTTTCTCTGATAAGAACTAGAACAACTTTCACTCTCCAACAAGACCAAACTGGGATTTGATGCTACCTGACGCAAACCAAGGTGAGAGAATCCAATGAAGGATAGTCCAACCTTGTAGCTTCAAAATTACACAGTAGGAAACACAACACCATAGGATAAGATATGCTTCAAAACATATTTTCCATTAACATGACCGATTGTAAGGCCTTCTAAGTTAGGGCCAATTACAATAAGAGATTACAATTCTGCAAGATCAACAAAGATCTAATCCAACCCCAGCTAGTTTAGATTTTAAAATAATCAGCAACTAATGGAAATTATAAGGCAGATCTAAACTTGTGCTCTCAAGCCACCAAGCAATATCCTTGTTTCCAAGCCTCAACCACTAGCTCTACAAATACAACTATCAGATAGCAATCTGATTTGTAAGATCTCGTAGGATCTTTTCCACAACTTTACTTATTAGATCCACACCAAGATTGATGTCTCAACTTTTAATCTGATCTTTGAATCTCCTCATCTACTACCTAAAACAACCACCCAAAAATCTCTATAAATACTAATCATTAGCCACAAGTCAATTGGATGAAACAAATAATTCCTAAGCCAAGTCAGCATAAAAAATCTACAAACATTAAATGCAATACAAGTCAACCTATAAATTTCCCTTCAAAAATTTAAATCCAACATTTTGACTTGTAACAATAGCTACCAACAATGTAAAAATAAAAGAGTATTAACAATATAGGAGAGAGGATGGAGTGGGGTGGGAGTGGGATCAGGGCCTCTAGTGCTAGGGTTTCTCATTCCTCAAAGGAGCCAAGTGAGTTGAGAGATGATGAAGATGACCCACTTGGGGATTTGTGGGATCTGGTGGCTAGGGTTCTTCTCATCCTTGGCAAGCTTTGGTTTGCTGCCTCCCTAGTTTGTGCCAGGATGGCTAGAGATTCTCATGCTACAGCTACCTCCTCTCTTGTTTGCAAAGCCCTTTGTCCTTGGGCTCTTTCTCGGTGGGTGGATGAATGGTGCAAATTTTGTGCGGATTGGGATCCACTAGACATGCCCTGTGTAGGCTTCGTTAGTAGTGTTTTGCCCTGTCCTCTTCCATTCCTCTCATTTTGTGGCTAGCTTTTGAGGCTCTTTTTGTTGGCTACCAATTCTTCCCTTGTGCTTTTGTGATAGATGGCTATTGGAGCTCAGCCTTCATTGAACCAGGGGGAATGTTTATTTCCTTCCTTTTTTGTTTCCCTCTTCTCTATTTCAATGATTCTCTTAGCTGTTGCCCTATGGAAAAGTTTCTTGAGGTATGTTTTGCCTCTTGGTGATTTTTTGTGGAGAGGCTTATTTTCTCTTCTGTTGCCCAGGTTTGGAGGGCTACTGTGTTGGAGTGTTGGATCTCTCTTCACTCTCCATTCTGTGGAGCTGATCCCTATTGAGGTGGGCTTTTTCTCTTGGGCCTAGGGGTTTCTCCTGACTTCTCTTCTTCTCCATCCTTTCCCACTTCCTATTGAGGTGGAAGCTCCTATTAAGGAGGAGGATCTATCTATAGAGGTGGCTTGTTGCTAGATGAAAGTGGGGCAAAGGAGTTTTGTTGCTGTACTTGGCCTAGGTTGGAGGGTGCTCTTTATGCTAGTGTTTTTTTTACTGCACTTTCTTTCTCCTGGCAGTTTGTGGCTTAGTGGTTTGGGGAAACTTTCTTTTCCCCATCTCTCTAGTGAAGGTTGAGGGAGCCTTTCAAAACCCCAGCCTTTTGGTGCAGCTCAAGCTAAATCTACTTAAAATTTTAAGCTATTGTTTATTATTCATGTTTGGATCTACCAGGTTGGACAGTTACCACCATGTTGGTTTTGGGTTCTAGGTTAAAACCTAGAATGGTTATGGGAGCCATTTAAAAAACCATATTACTGGCTTGGGGTGCCTGAATACCTTGGTTCTGGTTGGTTATTTCAGTTATGGGAGCCAAGAAAAAACCAAAACTACTGGTTCAGGGAGCCAGAAAACCCTAGATTGATGTAAAGCTATGGCTTTAGGTCTGAGGCAGCTTGAAATGGGTTATGGTAATGGGTTATGGTTCCCTCCAAAAACCAAATGTATATGGTTTCAGGGCCCATTCAAAACCTATTTTACCTAATAAAAAACAATAGCTACCAACAATAAATGCACTAAGTTGGTCCAATAAATCACACAAAAATCTAGTCAATAAAGCCAACTACTGAGCACCAGAGAAACAATCGAGCAATAGTGAAACAACCGACTAAGCCAGGCAACACTGAGCAACATAGGCATTACCAAGTGCTAGTTTCACCGAGCACCAAAGGTTTCATTGAGTTCCTTTAGTGACTGAGCTTTCTACAATAACTAAAACCATCAATTAGGGCTGCAACCGAGTAACACCAGCCAAGTAACACACCACCATGCAGATTCACTGAGGACCCAAGAATGGCTCTGCATCAATTTATAACTATTATAACTATTCTAGTTTATTAATAAGTTAAAGTGGTGTACATATAGTCAAGGCTTGCCTCTGGGTGCCCGGCTTCAACACCTAGGATTCCCTGATCCTTGGTGTCATTTACATGGCATTATAGAGTCTTTCATGCATATCTTTTAGTTTTGTCAACGTTCTTAGCAGTACTAGAGTTGGATTCATGACTTCTTTAAGCCTTTCCAATGAGTTCATTTTTCCTAGCATATGGTTGTCCTAGATGACTTACCAAGAATGTCTTCTAGATTTATCTAGATTTGTCATGCTTTTAGCATGGAGATTATTTTCATCCTTTGGAAATATACTTGAATATTTTTATTTTCACTCACAACTTTCTAGATATTAATGTCTTTATGTATACTAAATCTTGTATAGGTAATAATGTAATGATGTAGATTCAACTACATGCAGATAAAGTTATTCTGGAAGTGGCCCACTTGTAGGAGATTTTACAGCATTGGGGCAATGCCCCTTGTATGGTTTCTAGATTGTTGTTGAATTCTCTTTCTACTAATCACAGTCTACCCTATGACCATCATCATATTTGTAGCTTCTCTACTTGGCATTCCCGGACTCCTAAGTCTTAGGACCCTCATCACTCCTCTTGTGATAGAGAAAATTGGAGGTACCACTCAACTTCTCCTCCTTGAAGGAGTCTAGCTATTAGTTGGTTTGATGCTTCTACTTCTCTTATTGTTGGTAGTGGCTGACCTTCGACCACTAGAGATGTTTCGTGGCCTCCTAACTCTTCTAATAAATTTCCTCATCTATCTCTTCCAATCTCTCTGAGGTGGGAGGAAGGAAAAATGGAAGAAAAATATGAAGAAGATGGCTGGACTATTCCACACCCACCTCAAGGCCCCAATGTGTGGGGAAATCCTGAAGACAAAGATCCTCCTCCATAGGCTGCAACTACTTTGGCCGCTCGAGGGCCTCTTTTATTATATTCTTTTTGATCAATAGTTGATGTGTCTATCTGTTTGTTGAGTGAATCTTGTGGGGTGATCTTGTATCCCCTGACCGCTCTTTTGTGAATAGTGTACTTTATACTTTATTTTAATGGAAAAGGTCTCTATTCATCAAAAAGGTTATTTCATAAGGGTGTATATCTTCTCTTTTTGAAGATTTAAAAATAGTTGACCTTTGTTAATAATTAGGGATGCATATTTGAAGAACATCTAATTTTAGTAGTTCTCCATCACATTTGTATGGTCTAATAGATTAGGACATTTATTACCACAATTACAATAAAAAGTTATAATTTCACATGTTAAAGACATAATGGAATTGTTTCTCTTAATATACAAAGTTTCTTATCATTCTCTTTCATAGAATCATGCTTGAATACTGAATTGTACTAGCTATGAATCTTTATTCACCCATTCATTATAATTATTCTTTTATCTTTATAATACTTAATGTGTTCTCCTTACATAATTATCCATCTCCCCATCTATGCAAATGCAGTTGAATCTTGTATATATTAAATTATAAATTAATGTCTATAATAAAATTTAATATATAATCATTAAAAAGCCATTGCTATTTTATAAATATTGATTGACATGAAGAAGCTTCAATACTCTTGAAATATGAGTCATTCCAACAATCACACATTTAATAATATTGATTCTTCATCTTATTTATTCATTATAGTTTTATATTTTCCTAAAATGTAATAAAAAGAAAAAGAAGATCTCATTTAAATTGAAAGTAAGTAAAGAACTTATTTTCAAATAAAATTCTGAAAATTCCTTATCTATTCTTTCTTTTCTTTAAGACAAAATGATTAAAAAATAAGTTGTGAAATTTCAGAATTTTTTAATTTCATTCAAATAACGTAATGCATAAATAGTAGGTTCCTTGGAAAGTTGGATGTATTTACATGCTAGGTTAGTGATCCTTATAATTTACAATAATAGAAATACCACATATTAATCCTGTTGTCTCCTTTTGTCTTTTATTTTTGCATAAAGACTATGTTTAAATATCACTCTTTCCCAACTACCAATATTTTAGTAACATAAAACCGCATTTCCATTTCCTACTAATATAAATGTAGGCATAACTATCATTTAACTCATTGTCACATGATCTTACATTTCTTTGGTACAAGTTCTTTTGTTATAATAGTATATGTCTAAGGTTTATGTTTAGCTTAGATCTAGAAATTATTGAGAAGACACAACATTCAAAACCCATTCCATATTGGAAACTATAATATTTTCTCTCTCTAATATTAGAACCAGGACATCACAGAGTAATATTCCACACCCTATTCTCAATTTAATAAAATATCATCAATAAATTTTCTAGTTGTGCACTGTTAAAATGAAAACACATAGGGAATAGGTGATTTGAAATAAAGGAGGGGTGAAAATTTATTCAAACTGAAAGAGAAACAAGAAAAAATAGAGAAAGGGCATCAAACAACCCTATCAAGATCAACCAAGTGATCAAATTGATGGGACAAGCCCATCGGAAGTTGAGTCTTATCAACAATGTTACAATTACACATATGGTCAGAAGCCCACTTCACCAGACAATCAACGAAACTATTCCATTCCCTGGGAATATGAGTGAAAGTAACAAACTCCAAAGAAGTACACAAATTATGAATCTGGTATGCAATCAAAGATAACTTCCAACTAACAACTTTAGAATGTTGCTAATTCAATAGACGTATCACCACTTGTGAGTTGAATTCATAGATAATCCTTCTCCAACCAAGGTTACAAGAATTCTTCACAACATACAAAATGGCTATGGCCTCCATCAGGTTATTAGTGTGATAACCTTGATAAATTGAAAACACAAACTGAACATCCCCCTTACTATCTCTGCCAACACCACCAATGCCAGCAGGGCCTGGATTTCCCTTGGAAGACCCATTCATGTTGATTTTAAGAACACCTTGTGGAGGGGCAGTCCACTTCCCCACCCTATTTATCTTTCACAAGGGTTTTCTACACATCTTTCTTATTAGTTTTCCATGTGAGGGGGGGATATTTAGGTGATTATTGAAAATAGCCTCCTCTAGTTCCATGGCATCAGAAGTGTCACATTTTTTAGAAATAGTTTCCCCCAAAGAATGGAGAATTTTCCACCATAAGTGAGGAACCTCCAAAAACTCATCCTTAAAAATACGATGGTTCCTCTCCAACCAGATATGCCAAATAATAAAGGAGGGTCCAAGAGTTTAGGAAACTTGAAGAAAAGAAGTCTTGATAGGAGCCTTACTCCAGCGAGAAAAGAATTTTGCTAGTGAGGAAACATGCGAATAGGATTGGCTCCACACATTCCACCAAGATTGCCAAATATGTCTAGTGAAAGAGAATTAGAAAAAGAGATGAGAGACATTTTCTTCACTAGTCCAGCATAGATCACACATTGAGGGTCCTTGGAAGCCACACTTGCATAGATTATCCCACGTAAGGCACCGGCTATGGACCACCAACCACATAAAAATTGCATTTGGGCTAGGAAAACTTGTACCAGACTTGCTTCCACCAAGGCACCTGAATATCCCCCAATGTCTACCGAAGAAGCTCAACATATCCCACAGACACTGAAAATTTCCCAAACAAATCCTCATTGTCCCAAGCAAGAACATCATTACCAGCCAAAGTAGTACACTCACGAGATTACAAAATCTCAAACAACTCCTTCCTGTCCTCCTGAGATCCTCTTGGAGGCCATTCAGAAGGGTGTTTCCAACAAAAGGAAGGAGCCAAACCTCTAACACACCCTATATTATAAAGATCAACTCTGTCGCAACCAGAATCACTAAATTTTTGATAGAGGGCATGAAGCTGAGGATGAGTGGAAAGGATAGGAGGGTGCCTATCCCAAGAGTCAAGCCAAAATAAAGCTTGTGATCCTGAATGACAAATCCAAAAGAGACCATCTTTAACCAACTGATCTCCAAACTTTAGCATATTCCAAATCATGGATCCTCTCCCTTCCAAAGGAAAGTGGTGAACTTCAACCAAATCAATATCTAGAAAATACTTATGGGTGAGAATATGAGCCCAAAGTTGTTGTTGGTTAGAACACCAACACCAATAAAGCTTTGCAGTGAGAACCTATCCATTTAAAATAGTTGATCATAATCCAAGGCCACCCTCCTTCTGAGGTCTACACATTGTTTCCCATTTTTAAACCAGACTCCATTTAGAAGTTGAAAGGTTCCCACTCCAAAGGAATTGATAGGATAGAGCATCAAATTCCCAAAGAAAATACATAGGAGCAACCTGAACAAAACACCTATAAATAGGAAGGGCTTGAATAACTGACTTTAACAGAGTCAGGCAAGAAATAGTTGATAGCCATCAATGATTCCAATAACCTTTTGTCATAGTTTATCAAGAAAAACTTGCCAGGAAGATCTAGGATGTCTACCAATAGTAAGAGGAAAACCCAAATAAACAAAGGGAAGAGACCCAATCTGAAACCTCAAAATAGTAGCAATACACCTTTGAATAGCCTTGGGAGTATTGAACATAAAAAATGGAGGATTTTTTCTCATTAACTTTCTGAGCTAAAGCTACAAGATATACATACAAAGCATTCCTAAAAGAAGTAGCTTCCTAAAGATGGGCCTATCCCATAAATGAAGTATAATCCAAAAATTGAAGATGTGAAAGAGGAGGCAAGGCAACATCCCATTTCGACCCATGAATCAAACCCTAGTGAGCACGAAGCTTAAGAAAGTGGCCCAAACCCTCAGCCAGAATGATAAAGAGGTAAGGAAAATAAGGATCCCCTTGGCGAAGTCCTCTAGAGGCAGCAAAGGGCTCTGAAGGAACACCATTCATAAGAATAGAAAAAGAAGCTAAAGTAACACAACTCATAATCCAGTTCACCCACTATTGGCAGAAACCAAAGGCCATGAGGATCTTTTGGAGAAAACTCCATTTCACTCTATCATAAGCCTTAGCCATATCCAACTTAATAAACACAACTCTCTCTTTTGATGTATGCATATTATGAATAACTTCATAAGCAATAAAAATCCCATCATGAATTTTCTTACCAGCCACAAAACCGCTTTGTTCCTCCAAAATTACAACTAGAAGGCATATCCTAAGTCTGTCAACAATCAATTTGGTGATAATTTTGTACACAACATTACAAAGAGAAATGGGATGAAAGGAGTCAAGATTGTTAGTACCTTCTTTCTTGGGGATAAGAGTCAATAAAGTAGAGTTCAATGCATGAAGCATTTTCTTATTTTGAAGGGATTCCTTAACCAGCTCCAAGAGATCCATATTAATAATTTCCCAAAATTCCTTAAAGAATTCCACAAGGAAGCCATATGGGCCTGGAACTTTACCTTTATTCATACCAAACACAACCTCTTCAAGTTATGACATCAAAATTGAATGAATAAGAGAATAATTCATTTTGTTGGTGACAAGAGAGGGAATGTGAGAAAGTATCAAGTTCTCCTCCTCAGCTGCAGGCTAAGAATCTTTAGCAAAAAGGGTAGAATATAATTGAAGGGCTTCCTTGGTCATAGCATAATGAGATGAAATCTGAAGCCCTTCTACTATAACAAGAGAATAAATATACCCTTTATTATGATGATCCTGAACAGAATGATGAAAAAAAGTAGTATTTATATCCCCTTCCTGTAGCCAATCAATGTGAGCCTTTTGTTTCTAGTAAATCTCTTACCAAAGTTCCCATTCTTCCACATCCTACATAGCCTAGGATTCTTCAATACCAAGAGCCTCTATAAGCCTAGAGTCCCTTATTTGGTGAGAAATCACTACGAGATGATCTAGAGAATTCCTCTTTCTAGACTAAAGGTTCCCAAAGCAAGAAGTATTCCATCTCTTATGATGATATTTGACATATTTAAGTTTCTTCTTAAAGACAAACATAGCCATGCCATAAGTTGGGCCACCCTCTCTCTACCACTTAGCCAACAAATCATAAAGGGACAATTCTTGGAGCCACATAAGCTAGAATCTAAAAGAAGGGTTCTTAGGGAGTGCAACAGGAGAAGAAGAGAACTTAATCAGCCAATGATCAGAACCTCTCCAATCAAAAATTTTAGAACTCGTAATCAGGCCACCTCCCACCCAATACCAAGAAACAAGAAACCTATCCAAACATTTTGAGATAGCTTCCTGACCATTCTGTCTATTGTTCCAAGTGAAAACCTCATTTGAAGGCTTAACATCAATAACAGAAAGAACATCCACCTGGGCTTGAAAAAGATCAGAAGCCAAACCTCCTCTTTTCTCCTCAAGACTTAAAATAGAATTAAAATCGCCTCCTAAAATACAAGGAACATAAGGAGCACAAGAACACACATACCTAATGTGATCCCAGGGATGAATCTTCCCATGAATGTCAATAGGACCATAAACATTTGTCACAAGAATAGTCTCACCAGAGTCCAAGGCAGTAGCCACCATAGAGATTGAGTAATGACTAGAAATCCACCAAAGGGGAGAAATCTTTCGAAGGTCCCAGAATAGAGCCAAACCTCTAGAATTCCCTTTTGAACCAATACTTTGATAGTGACTAGCATACCAAAGTACCAAATGCATGGAGCATGCTGATGCATAACCTCAATAGAAACATTAGTCTCTTGAACACAAAAGACATTCAAAGAATTAATTGCAATCAAATCATGAATATCTTTTTGTTGATAGGAACTATTCAAACCTCTCATGTATTCCAAGAGAGAATGATCATGGAGGGGTTTGAGAAAATTGAGCATCAATAGGTTTAACCAACCCAGATTCCACCAATAGATCTCTACTCATTTTTATCTTCTCAAGGTCTGTCTTCCACCCTTTTGAATAGCTATTAGTAGGACCTTTCTTAAGGGGTCGTTATTGCACTCCCAATCTATGAGATGAACCCTTATTTTTAGATGAAACTAAAACCTCTCTAGCTAAATCCACCAAAAAAATGTCATCCTCTATGGAATTATTTAAAGTCACTTGAGCCACTTATTGTCCCTGAATAGTCTAAACTAGTTCTAGTTCAATAACTGGTAAAACCTCCACATTGACCCCAACACTATTAGAAGTGACCACATGTGGGACTCCTTCCAAAGATAAATTCTCTAGCACCTCAAACCTATTAAAGCCTCCATCTATCTATCTATCCTTGAATTTCCTCTTCTGACCTTGTCCTTTAGCCGTAGTTTTAACTAGTACAAATCCTTCCTTGTCCTTGCCTCAAGGTTCTGCCATCATGGGAGCTTTCCCTTTGTCTTCTTTACCCAGAGGAGGAGGTATCAAAGAGGGGGAATGAGCTTCCTTATGAACTTTAGGGCATTGTTGTAGGAGATGTCCATACTCATGACAAAACTGACACCGAAAAGGTAGAGATCCATAATCTAATTGCTTTATCCATGATGAAGATCCTAAACAAATTTCCATCAAATCTAGTAGGGGATTATTCAGATCTATCTCAACACAAATCTAAGCAAAGGAAAGCACCTTTTTATCAAGGGTTTGTGTAGCAATCACCACAGGCTTTCCCAAGAGACTAGCAATTTTATGTAAGATATCTTCTTGTAGAAACTCTAGGGGGAGGCAAGGTAGACGAACCCAAATAGGAACTCAAGAAGGCATCTCTTTAGCTGAATTAAAACCTGCATGTCATGGTTTAATAAATAATCCAACCTGATTATAAAAATATGGGCCACCTTCAAAAACTCTATTGCGATCTACCATATTCAAGAAAATAACCATAAAATAGCTATTTTCCGTAAGCATAATTTCCATATCTCCTTCAATCTACCAGGAACATCAGATCCAAGCTTCCAGAGTGGACAAAGGAATGAGAATGTTGAGAAACTTATAGATCAGAGTATGTCTACTCCAATATGAGACATCTTCTTCCACCAAATTAGGAGAAATGACCAAAATTAGGCGATCCTGGGTTCTAGGAAGACTCCCATTAACCTTCTTCATTTAGGGCGAGCACTTGTATAAAATGTATCTTCTTGTTGTGCATGCATGCTTGAAGAGGACCCATTATGAGCCTTGTCCATGAGAGAAATCTCCACAACTGATGCCATAGAAATCTCTGTCATGCAAAGATTGAAGCTAGGAAAACAAACAAAAACCAAAATAGCTGCCAACAAACAGAAAAAATCCCTACAGAAACCAAATAGAAACAATACCCACTACAATAACAAAAAAAAAACCTACCACATTGCTGAAACACTTCCACAAAACCCACGCATGCAGACCTGTAACCAAGCAAGGCCATCTCCATCTTTTTCCCCACTTTCTCTTCTCATAGGGAATTGGTGATTAGTAGATTTCCATTTGGGGTATGTATAGTGGCATAATCCCATATCTAAATTCCATGACCGCCCTCAAATGAAATCCACACATCCCTAGATGGATAAGAATTTTCTTAGTATAATCTACACTGGGCACTACAAATTATTTGTTCCCTTTTCAAAGTTTTAAATGTTTGTTCCCTGCATTTAGTTATCAATAAGTATAACCGAACAAGACATTGAAATGCCACATTGAAACATTTCACCTTTCATTTGAAATGTCACACTGAAAGCTTATCAATCCTCAAACTCATGATTAGCTGTAGCTATTGGATAACTAAGGATGGAAACTGGAGTCTGGCATTATCTACCCGATGAAATTGTATTGAATGTCATAGGAAGGCTGCTCCCAAGAAGAAACCTTTGCAGATTGAGGAGCATCTAGAAAGCATGGAACGAGATGCTATCCTCATATGCAACCATGCAGAGAATGTATCCAAACATACAGCTTTCATACACTTGTGCTTTTTTATTTCAATTCCATCATGAGTATAGGTATCTGAATGAGCCTGTCCAAACATGGGTGATGGAAGGAATCAAAGATTTTTAAAAAGTTGGTGAGCCTTCTTATTTCATAGAGTTAGCAAGAAACACTATGTTCTATTTGAGTCATGGTGATCTCTTTTATATTTTCGATGAGAATAACAGGTGCTTGAAACACATACCTCAAACACAGAATGTAAGTAAAGGGAAACATAAAGCGTACGATCCTTCCACTGACAAACTCATTATGCTAGAGGGTGAATGCATGAGTTGCACTGATGTATATGATTCATCAAAAGATATGAGATGCTATAGGTATTACCTATCCTTAGATGGGAATCGTATGTTTGACTCTAGTTATGGCTCGATTTCTGGGCGGGGAGTTTACCATGTTAGGGATTTTTCTTGTGGGTCAAACATGGCAAGGATATGGGCTAGATTCTCAGTTAAAAGGTCACCAAGTTTTCAAGAAAAAGCCTAATCGATGAGGATTGGATAAGATCCTCCTTCTGCTTCAAGCTCCATAGGACTCAGGTGGGTATTGCCTACAAATAGGTTACTATCTTTCAAGTAAGCTGTGGATTAGTGGATTATGTCTTCATTGTCATGCTACTAAGTTTCTCAAACATATTTTATGGGGGATGATTCTAAAAATAGCTGAGAATAACCTATTTTAGAATGTGACTAGTGAAACTCCTGGTAAGATAGCATGCAAAATGGCATAAGGGTGATGAATCCTTCTTTTTATGAGAAAAGCTCAAGGAAGGCTAACCTTTGATTCTCTCTTCAAGGAATCAACAATTATGGACTGTAAAACATCAGGGACAGTCCTATCTCTTTGGTACATGAACATAAAATGAAAATGTACTGGTAATGATAAATTTTGTGCTTGATGATAGAAAGGTGATTGTATAATAGAGATCAAACTAGTGCCTAATCCTTTGGACAAAAGAGTCTAACATAAAAAAAATAGAGGGATTTCTAAGAAATATAGTGGGATGCTTTACAAACCACATACAATTTAGATAGAATGCATTACACACTATCTTCTCAATCTAAGTTTTCTATCATCAAAATCTCCACAGATGTATTCATTCCCTGAAATTGCACATGAGGATTTAATCCTTTCGTTGAAAGAAACTCATGCAACAATTAGATAGTTGCCTTACAACTAGTATGTTCTATATGCCTTACAAATAGAAACACACAAGAGTAAACACAAAGCAAAGAGACAATAATAGAACCAAGGTAAAAATTGTATTGTATCTCATGAAAGTATATCAACATATACAAGAAAAAATCTTTACTCAAAGACTCAGGATGACTAATCTACTCTGCAAAGCTTGTATTTTCAGCATTCAACCATCAAGATATTGGAACCAGCGAATAGAATCCCTTAGATTGCCAAAGACTAGAACCAGGAACCAAAAGATTGGAAGACCACAAACCTTGGAAACCCAAAAAAATCTTGGAACCCTTACAAAAACCAAAACTGCTACTACTTATACCACCTAGTCATCTTGGAACCATGAAAATAGGATGCAACAAGCTACAAATGACTACGGTTAGGGTTAGGGTTTCTACCCATCAAAGTACATCAGATTTTGTCAATTTATAACAAGGGAGAAAACCAAGCAATCCAGGGCAATCAAATCCAAGAAAGATCTTTACATATGATAAACTTTTGACTTGTGTACTGCAGATCATAGCATTACCATGTTTATCCACCTGATTAGACACCTGCAACATGCCTTGAGCAATAATTTACCCCTTCCTTTATGGCACAAACCCCTCTGTAATCAATAATGGAGCCTCTAGACCACTCTGTAATAGTTGACAGGGATGCAACATGCAACTTAGCCACCCAAGCATTAAATTCCTAGTCCTTCTATCACTGAGAAACTATTTAAAAATTCAAATTAGGGAGAAATGGTCACTTTCATGGTGCCAACAACATATCAACAATCAGTATTCAAATCTGAATCAAGTTTATATCATCACCATTAGATCCTCATATTTCACAGGCACCTAAGACTTAACTCAACAGGAATCCTGGTTTACATTTTCCTTTAGTTGTGAAATTGCCAGGCCTTACCTTTAACTGTAGTTATATTTTATGACTCAATGACAAGTAGTCAAGAAAACCCTTAGCCCACTAGGACACATGGCACCAAACTATTCACCGCTACTGAAATGAATCAGCAACAAGGACCCACCTAACAGTCCCCAACCACTTAGACAAGATCAATGGCTATCGTTATACTACCACCTACCTTAAACATTGTGCATCTTACCCCAGTGGTATAATGACAACCACAAGATCATGCTATACTTTAACACACCCAAAGGCTCAAAACACTGGTCCCACTGACAACATTCCATGTCATTATCCCCATGGCTAATCAAAGAACACCACATCACAATATCCGGCAAGTGGACATGCCAATTTCTTATCACACCTTGATCCCACTAACAACCTCCACCTCATACTCCTGTCAACCAATGAGAAGCCGCAAACTATGTAGACCTAGTAGTTCAAGGTCCCACCTGACATCTCAGTCACCATCCAAGATTGATGGTTGTTGCCACACCGTGATGCTAAAAGACATGCATCTTATCCCAATGGTTCAATGACAGCCGTGAGATCCTTTAGTACATTAATCCCTCAAAGAAAGAAGGCCCACCTAGTACACCTGTCAAGAACCCATTCATCATCTCCGCCCAATCACCTCTGACAATGGTCCCACTCTCCATATAAATATGACCCACCTTTGACCCTTCTGACAAATCCCTATCATCGGCCAGATGACCAATCAGAAGCAAACAAACCCGCAACACCTGGTAGATGGTCCCACTGCATCTTCATCCTTTCCTCTAATGAAAATCATTCATGTCAGCTCCAAATTTTAGAGGACCCACCTACATCATTTTCCTTTCCATCGGACGGTCGTCACCATACTGCCACACTTAAAAAGCTATCATCTCAGTCTAATGGTATAACGACCACCATAGATCTTGTTTCTTGTTTAACCTACTGGAAACCTTAAGGATGGGCCCCCTGGGATAGATGGCACCTCATCACTAAAGCACATGTCAGAGACTCTAACAGTAGGAAGGCTTATGGATTAACGACAACCACAAAATTTCAAAGGGTCCGATACATAGGAAAAATTAGCCGCGGGATACTTAGGAAATATTAATGCTGACGGACTTAGGAAAAATTAAAGCCGGGTGCATGGAGACTTAGGGAAATTATTAAAGCACTTGGGTTTTAAAGAACTTAAGTCACCCAAAAAGGTAACACAAGAATATAACAAGCTGAGACTGACTTAGGGTTTTTTACATGCAATGGCTAGAATTATGAAATTTTAGCTAGGGTTTGAGCCAAGGACAAGGAAGAAAAACATGCAGAGACCAAGGGAAAACAAAAATAGCCATGAAAAATTTGTAGGTTCCCGCAATGGCTCTATCTGAGGATGTTGAAACACAAGTTTTAACAAGAACCACAAAACTCTAGGACGCAGACCAAAAACTGTACTGACCTAGAACAGGGAAAGAAACAAACGACCTAAAGGGAAACACATCTATACAAGAATGTACAAAATATTTACATATGCATGAGAATAAAAAACTTAACTGAAGAAGGGCTTTAAGAATTGCCCATGCACTGGCAACTCAAAAACTTCATCATTCATGTTCTTCAGCAAGTAGGAGTCCTTCCCAAAAATGTCATGAATCACAAAAGGACCAAGCCATAGTGATTCAAATTTCTTATGCTTCCCTTTATCTTCTGCTCTCACATTCCATTGAAGTACCAAATCATCTGCTTTAAATTTCTTGGTAGTTGCTCTTTTGTCAAACAAGTACTTCATTTTCTGCTACAATTTGATGTTGCTCTGTTGACTCTCTCTTCTCAATTCATCCAACTCAGTTAGCTGCATGATCCTGTCCTGCATTGGCTCTGTGACATCCAATTCCTCATCTTGAATAAACTAATAAATTTTAATTAAATTGTTTATAGGTAACCTTGACTGCAATCCATATACAAGCTCAAAGGGAGACTTCCCAGTGGCCCTCTTCACTATTATTCTATCTACCCACAAGGCCAACTTCAGCTTTGAATGCCAAGCTCTCTTATTCTTCTCAAGTGTTTTCTTCAAGATTGTTAGGATACTTTTGTTGCTAGACTCAGCCCGTCCATTTGCTTGAGGATGATAAGGAGATGAATATGATGTCATGATTCCATTGTCTTTGCAAAACTCCTTAAACTCATATGATCTGAAACACATTACATTATCTATGATCAACTTCACAGGGACACCAAATCTGGTCAAAATGTTGTCAAGTAAGAAATCAATCACCACTTTACTTGTTGCCTTTTTGTAGGAATAGCCTCTATCCAATTTTTGAAATAATCAGTCGCAACAAGAATATAACTATGTCCTCCACTAGATTTCTCAGCAAACTCTCCTATGAAATCCATGCCCCACATAGAAAATGGTGCTTTAGCGGCCAATGGGTTTAACAAAAGTTCTCCTGAATACTTTAATTTTGAAGAAAACTTCTGACAAGCTTCACACTTCTTAACAAACTAGAATGAATCTTTAAACAATGTAGGCTAAAAATACCCAGCCCTCAAAATCTTATGGGTAGTAGTCTTCGCTGAATAATGACCTCCACAAACACCAACATGCATTTCATTTAAAACCTTCTCTACCTGATATCTATCAAAGCAAAACAGTAAGATCCCATCTCTATTTTCCAATACAAGTCCCCTTGTATCAATGTATACTTATGAGCTTGCAATTTCAAGGACCTCCTTTGGTTATCTACCATATACTCTGGGCATCTAGCATTCTTTATGAAATATACAATATCAGCATATTCTGGCTGTAGTTCAATACTTGTAACTATCATATCTGGAGCTCCTTCATTATTAACTTGGACTACATCCATATTTTCTTTAGTGATCAATTTTTCTAGGCCTTGTCCTATCACAAGCTTAGTGATATGGATCTCTAAATTGAATTCTTGAATTCTAGTAATCTACTTGCATCTCTTACCAGTAACTTCGGATTGAGTAAGGACATCTTTTACTACTGCATATGGGACATATGTTAGCACCTTTGCACAAACTAGATAAGGTCTAAAGGATTTTAATGCTTTTACCAGTGCATAAGCCTGCTTCTCCATCATCTCATAATTTAATTCAGTAGCTTGCAAGGATCTACTAAAAAATGCAATTGGATATTCAAAACCTTCATTGTCCTTTTGCAATAAAACAACAACAATGGTGTGAAATGATGAAAAAGAAAACAATGAAAAAGGCTTGATATAATCAGGAGACCTCAACACAGGCTCCTTTTGCACTACTTCTTTAATCTTATCAAATGCACCTTGAGCCTCTGCAGTCCCTTGAAACTTCACATCCTTTTTCAACAACTTCACTATAGGCTTGACAATCTCAGCAAATTTTGCAATGAATCTCCTAACAAAATTGATTTTCCCTAAAAAGGATTGCACTCCTTTTAGATTTTTAGGTGCAGACACTTTCCTGATAGCTTCAACTCTCTTTGGATCAATTCTTATTCCTTCTTTTGATACAATGTGTTCTAGCAGCTTTCCCTCTTTGACTACAAAATTACACTTCTTTGGATTCAGAGACACACCATATTCTAGAGCTTTGACAAAAATCTTTTCTAGATGTGAGCAATGATCAACAACCCATTTAGAATAAGCAGTTAGGTCATCTTGGTACACAACCATGAACAAGTCTATATATTCTTTGAAAGAAACATCCATGGCTCTTTGAAAAGTTGCTCCAACATTTCTGAGACCAAATGGCATTCTAACATAAACATAATTTCCCCAAGGTGTGGTGAATGTAGTTTTAAATTGCTCAAATTCTTTCACCAACACTTGGTTGTATCCAGAGAAACCATCCATCATAGACAATAACTCACATCTAGTGACCTTATGCAACATTGCTTCCATATTGGGCAGTGAATAGTTGTCCTTCAATGGTGCAACATTCAAATTCCTAAAGTCCACACACAATCTAATGTCACCATTCTTCTTTCTAATCGGGACTAAATTAGATACCCAAGTTGAATGCCTTATAGGTTGAATTATTCCTGCATCACTCAACTTGACTAGTTCCTGCTACATCTTAGGAGCCAATAATGGGTTAATGGGCCTTTGCTTCTGTCTGAATGGTTTGACATCTTGCTTTAATGGGATCTCATGTTGGAAAAGGTCCTCTCTATAGGATTTTAGATCATCATAGGACCATGAAAACACATGCTTGTACTTTCTCAAAAACTTTATCAAATTATCTCTCAGTTGAGGGGCTAATCCTTTTCCAATATAGACTATTTGAGGTGCATTATGTGATCCCAAATTCACTTCCTCTAGACCTTCTATGTTGGCATTACTTATTTTTGACATATGATCATTTTGATTACTATACAATGCTTTTAACTCAGTGAAGCCCTTAGGAATACTATTCGAACTCAATTGGATCACTTCATTTCCCATGACCATGTCCTTACCCTCAATCTCCTCAACTAATGTGTTGCATTCTATAGGTTGATCCTCATATATGTCAAGACACTGAATGAATCTCAGGATGTCATGATCACCCTCAAAGACTTGCCAATTGTAAATGTTGTCTGGAATGACTGGCCTACTTTTTATTTCAAGAGCTGATACCCTAAACAAAGTTGAATCATCTCCTTTTAGAGAAACATTTGCTAAAAAATCTGCCATAATGTTTTTTGACCTTTCTACCCAACATATATTGAAAGCATCAAACATTTCAATCTAATCCCATATTACATGTTTACACAATTTCAGTATATACTTTTTAATAGCATATTTAGATCAAACTTGTGCCATCACAAGCTCAGAATCACCAAAAACTTTTAAACATTTTATCCCATGTTTGATAGCAATATTCAATCCCAAAGACAATGCTTCATATTCAGCAGTATTATTTGTGCATTGAAAAGTCAATGAAAATGAATAGTTAAAAGTGACACCTAATGGAGATATGAAGAGTACTCCAGCTCTTGAGCCTTCTTTTGACCATGCTCCATCAAAATACATTTGCCACAGTCCATCTTGTTGTTTCTTCAGTTTTGCAACCAATGGATCTGTCTTTTCCACTGGTGGGACAATCTCTTCTAATTTGAAATTCTCCATGTCAACATCCACACAACAATTCAAATGATCATCATTTATTTCAATCATATGTGGAGTCCTACCTTCCTTGGATACTTTCACATTGTCCCCATCAATATTGAAAGTTGCAAAGGACAAATCACAGTGAATACTTCCTCCCATTGAAGCACTCCACTTCCTTGATAATAACATCTCGTAATCAGGTGGGATATCAACCACCAGGACACTCATTGTTAGCAACTTGTTAGGGAAAGTTGTCAACCTATAAGGCAATGCCTTTATAGTACCAATAATAGGGACCTCTCTTGAATCCATAGCTTGACATCTCCCATGAGGTGTATCTACTTTCAAACTGAAGGACCTCATTATTTCTATAGGCATAACGGTATTAGAGGCTCCTGAATCAATCATACAATTTCTTAACAACTTTCCATTTACTATTAGGGATAGAAAGAAAGGATCAATGGTTCCTATCATAGTATTTGTAGCATTAGTGTCCAAATAAATCTGAGGGATCTTAGAGATAATCTCCCCACACTGGTTCTCAATTGAATCACTTGTTGTTGCAACCATTTCACTAGCCTTGGTGGAACTTTGGGCATCAGAAGAGAAAGCTCCTTTCACCCAACTTAAAGCCTTAACTTTATGCTCCTCTATCCTCATCATTTCTAACAAGGGGACCTTGATAGTGATTTGTGACAACAATTTGCTCATGTCAATGGGAACATACTTTGAATTTGCAAGATCTTGCCCAATGGTAGTGATCTCTTGATCTTCTTCATGTGAGATCAAATTAGGACTATCTTTGCTCTGACTCTTTACTTCCTTTTGTAAAGAAGAAATAGTATCTACAATAGGTCTAGTTTTTACCTTGTATGCAACTGTTGGCTTGCCGAAGGTAACATTTTTTTTTACTTTGATTTTGTTAGCACTTTCTGCAACCTTTTGCTTACCTTGAGCTTGTTTTTCATCCTTTTCTATTTTCTAGATGGAAATTCTAGCAGGCCTGCCACTTGGACTACCTACCACCCTATTTCTCAAATTATAATTGCTTTTAGCTTGAGACACCATGTCTACTATGATTTGTGCAATTTCTTCATTAGAAGGTCTTCTCAACACCACTGGCTCATCACTTCTCAAAGTGCTGCACTGAACTACATCAAGGTGATTGTCTTCTTCATCAAAAAACACTTGCTGATGATAAATCTCACTTCTGACTTGGGAATCACCAACATCTTGACCTTCATCTTCCTCTACAGAATCTAATTCATCATATATGTATGAAGAAGTCATACCACATCCTTGATCATCATAAGATTCCTCATTGTTGTTGTCTTGATCTTCATCTGCGGAAACACTTTGAGCAATTACACAATAATAGGGATCATGAGGTGATTGGCAAACAATAAACCTGGGAACATCATCATTCATATTTTCTATATTTTTGTGCAAGGGGTCAGGGGTCTTATCATTTGGTTTATCCTTTCTTTCAGGGAGCACTGGCTTCCCATCTTTCCATTGAGTGTTGTAGGGATAGTTCTACATCCTTGGTAACTTGTTAAAGTTATTGAAAGATGGCCTATAATTTCCTTGCACTCTACTATTTCTTGCCTCACCAGGATTTAAATCTTTTATTGCTTTCAAGATTTGCTTCAAACTATCATCATCTTTTGGTTTTGTATCAGCTTTCCCTAGTTCTCTTCTATTTGGGATTGAAGGCTGACAATCTTATCTCCTTCCCAACTTCCCTGATATCCTTCTATTGCTTTCTGTATTGATAGCCAACTTATAAGCTTTTGCAAGATTTATAGGATTCTTATCTCTCAACGAGTATCCCATTTTTGAATCAAAAGCATTCAGGTAGGTGACCAAACAAACCTTGTCATCTAATCTAATAACTTGTAACAATTTATGCCTAGCTTTCTGAAATCTGACATTGAACTCAACAACACCCTCATTTGAATTTTTCTTGATGTTGTTGAACTCATTAAGCATGAAGCCTTCATTGGTTTTATCACCATACTGTTCCTTAAAGAAATGCCTTAACTGATTCCATGAACATATGCTAGCATGAGGTAGATTTCTAAACCAATCTCTAGCATCTCCGGTCAGAGATTGAACAAAAAGCTTCATGATCACATCATCGGGCTCAATGTTGTAGTCATCTATTACATCAATAAAACTTTTCAAATGTTCTTCACAAGTAACTGCATTGCTTCCAGTAAATTTTGGGAGCTTTTTCCTAATTTCATCAGGGATGGGATTTGGGTAACCAGGAATCCCAGTAAAAACCAATTGTTTATGCCTCTCATGAATGAGACCTGCTTGAGATGGGCCAACACCTTGAGATGTGGATATTTGAATATTTGAAATAGTAGAAGTCTTAGGCATACCTGAAGTGTTGACAGTATTCAACACATTTGCTCCTTGTGCTTGAGAAGTGGAAAGGGTATTGGTAGGTCCAAAAGATTGCTTAAGAAAATCAATCTTTCTTTTCATCTTAGCAGCAGTGGCTTCCAGCTCTGCCTTTTCCAACTCTTTGGCCAACAATTCTTGTTTTATTTTTGCTTCTTCTAGGTCAGCTTCTAATCTTGCTACTTGATCCATGGACTTATTTTCAAGATTTGGCTCATTTATTGAAACCCCTACAGCCTTTTGTTTACCTTTGTCCCTAGGATTTCTCACTTCATAAACTTGCTGGACAATAGGCTGGTCTTCTGCTTGTTTTGTGACATGAACGTGATTCATGGCCTCAAGATCCAATAATTGTTTCGTCAATTGTTCTGCTCTAATCATAGCATGCCTAATCTTTTCTTCCTTTTCCCTGTCTCTTTTCTATCTTAAATGGATTTATTCTTGGACTCTCCTTTCCAACTCATAGACTTCTTCAAAGATTTCTTTTGATTCTAGGAGAGTAGTCTCAGATTCAACATCTCCTACTTGAACCTCGTCCTCATATTGGTTCAAACCCAAATCAATAGCCTCCTCATATTCAGAGGTATTTCCTCCTTGATTCATCTGAACAGGTTGGACTTGATTCTCTTGTCTTGTATCCTCTTTATGTTTCTGAGTATGAAACATACTCCTATTTTTTCTTCCTCTCCTTGTCTAACTGGGCCTAGAAGTACTTGGAAGACCTCCTTCTGATATGTCCTTAGGAAGCTTATTTCTCTGAGACCTAGTACCTCTGTAACTCATCTTGTGGATGATTTTATCACCAGTACTACTGCAGAGATTGTTTGAGTCACCACCCAAAAACTTGGGAATTTTGCTTGAAGTATAAACACCAATGGTAACTAGCTAGTTTGTATAGGATAGGAGCCCTGGCTCAACTAAAATCTATAACACAATAAAATATCTCTTACAACTCCCTAGCAGAGTCACCATTTTGTTAGGGATTTTTCTTGTGGGTCAAACTTGAGAAGGATATGGGCTAGATTATCAGTTAAAAGGTCTCCAAGTTTGCAAGAAAAAGCCTAATTGATGAGGATTGGATAAGATCCTCCTTCTGCTTCAAGCTCCATAGGACTCAGGTGGGTATTGCCTACAAATACGTTACTATCTTTCAAGTAAGCTATGGATTAGTGGATTATGTCTTCATTGTCATGCTACTGAGTTTCTCAAACATATTTTATGGGGGATGATTTTGAAAAAAGCTAAGAATAACCTATTGCAGAAAGTGACTAGTGAAACTCCTAGTAAGATAGCATGAACAATGACATAAGGGTGATGAATCCTTCTTATTTTTATGAGAAAAGCTCAAGGAAGGCTAACCTTTGATTCTCTCTTCAAGGGATCAACAATTATGGACTGTAAAACATTAGGGATAGTCCTATCTCTTTGGAACATGAACATAAAATGAAAATGTACTGGTAATGATAAATTTTGTGCTTGATGATAGAAAGGTGATTGTATAATAGAGATTAGACTAGTGCCTAATCCTTTGGACAAAAGAGTCTAACAGAAATCAATAGAGGGATTTATAAGAAGTACAATGGGATGCCTTACAAACAACATACAATTTAGATAGATTGCCTTACACACTATCTTCTCAATCTAAGTTTTCTATCATAAAAATCTCCATAGATTTATTCATTCCCTGAAATTACACATGAGGATTTAATCATTTCCTTGAAAGAAACTCATGCAACAATTAGATAGCTGCCTTACAAATAGAAACACACAAGAATAAACACAAAGCAAAGAGACAATAACATAACCAAGGTAAAAATTGTATTGTATCTCATGAAAGTGTATCAACATATACAAGAAAACCTCTTTACTCAAAGACTCAGGATGACTAATCTGCTATGCAAAGCTTGAATTTTCAGCATTCAACCATCAAGATATTG
Source organism: Chamaecyparis obtusa (assembly GCA_027943335.1). NCBI lineage: Eukaryota > Viridiplantae > Streptophyta > Pinopsida > Cupressales > Cupressaceae > Chamaecyparis > Chamaecyparis obtusa. The sequence continues at coordinate 137,298 of BSBK01004433.1, forward strand.
GAACCAGAGAATAGAATCCCTTAGATTGCCAAAGACTGGAACCAGGAACCAAAAGATTGGAAGACCACAAACCTTGGAAACCCAAAAAAATCTTGGAACCCTTACAAAAACCAAAACTGCTACTACTTATACCACCTAGCCATCTTGGAACCCTGAAAAGAGGATGCAACAAGCTATGGATGACTAGGCTTAGGGTTAGGGTTTCTACCCATCAAAGTACATCAGATTTTGCCAATTTATTATAGGGGAGAAAACCAAGCAATCCAGGGCAATCAGATCCAAGAAAGATCTTTACATATGATAAACTTTCAACTTGTGTACTATAGATCATAGCATTACCATGTTTGTCCACCTGATTAGACACTTGCAACATGCCTCGAGCAATAATTTACCCCTTCCTTTATGACAAAAACCCCTCTGCAGTCAATCATGGAGCCTCTGGACCACTCTACAATAGTTGACAGAGATGCAACATGCAACTCGAATGCCCAAGCATTAAATTCCTAGTCCTTCTGTCACTGAGAAACTATTTAAAAATTCAAATAAGGAAGAAACGATCACTTTCATGGTGCCAACATCATATCGACGATTAGTATTCAAATCTGAATCAAATTTATATCATCATTGTTAGATCCTCATATTTTGCGGGCACCCAAGACTTAACTCAACAGGAATTTTGGTTTACATTTTCCTTTAGTTGTGAAATCACCAGGCCTTACCTCTAACCACAGTTACATTTTATGACTCAGCGACAAGTAGTCAAGAAAGCCCTTGGCCCACTAGGACACATGGCACCAAACTATTCATCGCTACCAAAATGAATCAACAACGAGGACCCACCTAACAGTTCACAACTGCTTAGACATGATCAACGACTATCATTATACCCCTGACCTTAAATGTCATGCATCTTACCCCAGTAGTATAACGACAATCGCAAGATCATGCTATACTTTAACATGCCCAAAGGCTCAAAACACTGGTCCCACTGACAACATTCCATGTCATTATCCCCATGGCCAATCAGAGAATGCCACATCACAATATCCGGCAAGCGAACATGCCAATTTCTTATCGCACCTTGGTCCCATTGACAACCTCCACCTCATACTCCCGTCAACCAATGAGAAGCCACCAACTGTGCAGACTTGGTAGTTCAAGGTCCCACCTAACATCTTGGTCACCATCCAAGATCGATGGTTGCCACCACACCGCGATGCTAAAAGATGTGCATCTTATCCCAATGGTTCAACGACAGCCGTGAGATCTTGCTGTACATTAATGCCTCAAAGAAAGAAGGCCCACCTATTACACCTGTCAAGCACCCATTCGTCATATCCACCCAGTCACCTCTAACAATGGTCCCACTGTCCATATAAATATGACCCACCTCAGACCCTTCTGATAAATCCTTGTCATCGACCAGCTGACCAATCAGAAGCAAACAAACTTGCAATAGCTGGCAGATGGTCCCACTGCATCGTCATCTTTTCCTTCAATAAAAATCATTCATGTCAGCTCCAAATGTCAGAGGACCCACCTACATCAGTCGCCTTTGCATCAGACGGTCATTGCCATACCACCACACTTAAAAAGCTATCATCTCGGTCCAATGGTATAACGACCACCATAGATCTTGTTTCCTGTTTAACCTACCGGCAAGGATAGGCCCGCCAGGATAGATGGCAGCTCGTTGCTAAAGTGCATGTTAGAGGCTCTGACAGTAGGAAGGCTTGTGGATTAATGACAACCACAAAATTTCAAAGGGTCTGATACATAGGAAAAATTAGCCGTGGGATACTTAGGAAATATTAATGCCAACAGATTTAGGAAAAATTAAAGTTGGGCACATGGAGACTTAGGGAAATTATTAAAGCACATGGGTTTTAAAGAACTTAAGTGGCTCAAAAAGGTAACGCAAGAATATAACAAGCTGAGACCGACTTAGGGTTTTTTACATGCAATGGCTAGAATTATGAAATTTTAGCTAGAGTTCGAGCCAGGGACAAGGAAGAAAAACATGCAAAGACCAAAGGAAAACAAAAATAGACATGAAACATTTGCAAGTGCCCACATACCATAGAGGAATATTTTACTAGTTGAATCAGAATTCCTGCAATGGAGCAGTTTTAGAATTTAAGCTTTCCGTTGGGTGCTGGACAAACATTCCACCCCCGCATGATGCAAGTTACAAGCATTCAGTTAAAAAATGTGGTGATGCTAGTTTGTATTGGTGTTTAGCTGGGAATGATTTTGGTCATCTAATTTTGGCTGACAGGGATTGAAGCATCATGTGGAAATTAGAGACCAGAGATGAAAATATAAACTCCAAGAGGTGGATTCGAGTGGATATCTATTTGCCTAGAGAAATTTTTCTTGTTTCAGTTAACAATAGCGGATGTGTTGAAGAATGTGAATGTCTGTGGATGTGGAAGCCAGCTAAGTAGAGAAATTTAATCTTCCCTATCTACCACGCACTTTCCTCTCCTTCCAGCCGTACCATTTTGCCTTGTCGCATGATCGCAAGGCTTCTCTCTCCTCCCTTGCAATCATGTGACCGTGCCCCTTTTTTCGCCTCTCTGCCTTATCTTCCCCTGCGCAGCTTCCTTTTGTCTTTATGCATTGTTGCATGATCGTAAGACTTCATTTTCATTCTTGCGATCATGCGATTGCCTTTAGTATGCATGGTTTTTTCTATTAAGTGTGCTCCTACGATCTCATTTATTGCCCTATTTTTGTTTTCTGTACGCGTGTCTTTCCCAAGGCTTGTTTTTTTGTGTGGGGCCCTCTCCTTTACCTTTTCGCATGATCGCATAACTCCCATTTAGTTTATGTGATCATGCGACCACTACTTCCTGCGTCATCCTTTTCTATGCTTGCATTTCCTTACGCGTGGGTCCCCTCAATTTTGGCTCTTGTCGCATGATCGCATGAACATTATTTTATTCATACGATCATGTGACCGCTCTCTGCGATAGTTTTTTTTGTTCCGCCAACCACCATATTTATTGCAGTGTATTTTATATAGTGTTTTTTCTCTGTCCCTTGGCATCATTCAGTTATTCTCCAGGCTTATCTAGATGCCTCTAGGGAGCATATTTTGAAATAAAAAAAGGAATGTTTTTTTCTTAGTTTGGTGTGTCAAGAAGATACTTGGTCTCTGCAAGATATGCGATAGTGTGAGCATTGGCAACTCATAGGAAAAGCCTCTGTAAATTTATAATCAAGGCATTAATATAATTTCATATTTTTACATCTCTATGGGTACTCTATTTACTCTATTTAGCATTGTATGTGTTGAATCTTCCTCCATCAAAGTGGTATCAGAGCAGGTTGTTATTGAAGAAAAGGTTTGCTAGAGATTGAAGGTCAGAAGGATCTGGGTATTATTTTTCTTGGAAGATTTCATTGTGGGCAAAGAGAAAGTCAGAGAAAAGGAAAAGAAAAGGGGGTTTTATAAAAAGGAGAAAGTGTTACTGGTAAACCATGGCAGGAACCAGTGGGAGTATTTCTCATCCCCAGATTCCAATTTTTAATGGCAAGAACTATGACTATTGGAGCATCAAAATGAAGACACTTTTTCGTTCACAAGATGTTTGGGATTTAGTGGAGAATGGGTTTCTTGAACCACCAGACCAGTAGGCATTTCAGGCCCTTTCACAAGCAGATAAGGATTTATTGAAGGAAAATAAGAAGAAGGATGCAAAGGCACTATTTTTCATTCAACAGGCAATGGATGAATCAATCTTTCCAAAGGTTACAGCTGCCAGATCAAAACAAGCATGGGACAATTTGCAGATAGCATACCAAGGCACATGCAAGGTAACAATGGCAAAACTACAAATACTTAGAAGGGATTTTGAGAATTTACAAATGAAAGACTCAGATTCAATAGACGCTTTCTTCACTCATGCAATGTCTATAGTAAATCAATTAAGGTCCTATGGAGGCACTGTTGAAGATCAAAAGATTGTGGAAAAAATACTTAGAAGTCTGCCTGCTAAATTTGATGCTGTAGTAATTGCTATTCAAGAGGCCAAAGATCTTTCAATATTATTAGTAGATGAGTTAATGGGATCACTTCCAGTCCATGAGCAAAGACTGAACCGAACTGGGTCATCATCATTTGAGAATGCATTCAAGACCCAACTCTCATTTGGCAAGTCAAGAGGGAGATCAAACAACAGCAAAGGCAGAGGACGTTTCTCATCAAGAGGAGGAAGACAAAACACACAATTTGAAAGTAGAAGACCACCATCAAGCCCAAATGCCCATTCTACATCAACAAGAGGAAGGGGGAGCAGTCACTCTCAAAGCTATCATCAAGGAGAAAGGTATGAAAAATCTAACATCCAATGTCACTACTGTAGAAAATTTGGGCATTATGCATCAGAATGTAGGAAAAAGCAATATGATTTGAACAAGCAAAAGGCACATTTCACAAATGAAAATCAGTCAAACACTAGTGAATAGGACACAATGTTCATAGCATGCAATGTAGCACAAGAAAGCTCTAAAGAACTGTGGTTCTTAGATAGTGGATGCAGTAATCATATGAGTTGTAAGAAGGAAATGTTTTCAACAATAGATGATTCAGTAAAATTAGAAGTTAAATTAGGAAATGATCAAAAAGTTTCAATCATGGGCAAAGGGTCAATTAACATAAAAACAAAACAAGGCAAAGATAAACAAATGTCAGATGTTTACTATGTTCCCGGATTACAACACAACCTTATAAGCATTGGGCAATTAGTACAAAAGGGTTATAGAGTACACTTTGAGAATGGTGAATGTGTGATCCTAGATAAGAAACCAAGCAATAGGCTGATTGCAAGAGTAGAAATGACAAAGAATAGGATGTTCCCACTAAGAATTCAAAGTGGATTAATGATTGAGCCACAAGGTTTGCAAAAGGTTGCTGAAACAGCTTTTAAAACTTCATACAAAAATTAATCTTGGCTATGGCATTTAAGACTTGGACATTTAAACTTCAAAGGATTACAACTGTTATACAAGAAGAAAATGGTTTATGGGTTGCCACAAATTGAGCCACTTAAAACCATATGTGAAAGTTGCATATTGGCAAAACAACATAGGAAGTCATTTCCAGTTGGGGAATCATATAGAGAAAAACAACCATTAGAGATAGTACATTCAGACATTTGTGGACCTATGCAAACACCTTCCATTAGTGGAAAACTTTATTTCATAACATTCATTGATGATTTCAGTAGAAAGGCATGGGTTTATTTCTTAAAATTCAAATCTGATACATTTGTTGTCTTCAAAGAGTTCAAGGCAAAAGTTGAAAAAGAAAGTGGATATCCTATCAAGACATTGAGAACCGATCAAGGTGGAGAGTATGTGTCAATTGAATTTTAGAATTATTGCAAGGAAAATGGCTTACACAAACAATTTATAGCAAGGTACACACCTCAACAAAATGGGGTAGCAGAGAGAAAGAATAGAACAGTCATGGAAATGGCACGTAGCATGATAAAGGCAAAACATCCACCAAATGAATATTAGGCTGAAGCTGTTGCATGCTCAGTCTATATTTTGAATAGGTGTCCAACAAAAGCTATGATAAATAAAACACCAGAAGAAGCTTGGAGTAAGAGAAAACATAACATTTCACATTTAAGAGTTTTTGGATGTGTGGCATATTCATTGATACCTCAAGATTTGAGAAAGAAATTAGATGACAAAGGAGAAAAATGCATATTTGTGGGATATAGTGAACACTCAAAAGCATATAAGCTGTACAATCCTATTGCAAAGAAGCTAATAGTAAGTCATGATGTTGAATTTGTTGAAGAAGAGGCATGGGATGGCAGCATAGACAAAATAAGTTCAAGCACACCTAGTGTCCTACAAGAGAATGAAGAGGATGAAATTCAGGCTGCAAATCCTCCTACACAAGCAAATGCACCTAGAACACCATCAAGAGCTCCAAGCACTCCAAATCCCACTGCCTCAACAAATAATAACATCATCGAATATTCTAATCCTACAATTGCATCTTTAAGGTCTAGGTCCATAAACACATCAAAGAAGATAAGAAGTCTTAGGGAGATTTATGATCAAACTCAAGAAGATGAAAGTGCTGATTTCTGTTGTGATTTTGCATTGTTAACACATGCTGATCCAATCTATTTTGAAGAAGCCATAAAAGAGAACAAATGGATTACAGCCATGGATGAAGAAATTTAGTCAATAAAAAAGAATGAAACATGGGATCTAGTTGAGCTTCCTAAAGGCAAGGACTTAATTGGAGTCAAGTGGATTTATAAGACAAAGTATGATGTTGATGGAAAAGTTGCAAAGCACAAGGCAAGATTAGTGGCAAAAGGTTTTACACAAAAGCCAGGTATAGATTTCAATGAAACATTTGCACCCGTGGCAAGAATGGATATAATAAGAATGGTCCTATCAATTGCAGCCCAAAATAAATGGAAAGTTTATCAAATGGATGTCAAATCAGCCTTCTTAAATGGAATTTTGGAAGAAGAGGTGTATGTAAGTCAGCCACCTGGATATGAAATTTTGGGACAAGAACATAAAGTGTGCAGATTGAAAAAGGTATTATATGGTTTGAAACAAGCTCCTAGAGCTTGGTACAGCAGGATAGATTCTTATTTTGTAAATAATGGTTTTAGTAAATGCGGGAATGAACCTACCTTGTACATCAAAGTGAATGATGAAGGAGAAATTTTGATAGTCTTCTTGTATGTAGATGATTTAATATTTATAGGAGATATGGAAGCTAACACATTCAAGGCAGCCATGAAAAAAGAATTTGATATGATTGATTTGGGTCTCATGAGATACTTTCTTGGCATGGAGGTAAGTCAAAATGATCAAGGAATCTTCATATGTCAAAGCAAGTATGCTAGTGAACTGTTGAAAAGATTTAAGATGACAAAAGTGAATCCAGCCCCTACACTAGTTGCATTGGGTCTAAAGCTTAGCAAGGATGATCAAGGTCCAAGTGTAGATCCAACTCAATTCGAAAGATTAGTAGGCAGCCTCATGTATTTAACTGCCACAAGACCAGATATCATGTTTGGTGTTAGCCTTATTTCTAGATTCATGGAGAAACCAAAGGAGTCACATTTGAAAGATGGAAAAAGAATTTTGAGATATATAGCTGGTTCAAAGAATTTTGGAATTTTGTACACATTTTCAAATGATTATAAACTGATTGGTTATACAGACAGTGATTGGGGAGGTAGCATGGATGATAGAAAAAGCACTTCTGGATACATTTTTCATCTGGGTTCCAGAGCTATCTCTTGGGCATCAAAGAAACAATCTATTGTTACTCTCTCATCAGCTGAAGCAGAGTATGTAGCAGCCACATCAGCATCTTGTCAAACAGTTTGGTTGAGGAGAGTACTTTCAGATTTGGGGCATCATCAAGAAGAAGCTACAAAAATTTACTGTGATAACAATTCAGCAATTATTTTATCCAAAAAACATGTATTCCATAAATGAAGCAAGCATATTGATACCAGATATCACTTCATCAAAGAATTGGTCAACAATGGTGACATTCATCTTCAGTTTTGCAGGTCAGATGAACAACTTGCTGATATATTCACTAAACCACTGGCAAAGAATGTGTTTGAACATCTACGGGAAGAAATCGAGATTGCGGACTTATATAACAGTGAAGATTAAGGGGGAGTGTTGAAGAATGCGAATGTCTGTGGATGTGGAAGCCAGCTAAGCAGAGCAATTTAATCTTCCATATCTACTGCGCACTTTCCTCTCCTTCCGGCCGTACCATTTTGCCTTGTCGCATGATCGCAAGGCTTCTCTCTCCTCCCTTGCAATCATGCGATCGTGCCCCTTTTTTCACCTCTCTGCCTTATCTTCCCCTGTGTGGCTTCCTTTTGTCTTTATGCATTGTTGCATGATCGTAAGACTTCATTTTCATTCTTGCGATCATGTGACTGCCTTTAGTATGCATGGTTTTTGCTGTTAAGTGCGCTCCTGCGATCTCATTTATTGCCTTGCTTTTGTTTGCTGTCCGCGTGTCTTTCCCAAGGCTTGTTTTCTATGTGGGGCCCTCTCCTTTACCTTTTCGCATGATCGCATAACTCCCATTTAGTTTATGCGATCATGCGACCAGTACTTCTTGTGTCATCTTTTTTTATGCTTGCGTTTCCTTGCGCGTGGGTCCCCTCGGTTTTGGCTCTTGTCGCATGATCGCATGAGCATTATTTTATTCATGCGATCGCTCTTTGTGACAGTTTTTTTTGTTCCACCAACCACCATATTTATTGCAGTGTATTTTATATAGTTTTTTTTTCTCTGTCTCTTGGCATCATTCGGTTATTCTGCAGGCTTATCTAGATGCTTTTGGGGAGCATATTTTGAAATCAGAAAAGGAATGTTTTTTGCTTAGTTTGGTGTGTCAAGAAGATACTTGGTCTCTGCAAGATATGCGATAGTGTGAGCATTGGCAGCTCTCAGAAAAAACTCTGTAAATTTATAATCAAGGCATTAATATAATTTCATATTTTTACATCTCTGTGGGTACTCTATTTAGCATTGTATGTGTTGAATCTTCCTCCATCAGGATGGACTGTGGTGGTTGGTCGAGAAGAAATTAATGTGTATGATGGAAGCAGAAGATTGGTGAGAAAAATTTCAATAAATGAAATTGATCCGCAACTTCAGATGCAAATAATCAAACTAAAAGGTCGTTAACATCCTGAAATTTCATTCTTCCCACCTTTATTGCCTTTTCAGTGTACCTACATTTGGTGGCCTGGGAACATTACTAATATTCAATTTTACAGTGCACCTGGAAATCGGCTTCCGCTTCAAATCTCGGCACAAAATCATGTAAATTGAAGTTCGAACGTTACATGAAAGTAACATTGAGGAATTTTTCTATGGAGTTCTGTTCAAGATTGTGTGAGACACTGCAAAAAAAACCACAGATTTTGTAAATGTTTTGTAACAGGAAAATGAGTTTTTAAGAAATACGGGTTCACATAACTATCTTGTAAAACTACTTCCACATAACTTCCATAACAGCTTTTTGAAGTATTGATTTTCAAATTACATTCTTCATTATTTATGATGTAAAGATTATTATTATATAATGACTGCAGACTATTCGCCTATTTCTAATTAACATTTTTAGTTGTTCATTTGAATATTTTCTTTGTAAGTTTGGGAGGGTAATTGTTATTCTCGTTGTTAGGCGTCTCAAGGAACGACTCAGAAAAGCAATTCACAGAACATACATAAACATGCACGCATTAAAAGGATAGAAGAAAATTTAGAAAGTGATTGATTTGATGAGGGCTCAAGAATAACATTAGGAATGATAATGATGCACCCCATATGCTGATTGATTGAATAATATAAAGAAAACAGATTGAACAATTATTTTTAATAGGATTTTGCGATATATAATCAAAATTTAATGCATTGAAATTAATAAATACAATTTTAGAAAATATATCTTAAAAATACTGTTGCCTAACTTCTGTTGATTCTTTGATATGCTCAGCTCATTTAAATAAGTGCAATGCACTTATGCTGATTTTTGAACCCGGTGCATCCTTTCTCTAAATTGTTATTATATTAAGACACAAACACTAATGAGCATTCCAGCAAAGTGTCGAATCTGAAAATTTCGGTTATTTGATGTTGACAGGTCTACTGGTACATTAGGTAATAAAAATCTTTGAATTCAATTGGCAATAGTTATTAAACCACTTTCAATAGTTTTCAGCATTCTGGCCAGAGATTTTAATGCCCTGCTTAAATAATCTGGAAAATTGGGGGGCATTTATCCAGTAAGGAAAGTCTTGGAAGAATTTAACCTTTTCATAAACTTTAATGATTTAATGGATTTTGTGACCGAAAAAGGCCTCTTCAAATTCAGATCAATTTCCTATCCTCTTATATACAGTCGTGGTTAACGAACCATAGAAACTAACATTCAAACTAAAAGCAATGGAGTTGACATATGTTAACTCTTATGGTCTAATATTGGCAGCCGGCCAACTCACCCTTCTTGGCAGCTTCTTCGATGCTTTAGTTGCTTAGGAAATTTTACTTTTGAGAAGCGAGATCAAAGAATGCAAATTTGTTTAAAAGAAAATCAGAGTTGAAATAAATTACACATTTTAAATCATTCTATAATTAATTAGGGTTAACTCGCGCTTCTTTGCAGTTTCTTCAATGTTTTAGTTGCTTAGTTTCCTCAATGTTTTAGTTGCTTAGGAAATTTTACTTTTGAGAAGCGAGACTAAAGAATGCAAATTTGTTTAAAAGAAAATTAGAGTTGAAAATAAATTACACCTTTTAAATCATTCTATAATTAATTAGGGTATAGACCAAAATAGTTCTATTCTACGAAGGAAATTAAAAATGTAATTAAAATAACTTCTATTAAGCCAATAGATACATTGGAAGTCCAAGTTTAGAAAAATTTAGCAGGACAACATAATAGGAAACATGTTTTTCCCATGTTTCCGCAAAGCAGAGATGAGTGAAAAATGTAATCAAATCTATTCAAAATACAAATAACTTTTTATTAGAAGAAAAATATGAGATCGAAAAAAAGGTGTTAAATTTTTTTATCAATTAACTCACTCGTTCTTGCAAAATTGTGTTGGACTTTATATGTCGAAGTATTTTTGAGGATGACGACAAAATATTAATGTAAAAGCTAACTTTGTTAGATTTAAAAAATATTGTTTTCACAATGGCTATAAAAAAAATGCTCTAGGGTTAGGTGGCTCTTTTTTTCTATTAATTATAATTGAAGGAGCTGATACAATAAAAAATATACGAGAGTTTAGTACTAGTTAAAACATACTTCTTAGAAGGAGAACATTTACAAAGAGTTAAAAGTACTTATAATGTTACATTGTATATCAGACAACTAAAAAATATTACAGATGTAAGTATCATTAGGCTTCATTATTGATTTTGTTGACCCATGCAAGAGGACCATTTCTTTCCATCCACTTTATTATTTTTCTCTCCCATATGAATTTCCTATATGGGTGATCATCATCCATATTTTCTTGAGGTTATAGCATTGTTCTTGGGGGTGTATCACTGAAAGTGGAATGGTTACAACAAGGTTCTCTCTATCTTGTTGGTCTATTTCTCTCAGCTCATTTAAATCTTCTATGAGTCTATGTAAGGCATTTTAAAATAGTGATTTGTCTTTTGTGGTTCCAGTCTAGGTGAAATGTGATATATCTCCCACTCAAATGTCCTCACAACTCCACAATGCATCAAGTCCAAGAATTTTTTATCATCCATCTTCAAAAACACCGTAACCTGCAACATAATTTAATAAATTTGGGTTTTTGTAGAGACTCGTTTACATGCCTAGCTATGTCATAAAAACACCATCATTATAAAATTTCAAAATAAACTATAGAATCTTAACAAATAGCACTGACCAAAAAAGGTTATAGCTCTTATTGAGGCTCAATAATTTCCTAGACAAAAAAATAATAATATTAAAGTTCTTATGCAAGTTAAAGCCAAGAAGACCCCATATTTCTTTAGCAGCAAGACACTCAAAGAAAATACAATAAATGGATTCACAAAATTTACGAAAAGAAAATATATTAGGATTTCTAAATGGTAGTCTATGTAGGAGGAATCTTTACATGAAATAGGACTTATTAGGTTTAATAGGTTTTCTCCACATCTCATTTAAGGATTCGGTCCAATCTTGGGCATTCAAATTAAGGTTCTAGCAAGAGTTAATATGGTCAAAAATTAAGTTGTCATTAGTAATGATTTTGTAGAGAATTTTGGTCTTACTATTGGTAAAGGAGGTCCCATCTGACCACTTAAGGGGTGACCTTCTATTATCTGTAACAACACAATCTGTAGGGAGAGAGATTGTTATAGGATTCTTTAGGTAATGAATAAGTCATCTGTCATGACTTAATAATATCATACTTCTTCCAAATCTCCTCCTGTCTCAATAGCTTCCCATCATGAATGACATATGTAAAGCATTTGATAGCTTTAGTTGTCCAACAATAAGTAGACCACTCTTTTAGTAAAGCTAATGGTTTTTATACGTACCTTAGACTCCACCACATAGACCTCTTTATACAAACATATTTTTTCTTATTGATGATGCTATTATTTTCTACATGGTGTATGACCAATTCTTAACCCTTCCAAATAGCCTTGAATATATTAGATCACTCAACCTTGGATGAGAAGTTACCAGATAGAATATCACTAATATGCAAATCCCTCCATGCAGGGCCTCTACTTGGAAAAACTCTTGCAATGTTATTCCTAGCTACAATCTTCCATGGTTCATCCTCTTAGGTCATCTAGGCTATCCATTTAACTATGAGGGTTATGCCTTGAATTTTCAAATCTTTCATCCCTAACCCTCACACATTATTACTCATCATGCACCACTTCTAGTTCATGGAATGTGTTTTTTGTTTCCTTTTTCATGTTACCATGGGAATTCCCTAGTATTTTTTTGAACATAGTTCAACTAAGCACGGTTAAACATATAAGAAGAAGTATAGTACATTGTGTAAGAGAATTAGATCTTTTTCAAAACATGGAATCTCCCTGCTAGTGATAGATAATGAGTGCTCCACTTTCTTATTTTTTTGTAAATGGAATTTATTTTTTTGTCAATTAAATTTATTTTGTTTTCAATAATTTTTTTTTTGTCAATAAAATTATTTAATAAAAATATAAATTCTACTAAATTTGAAATCTTAATAGCTATTTTATTATAGAAATGTTGAGTAATAATTGAGGATATAAGAAGACTTCTAATGTTTGACATTTATTATATTAAATTAAATACATACATACATATAGATATAGATATACATATACATATACATATACATATACATATACAAGTAGAAAACTTCTTGACGACTAGTTTAACAATGTATGGGGCAAAACGCTTGGAATTTTTGTCAATTTTAGTAGAATGATACAAAGAGGGTTGTTTGAAAGTTTTTTAATATCTAACAGCATGTAAGAAATGTTAATATGATTTAGAACAATAGAGAGGGGGTTGAATCAGCTATTCTCAGGTCCTGATGTATAAAACAACTTCAAAAACTTTTCTATAAATTAGATCTAACAACCAAAACCAACTTGGTCATCACTGATTCAATAATAGAAACATATAACATTGCAGCCCACTACCAAATTGTATCTAACTTGTAAAACATAGAAATGTTTAAACCAGAACATTCACACAAGCATTGACACTAGGATTTCTAGTGGAAACCCAATCTGGGAAAAACCACTTTGTAACATGCTACTATTATTTTCACTCTTCTGAAGTGAGCTTGGTTAAAAGCCAACCTTGTCAAAGGTTACAATACACACTATCAGGTGTAACCCGATTAAAGGATTTCAATCAACCTATTAAAAGTGAGCCTTGTTGTAGGACTTACATACATTCCATTAGAATGCAACCTTGTTTAAAGGATTTAAACATATGACTGTTAGGTCAACCTTTGTTAAAAGAATTTTGACTGTTACAATGGTTAGAAAGTAGCAGCAGTATTGATCTAAAAAACATACAACTCACTTTCCAAATATTAGATCCAATTCCACACACAAATACTGGTTTACTGACTTTGAAACTTTTCCATCTCCATCTCTGATCTACTCAGAACTTTTCTTCAAGCAATCACCACACTTCTCCTTCAACCATTTCTGCTTATATAGTCAATAAAATCTAATGATCTTCCAACATCTTCTTTTCACCCATGCACACACATACCTAATGCTTAGGTTCCCTTAATACTTCCTCAATTAGGTTAACTCATCTTTTACCGCTCAATCTCCTTCATAGATCTTAGGGTTAGGTCAGATTCATTGAATCTACTTGATTTATGTTCTTCGACTCCTTTTCTAGAAACTTGTCAAATCTCTTAAAGATTTACAGTAAAACATTTTTCAATGCATTTAATGCTTTCAAACAATCAATAAATAAAGTCAACACATTTTACATAATCCAAGAATTCAACAATGTCAGTTCCAAATCTGAATTCTCTTCAACTATAAAAATGTTGATGCTTAGTCAATACTGTGATCAACTACTTAGTCTTCATGTAGAAAGCTCGGTCATTTCTAAAAAATGTTTCCTTAGCTTATACTGTCTTTCTTGACAATTAACTAATGTTCGATCGACACTAGATTTTTCTCGGCATACACTAACTCAGTTGACACTAGCATCACTTGACTTAAACATGATTTCTCCATTTTTTCTCGGTGAAGCCTACCAGTTTAGTCTTCAATCTTACTAAGATAAACAATACATTGTCTCATCATTGTACAACATAGTCAAGTACACTTTGTAGTATCAAGATAACTCAAGCTTTCCCTAGGTGCTATTGTTACCATCCTTTCTACCCCTTCTTCACAACAATACAATAGATATACTACTTTCCTAAGTAGCAATAGTCTTACCAGTTAAGGTTTGACATCAATGACAACACAAAAATTGTTTCAATTTCAGTTTCTAACAATCTCCCTCTTCAGCATTAATGGAAACACCATATGATATCACTTGAATAACACATGAATTACCAACCAATCCAAAAACTTATCTATCCATCAGAATTTTTTTTTTGTAATATCCTTAGCTTCATTCTAATTTAGAATCTATAAGCCTCACTTCTATGACCATCAGAAGTATCCAAATCTCCCTCTATCCTGATCCTTCATCTCAGTTCATCATCTCCCTTACTTTTTATGTGTTATTGTATCATGTTAGATCATCTCCCTCGTTGACAAAAATTCCAAAGAAGCAACTAAAAAACATACATCCAATAGATGTAGATATTATCTATGCAGCTCAGTGTTCTAGGTGCAGACATCTGTCTTTTGATTCCTCTATCATTGCAAAATAGATTGAATTCATTTCATGTAAATTATCCACCTTGGTCAGATCTAAGACATTTCAGGTTCCTACTTGTCTCCTTCTCAACCTTAGCCAAATACCACTTAAAGAATTGAAAAGTGTTAGATTTTTCTTTTAGAAACATTACATGCATAATCCTGGTATGATCATCAACAAACAAGATAAAATATCTAGCACCACAATAACTTCGTACACCCATAGGTCCACAAAGGTCAGTATGAACCAAATCTAAAATGTTTTTCAAAAGTAAAGGATTTGCTCTTAAAACTTGACTTTTTCATTTTTCCTAACTGGCATTCCTTGCACATCACATTCTCAGGTTTCTTCAATCTAGGTAGACCTCTTACTTTCTTCTTGATTATCAAATTTAACATGACATAGCTTCTTATGCCATAACCAAATGTCATCAAGTTGTGCAACCATACAAGCTTCTTTAGATAGGTCAAGACAAAACAAATTACCTCTAGTCTGTTCTCCACTTCTGATCAGTTCACCAGTAGCATCAAATATTTTAACTTTCTTGTGATGAAATTCCACTTGGTAACTAGTGATGTTGAGCTAAGAACACTTAGCATATTATAATTTAAACCTTCAACCCAATATGAATTTTCACAAGAGATCTTATCAGTCAGTTTAATCAAACCTTTTCCTTTAACAGGACATGGTGCATCATTACCAAATTTTACACTTTTACCTCTATAATGATGTAAGGTCTCAAACTTACTCTTGTCACTAGTCATGTGATGTGAACAACCACTGTCAATAATTCATTTGTCATTCTTGTTCACATAGGAGATCAATGCAGTTTTCTCATCCTCATCAAATTCATCTTTCATTGCAACATAGACTACCTCAATTTCAAAATCATCACTATCAGTGTCAGTTTCTTCTTTAGAAATGTAACAAGATTTCTTACCTTTTCCTTTGTAGTCTTTGTACCTTCGGTAGCTTTTATCATCTCTTCTATCTTTGTGTTTGTTGTTTCTTTCTCCATCTTTATCATTCTTTTCAAGACATCTAGCAGCTATATGACCAACTTTATTACATTCAAAACTTATAATAGGAAGTTTACCTTTATACCTTCCTTTTCTCCTTTTCAGTCTTCTAGCCATAAGAGCTTCTAGATCTTCAAGTTTTTCATCAAAAGTGTCACTGTCACCTTCACTTTCACTTTCACTTTTTCTTTCACTTATGCATTTTTCTTTTTCTTTCTTTGGCTTGTTTAGAACTAATTGTGACTTAAAATCATATTCAACATTACCAATACTACTGACAGTGAAGTTATCATAGTTAGAGAGTTCAAAACCAGTCTGCTTGCCAACCAAACCTTCCAAAGTAAGCACATTAGCAGAGTTGCATCTAGATTCTTGAATAGCTAAGATCTTAATAGCATATATAGGATGCAAAGTTCTTAGTACTTTTCCAATTATAGTTTCATCATCAATAGTCCCATTTTCTCCTCGAATAGCATTCATAACTTCTTTTATTCTACCACAATATTGTGCAATGTTTTCACCTTCTTGCATTCTCATCTCATCAAACTTACCTCTGAGACTCTCAACTTTAGCTTTCAGTACATATAAGTCACCACCATAGATCTTTGCAAGAGTGTCCCACATCTCCTTGGCAGTTGTGCAATCCTTAATGTCCTCAAATTCTAGATAGCTTAGAGTAGATGCAATTTCTAGCATTGCTTGATTATGTTCTTTCTTGGCTCTCATTTCTTTGGTAGTCAAAGGTGTGACAGGTGAGACATAGTCATTCTCAATATAGTACTTTGTAGAATCACCAATACCGGCCAGATGTAGCTTCATCAAG
Organism: Chamaecyparis obtusa; assembly: GCA_027943335.1. NCBI lineage: Eukaryota > Viridiplantae > Streptophyta > Pinopsida > Cupressales > Cupressaceae > Chamaecyparis > Chamaecyparis obtusa. Next base: position 154,042 of record BSBK01004433.1, read on the forward strand.
CTTTTCCATGCAGGGAAGTTTTCCTTATTCAGCTTCGGTACCTCCTTCTTATACATCCTAATCATTTGCTTCAAGTCCCTTTAAACTTGATTTCTGGAAACACCAATAATACGCAACACAGCTCTGATACCAATTGTTAATATGATTTAGAACAATAGAGAGGGGGGGTGAATCAGTTGTTCTCAGGTCCTGATATATAAAACAACTTTAAAAACTTTTCTATAAATTAGATCTAACAACCAAAACCAACTCGGTCATCATTGATTCAATAATAGAAACATATAACATTGCAGTCCACTACCCAGTTGTATCTAACTTATAAAACATAGAAATGTTCAAACCAAAACATTCACACAAGTATTGACACTAGGATTTATAATGGAAACCCAATCTGGGAAAAACCACTTTGTAACATGCTACTATTATTTTCACTCTTTTGAAGTGAGCTCGGTTAAAAGCCAACCCTGTCAAAGGTTACAATACACACTATCAAGTGTGACCCAGTTAAAGGATTTCAATCACCCTGTTAAAAGTGAGCCTTGTTATAGGACTTACATACATTCTATTAGAATGCAACCTTGTTCAAAGGATTTAAACATATGACTGTTAGGTCAACCTCTGTTAAAGGGATTTTGACTATTACAATCATTAGAAAGTAGCAGCAGTATTGATTTGAAAAACATATAATTCACTTTGCAAATATCAAATCCAATTCCATACACAAATGCTGGTTTACTGACTTTGAAACTTTTCCATCTCCATCTTTGATCTACTCGGAACTTTTCTTCAAGCAATCACAACACTTCTCCTTCAGCCTTTTCTGCTTATACAGTTAATAAAATCTACTGATCTTCCAGCATCTTCTTTTCACCCATGCACACGCATACCTAATGCTTAGGTTCTCTTAATACTTCCTCAATTAGGTTAACTCATCTTTTTCCACTCAATCTCCTTCGTAGATCTTAGGGTTATGTCAGATTCATTGAATTTACCCGCTTTATGTTCTTCACCTCCTTTTCTAGAAACATCTCAAATCTCTTAAAGATTTACAATAAAACATTTTCCAGTGCATTTAATGATTTCTAACAATCAATAAATAAAGTCAACATGTTTTACATAATCCAAGAATTCAACAATGTTGGTTCCAAATCTGAATTCTCTTCAAATATAAAAATGTTGATGCTCAGTCAATATTGTGATCAACTACTTGGTCTTCATGTAGAAAGTTTGGTCATTACTAAAAAATGTTTCCTCAGCTTATACTGTCTTTCTCGGCAATTAACTATCTTCCTCAGCTTATACTGTCTTTCTCGGTCGACACTAGAATTTTTCTCAGCATACACTGACTCGGTCGACACTAACATCACTTGGCTTAAACATGATTTCTCCATTTTTTCTCGGTCAAGCCTACTAGTTTAATCTTCAATATTACTAAGATAAATAATACATTGTCTCATCATTGTACAACATAGTCAAGTACACTTAGTAGTATCAAGATAACTCAACCTTTCCCTAGGTGCTATTATTACCATCCTTTCTTCCCCTTCTTCAAAACAATACAATAGATATAGTACTTTCCTAAGTAGCAACAGTCTTACCAGTTAAGGTTTGACATCAATGACAACACAATAATTGTTTCAATTATAGTTTCCAACAGGAAATAGTCCTCAAAAAGGAGTTTTGGAAAATAGAAAAATCTCTTTTTAGGGCTTTCCCATGGTCACATAGTGGTAAATTTGATAGTATTATTGCAAGATCATCCCCCCAGTGAGTTGAGATTAAAAATATCCACCCAAAATTTTGGCCTTTTATTCGCCATATTCTAAAACCTTTTGGGTCAGTCCTGCAAATTGAGGACTATAGAGTTACTCTCCCTCACTTGAATTTTAGAGCTCTCATTGCCCTAGAACCAAAATTCTATTTTCTTGAAATGCTTTAGCTTGACCTTGAAGGGGTTCCCTTTGTGTGGGAAATTATTCCTCTTGGTAAGTTGTGTGCTTGTTTTCATTGTAAGCTTAATGAGCACACCAGGAAAGACTATCCTTCTCTTAAAAACATCTAGCAAACTTTTGAGGTTGTTGTTAACCATATAAATGATACCCCTAATCTTAATTCTAATAATTATGATAGGTTTAATAATAATAGGGAGATATTCGTAGACAACAGTCCCAAGAATAATTTTGAGATCACTAAGGAAAATGGTATTGATAAAAAAAACAATAGATAATGTGGTAAGTATTGATTTTGATATCGTAGGGAGGAAATTTTTCTCTTTCAAACCCCCTTTTTGAGGATGACCTTGAGATTATTTTTGCTAAATGTGTTTTAAAATATATACATTTACCCTTAACCGATTGTCAACGAGAACATGGAAATTGTACTAACAATAAGAAACAAAATAAGAATAATAATATTAATAATAGGAAAAATGCACAAAAATTTCTCTGCATATCATCAAAGAGAGAGCGGAGATATATAAGAAGCTACATGAGCCATACCTAGACAAGAAAACACTCTCATCTAAAACCATGGAAAATGTACAAAGTCACTGTGATAGACAAATCATCCCCTATGAAATCCCAGGTGACATGGTGATAGAAGTAGGAGAAAAAATTACTTAGGTTATAAGAAAGAATATATAAAAAATAATTCACATAGAGGAACTCTTTATCGAAGGATAAGAATAAAGGAAATAAGATACTCCACACATAGATGCCAGAATGTTTTACTAGGTTATGTAATCGTATGGAAAATCTCTCTCAAAATTTGTTTTCCATGATGATGCACATACATAGCTTGGATGTTCATGGTTTAGAAATATCAGATAGGAAATATATTGTTAGAAAGTGGTGTAATAGGCTACATAATAAATATATCATCTATTTGCAAGAAATCAAGATTCTAGGATACCGAGCTTACAACAATTGAAAATTTTTATGGGATAAGGCCATGTATCTATTCACAAATCATGATAAGGGAAAAGGAGTTATTGCATTCCTTATAAATACAAAATGGAATGAGAAGTTTTAGGGTGAAGGGATGTCCCCATGCCAATGAGCTGATTGGGTCCTATTCAAAGTTGAGGAGAAGATCATAGGAATATGTAATATTTATGATGCCAATAAATATAGAGACTGGGCCATGTTTTGGGATTGGCTTTCTCATAACCTACCTAGGGAACACTGGATATTTGTGGGAGATTTCAATATGACTGAGAATAAGGAAGACAAGTTTGGAGGCACTATATGGAAATGAATATTACTTTTGGGCCAGTTTTAAAAGGAGGTTTAATCTAGTTGACCCTATGGAGAAGAAGAAAGTTGATGATGGTGGAATCTGTTATACCTGGTGTAACAATCAGGGTTGGAAGAAAAGAGTCTATTGTAGGTTGGATAGAATATATTTTGGTTCTTCTTTTCTTGGTGTTTCTCATGGTTCCAAAGCATACCCTATTAGAGTTTTACTAGCAAATATGTCTGATCATTCTCCTATTTTATGTGATGTTATTATTGATGTTCATCATAAGTGTAATCAGAATAACAGAAAGGGTAATCTATTTAAACTGAATATTTCCTTACTTCAAGACCATGATACTAATGATTCTATCTAAATAGTCATTTTTTTATCTAGATTTAATATTGTGTGTTCTTCTATAGGAAAAAAATGGGAACACTTAGTGGAAGTGTGGAGTAAAATGTTCAAACTATTGGAAATAAATATGCTATCGATAGAAGACAGAATGAAGTTGAATGTTAGAAGAAACTAAATGAGATTTAAGAACTATTATAGAAAGAGGGACATGATGAGAAACTTGAAAAATATTTAGTCACCATGAAAGTTGAATGGAGAATTCATCACAACTATGATATTCAAGGGCAAAAAATTAGAGCCAAGATGAACTAGATTAAAGATGGAGACAGGGGGACCCAATAATTCTTTAACATTATTAGATAAAAAAAAGAGTGAGCTCATTGAGGAAATTCAAACTAATTTGGGCTTGTCCAGAGATAACAAAGATATGCTGGGTAGTTTCTACCATTTTTACAAGGACCTATTTACATCTAAATATGGGGTCAATAGTATCACAACATTCAAAAATGTGTGAAACTTATCCTAAAAAATATTAACAAAGAAGAATATAATATGCTAGAATAGAACATTAACATAAAGTAAACTGAAGAGGCTATTGGATCCATGGCTAATGGAAAATCTCCTCATTTAGATGGTCTCCCTATAGAATTCTATAAAAAGAATAGTGACTAGATATGCTATGAGCTATTAGAGGTCTATGAAGAATATTTTGACAAAGGCACCCTTGGGGAGACAATCAATAGGGCTATTATAAAAATACTACCCAAGAGTGGGGATAGGTCACATGTTAAAAAATGGAGACCAGTTACACTTTTGAACTTCTCATACAAAATCATTGCTAAGGTACTTTCTAGAAGGATTGTTAATATTGTAGACATAATCATTTTAGTTAATAAGATTGGATTCATTAAGGGAAGATATATTAGGGAGAATCTCATTACTAGTTGGGAGCCTATGAATTGGGCTCATAGAAATGGAAAAAATGTTTTTATAGTACTTCTTCACTTTGAGAAAGCTTATGATCAGGTAGAATGGTCTTTTGTGATTAGTATGCTTTAAGTTTTTGGTTTCCCCCCTTACTAAGGCAGATGGATCTCATTTTATTCAAGGACTCTTCCATAGTCATAGAAGTGAATGGAGAAATTGTTCATCCTATATCACTTCAAATGTCTATTAGATAGGGGTGTACCATTTCCCCATCATTGTTCGTCATTATTGTTGATTCTTTATTCTTCATTCTTAGAGCTTCTGAGCTAGGCCCTCCTATGAAAGGTATAGCCCTTTCTAATGATGAAGACCTAATTAATGCTCAATTTGTTGATGATACTGCTCTATTCAAGGAACTAACTCTCCACTGGCAATTTTGATAATATCATGCATATGATTTAGTTATTTTGTCTTGTAGTTAGAGCCAGGGTTGCCCATCATAAGTCAATTGTACTCAGGTGGAATAAGAATTCTTTGTATTGGTTAGTACAAATTTTTTGAATTTGAATGAACCTAATGCCATTGTAAGATATTTTGGCATCCCTTTTGTAGTTGAGCCTACACTTAAGGATATGTGGCAGTGGATCTGTTCCAAAATTTAGAAGAAACATATAAAGTGGAAAACTCACATGTTATCTTTGGTTGGAAGGGTGCAAGTTGTAAAAAAATTATTGGCATCTCATATTATATATTATGCTTCATCCTGGCTATTTTCTAAATACCAGAATAATAAGCTTGAAAAAATCCTAAGGGACTTCCTTTGGTATGATGGAATGGGTACCAAAAAATGACATTGTGTCAAGTAGGAATGGTGTTGCACTCTGAGAAGGTTGGTGGGGATTGGCCTCGGGGATCTACATATGTATGGGACAACCCTAGCCTCTAAATGGATCCTAAATAACCTTTCAGGAGAAGAGCCTTTGAAGGTTTTAATTAGGAATAATATTAAAAAATCTATCATCAAAAAAGGTAAAAAATGGAAAAATGTGCCTCTTACTGATAATGTTTGTGGATAGTTTGAAATAACATATTTTGGCTCCAAGGTTTTTTCTTCCATCTCGAAGGCATGGAATCAGGTGAGAGTTTTTCTTTATTCTAAGAATGCCATATGGAGCTCTTCTACTATCTATATTTTTTACAGATCTATTTGGTGGGGCATATACATTAATAACAAGCCTTTAGCTCTTACTCAAGGCTGCATTGCTAAGGTTTGGAACAATAAAGACATTTCTCTTATTAATGATGTTCTGGTTGACAATCAGTTGAGTGGTTGAAAGAAAATTAGTGACAAATTTGGGGTTCCCTTGACCCAAAAGAAAATATACATTATGTTGTCTAAAGTAGTTGGTTCTTTCTTTCCTGGTAAAATTCTTGATACCAGCCATGTCATGAATCAAATGAAGTTGGGGTGATGGTGGATTTTTATTTAATGCTTTTGCTAAGTGTATTTATAATATTCTCAAACAAGACACCTCTATTTTTAACAGGATTAATCACACTTGGGCCTTTAACTAGTCTTTCTCTAGATGGTACCATGTGTTTGATTTGTTTTTCCACTCCCATGTGGAACATAAAAAGTTATGTTTTCGATGGATTTTTATGCTTAAAAAATATGTTGTCGGATCATGCTTGGCATCTGTTGGTTTCAAACCAGCAATATGTTCATTTTTTTTAGTGTCCTAAATATTTTGAACATCATTTGTTTTAGTGCAAGTTTGCACCTGGAGTCGGGTCTTTATTTCTTGGTAATCCTGTCAAATAGAACAATAGGCCTGGACTGTCTTGGCACGAAGTCTTGGTGGGTTTTGTAGAGTTTTTTGGCCTTTAACTTTACCAATTTTTGTTTTCTCTTACTACTGAGGATTTGTGGTTTATTTAGAAATGAATAAATGAAGATGTTTTCCAATAGAGGAAGAGGGTTTTTACTGAATTTAATTGTAAACTCACTCATTTTGATATTATGCCTGAAGTATCTACATTCTTGGAGGTCCTTAAAGACAGGTTCATGATCTTGGTGCATAAAGGAGACATGATAATCTATAAAGAAGATATTCTATTAGTGAACTATTTTAATAATTACACTGATGAATTGAACAAAGAGGAGTTGGATAATTTGAAGCTATTTACTAGAGAGATCCAGATTGACATTGGGAAAGAGAACATTTCAATCAGGATAAATCGAGAGGACAAAGGACCGAGATGGGATGCAACAAATATCCCACCTATTGTGGATCCTCCCATTGGAGCCTTTGACTGTGACAAGGTTGAATGCATCAATAATATAATAGGACAGTGGGATTAATCTTTATGTTTGAAATGGTTTATGTAGTTTTTTTCCCTCCTGCTTTGATCTCGTAGTATACGTTATAAGATTATGTAAATGCGACTCTAGTTGTAGTTTTTTTGTAACAGGTGGGTTGGGATATATCTTTTGGCTAGATACATATGATGATACTTATTTGATGTTATTTCCACCTTTATGAACTATTTTAATATTTAAAAAGAACTGAAGAAAAATCTAATTAAAAATATTTATGTCTAAATTAAGACATTATATAATATGTTGAAAAAATAAATTGTAAACCCTCGTTTATCTTCTTTATATTTTAAAAAAATATTTATGAAATTTAAATATTACTTTACATATTTATTTTTATATTAAACATATTAATAGAATCAATGAAGAAATGAAAAACTAGAAATAATAATTAAGTAAAAAAAATATAAATAATTAATTTACCTTGTATAAAAAAATCTAAATGTATAATTTACAACTTCCAACTATATTTGTAAAAAAATAACACTATTTTTATTTTCTAGAAAGTCTGTTAATTTTCTATAAAATAAATGAAGAAGGATGAGACTAAGCTCCATCCAAAATATACCATTGACCGAATTTGAAAAATCCAGAAACATAAAAAAATTTTGCAAAATTTTTAGCATCTATTCTTCATGATCTGTAAATTTTGAATTGAAAACAAAAAAAAAATTGCAAAAAAAAATCACTAAGTTTTCACACATCTGAAAAAGAAAAAATCAGAATATTTTTGTCTTTTGTGCATTTTGATCGGGAGCTTAGCCCCTGCCTTAATAAATAATCTCACCAAATGGAACAACAATTAGATGTGGGCCTAGAGGATGGCACAAAGTTTGTTTCTAAAATTGATTGCATGCAAATATTTTTCAAATTGATAATGTGCAAGTGTTTTAGATCATATTGTTGGATGACAAATGACATGTGCAAGAAACAACTTGACATTTCAAAGTTAATTCATTTGAGTTGGTTAACTCAAAGTTACTCCACGTGGTCACTCAAGCTTGTCAGATGTCAAATTAGGTTTGACTATCATTTGAAATATTTGGATGTGAAATGAAACTTTTGGACTTTTGCTTAGTTATTCAAAGTTTATTTTTCTAAAATTCTTGGCGGTCGAAGGTTAGCAAATAAAATGACATGGAAAATAGCAGGATCATCACTACTACTTGTGGGTTTTCACTATGTTATAGAGGAAACTGTAAGCTTTCAAACAAGAAAATTTTTAGCAGTCTTGGACATGATCTCAACCTTTTGTTGGGGGTTCTTTGTGGCTGGTAACTTCTTCCTTATGGGTTCCAGGCATTATTTTTATAGATTCAGTCTGTGAAATGTTTATAAGAAAGAAGTTGACACATGTTTAAATATAAACATATTCTCAAGTTATTTGGTTAGGTATGAAATAATGGTTTAAAATTTATTTTATGAATTCATTTCAATTTTTTAGTAACCATAGTTGAAGGCTTTCAATTCCAAGCAATATATTATTATTTTCGGTTTAACAAAGGGTTGTTTTGCATAAACAATTAAGGTTGTTACAATTATTTCTGGCGGTTTTGTTCTCAAATATTTGATCATCTTGTGCATCTCCAATTTCTTTAGTTCAAGTCAAGAATTATTTAGTTCATATTTTTCTATAAAGGGTTTTGTAATATTTTAAAAAAAAATGTTGTAATATAGGGTAAAACCCTCTAAAATTTAGACGATTAAAAAAAACCCTTTTCGGGTGATGCCAGTTTCTCAGTGTAGTTTTTCTGTGGTTAAACAATTATCTTTTTCTTTCAAGCACAAGTGTATGTATGTGTGTCTTTTAGGCACACACACACACACACACACACACACACACAGAGGTGTGTTTGGAGTAAGAATATGTGAATGAAGTTGTGAAAAAGAGAGGAAAAGGAATATCATTCTGTATTTGAGATCTCAGTTGTACTTTCTCAATATCATATTGAAAGGTGTAAATGACTCAGAGTAATATATGTGCATTAAAACACACATACATATCACTAAGTTAGTTTGAGAGATTTTGAAGAAACTAGGGTTGAAACCCTTGTGGTTGTAGTTGCTAAATCTTTGTAAGAGTTGGAGCTCAAAGTGAATCAATAAAGAAGATTTCTTTTTTAGGAATGGTTTTTCTCCCTGTGAGGAAATCCTTTGGATTTTGAGGGTTTCCCATTCAAAACAAAAAATGTGTGTCTTTTTTGTCTCCCTCTTATGTCTCTTAGAATCTTTGATATCAAATGACATGTGTTAAATTAATAATCATCATTTTCTTCTTTTAGCATTTATTTTATTGTCAAGTTATTTTCATTCAAATATCTCCTTAAGTTCACTTTTGGTCTTCTATTTCAAGTTTAGTTTTTAAATAACTTTGACATTCAAGTTAAAAAAAATTCACCTCCCCCCTCTCATATTTTTTCTCTTCCAACAAGTGGTATCAGAGCATAGAAACTATTTTTGGTCTATCTATAGGGTTTATCCTGGTCTTTTGGAAGTATGGCACAAGCTGAAGGTGCATCCCTCACTAGAGCCCCATTATTTGATGGAATAGATTATGTCTTTTGGAAGGTCATGGTGGAAGCTTTTATAAATTCTCTAGATGTCAAAATGTGGCAAGTAGTCATTACTAAATATATAGTTCCTTTATCAATTCCTATGGATGTTGATGCTAAATCTACTTATGAATTAGATAAGAGGGCCAAATTCACCATTTTGTGTGGTCTTACCAAAGAAGTCTTTGTAAAAGTTATGTATTTCTAGTCTACTAATGACATTTGGACAAAGCTAGAGACTATGTACTAGGGAGATGAAAAGGTGAAGGAATCAAAATTGATTACTTTGAAAACATAGTTTGATAACTTAAAAATGAATGAAGATGAAAACATAGCGGCATATTTCTTAAGAATTGACAAAGTTGTTAATGCCATAAACGGTTTACGAGAAAAATTTGAGAAACATGATGTTGTTTTTAAAGTCATTAGTGTATGCACCGTAAAATGGTCACCTAGACTTTGGGCTCCCATTCAGCAATTTATCAAATCCCTGAATCAATATTTTCAAAAATCAACATTTTCAGCTTAATATCAATTTCCTTGATCAAATCCTATTCTATCATTTATTTGGTTATTTTCTATGGTTTAACCATTTTATCCTAATTCTTTATTTAATTAAAAGGAATTTCCTCCCCTTTTATTAAATAAAAAGTCCCCACTTTTCCTCTTATCCTAATTTGCACAAATAAAGCATTATTCTTATTTTATAAAAAGAAGAAAAGCACTTTTTGTCTCATATGGACACAAAAGTCAACTCTTATTTTCTCATTGGAGGATATTTGTGCACATGGATTGCTCCTCTTTCAAGCTCCACCCTTGATTAAATCTTTTGCCTCTTAATCTCCATGGTCCATTCTTTCTCATTTCCTATAAAAGAAGAGCTCTCTTCTCATTCTAGAAACCATCTTTTGAATACTAATGTTATGTTGCAGGTTTTCTAGGTCACTTTGGAGCTTTTGGAGATTTGGAGCATTCTTGGCTTTTACATTTACATGCTATCTCAGCTTAATTTTTGCATCTTAGTTTCATTATCATGACATTCATAGCTTCATATTTTTCTTAGCTTCTTTTATGCTATAGATTAAACTCACATAGTCTAAATAGGAAAGATTTTTAACACTTGTTCTTTCCTTTCATAGATTAGTTACATTGTTCTTTCATTTCCATCGCTTAGCTTGCATATTCATCTTAATCTAGTTTTCATTGCATTGCATTTCATATTGATTTCTTGGGGATATTGGCATTCTTGCTCTTGTCTTCTTTGGAATCTCCCATTGCATGGTTTACTTAGCAAGGTCTTAAGCTTAATAACTCTAGCTGAGAGCACCATTATATCCTTGTGATTCCATGCCTAGGGAGCTATGAATTGGTTTTTGAGGCCTCACTATTGAATGTTCTTGAATGTAAGGATTCATAGAAGTGTGACATAATTATAGCACACATTTTTGGCGCCCACCATGGGGCATAACACTCTTGTTTTGTCCTTCATTTTTTATATTTCCACACTTTTTTTCATCAATTTTTAGCTTACTATTTTCGGCAATATTTTTTATCTTTCTGAAAAATTATCATACAATACTTTACCAATATCGTGTGATAGTTTCTTCTTTACTGGTGTGATACTTTACCAGTTAAAGTATTGCGTGCTTTGCATTATTCTATTGCACTGTAGTAGTGTTTTCTGTCACCTGCAAGTGATGTGAACTATCACACAGAGATATATTATTGCACCAATACAGAGTGAAATATCGCATGACTCTGCCTTTGACAGAAATATCACATAGACCTAGAAGTGATTATTTTTACCTTTTTTTTTTATCTTGCAAGTTTTGGGTTTTCTGTTATCTTTTTAAAAATTTTAGTGTTTTCAGAATCTATGCCACTGATATTTAGCTTAGCACTTTTTTTTGTCAATTTTTAGCTTACTGATATATCACACTTCAATTTTCAATATCACAATTGCTTGTCTTGGCAAGGTTGCTTTTGCCCTTGTGCAAGTGTTTTATGACATGTTTGATCACCTACTATTTGCAAACTTGTCTGATTATTGCTAGTACTGTGTTTGGAGTCAAAAAATTGAACCATCAAACTGAAACATTGACCGAATTTCCTTTAAAACTATGTTTTTTATGTTCACTAGTCAAGAGTCATACAATACTAGAAAACCATCACACCTTGTCTTGAATTTTATTATGTGACACTTCTTTCTTGCTGTTGCATCACACTGCTTACCTAGATTGTATCGCATTACCTACTTGGATTCTGTTGCACTGCTTCTTGCAAAGTATCACCTTGCTAAATTGTATCGCTCTGTTAGCCTGGAAACTATTGCATAGAGTCATTTTGTTGTCTCACTACTACTTGCAATCCGAAGTTGATTTGTGTCACTTCTAGTCTTCCTTGGTCAGTCCAAATCTCAGATCTTAGGTGTTGTGACATGTTGCTTAATATCCAGATGAATTTACATGGTATCAATTTTCACAAAATGGCTCTTGGTCTTCTTTCTTCCATGTCTCCCATGTCTTCCTAGTCTTCAATTTTCATTCTTTCTCTTCTTCCTTCATGCTTCTTCCTCTTCTTCCTAACCTCCTCATGCCTTCTTGATTATTTTCCTCTTATTATCTAGTCTACCTTCTTCTATTTCATCTCTTGTATTCATTTCTTCTATGCTTGATTCTTCCTCTTCTAGAACCATGAATTTCAACTATCTAGTTATGGAACTATTGGTGTAATTAAATATTCACTAATTACACTTTACTTAAGTTTACTTAGGATAATGCATTTTCATATTAGTTGTCATTATGACACCTAGGATTTTGCATTTCATTTTAGCACATGGTTAGGAGAATCTCCACTTTAGGTGGTCATAGTAGTCTTCTCATACCTCTTTGTGTGTGAGATCCACCTTTAGTGATCTTATCACATTATCATCCTCTCATTGTTGCACATGTTGCACATACTTTCATTTACAATGGAGAATGATCCACCTTTGGTGGACATGTGATTCCACCATGTCTAGTTGTGATCTTATCACTTGCATATCTTCTAGATATCATTGCATTGCCTATATATTTACGCACTCTTACATTGTATGCAATTCATTCAATCTATTATTCATGATTTGATCATTTGATCATATCATATTTGTCTCTCTTGTGCTATCTCTTGAGCTTTTAGATCTTGGCATTCATTCTTTGCCTTAGGAAATTTCTTACATGGTATCAGAGTGATATCAAAATTCTTACAAGAACCTCTCTTGAAAATAGATGATCTTGAACTCATTTCTCAATTCGAAGAATTTTATTCCTCCAATAGTCCTTTTATATATCTCATGGGTGACAAATTTAAGGCAAAAATAAAAGAAAAATTGATTGAATCAGACCCCTTTGCTAGGATCATAGACATGATCATGTCACAACCTCCTTCTTTTAAACATTATTCATCATCTAAGTCCTCTCATTCTTCTTCACCTTCCAAGTCTTACCATGAATCTTCTAGACATTATTCACATTCTTCATTATCCAAGTCTTCCTCCTCCATAGGATCTTCAATTTCCTCTTCTTCACAATCTTGTTCCTCTTCTACTTCTCCCAAGAGTCTTACTTCTCTTCTCAAGACATACCATGATGAGAAACATGATAATCCTTATGATACCTCTTTCACGAAGAGTGACATGCCTGTCTTTGATGACTATAATGGCTATGATGATGAACCATAGAGTCATACCTATGAAGCCTCTATTCCTAAGAGTTCTCCTCGTCATGTGCTCATGCTTACTAAAGGGTCATCCCATTGGATAGATTGTGATGGTGATCCATATGAATCTAATTTTGAAAGAGGCTATGATGCTTGTTGTGAACAATATGATACATCTACTTCTATTGAGGAAGAGAAAGCTTTCCATGCTGATTATAAACATAGATACTATGAGCATTTCTCCTCTAAGGAGTCTCATGCTGAAAATAAAGATTACAATCTTGAGCAAGATTATGTTAATGATGGACCTTTTGTCTTGTTATGGTTCCCTTCCATCCCCTACTTCGTCCAATACCCATACATTTCCTAAAGCTTACAAGTCTTCCAAATTTGTCACAAATCCTTCATCCAACAAAGGTCCTAACACTTTTCATGCAGTTCCCTATAGTTATCCTCAAGGGCTACCTCTTAAAGAAACTCAAGCTAACCTTCACTTGGCTTAAAATACTTTCAATAATGCTAAACCTAAAGAGCCTAAGTCTTTGTGTGCTATAATGCCTACTTTAGCTAGTCCTTCACCACCTCTTCCAAAGTCTTCCATACAACTCCAACCTACTTCCTTGTCCTTAGAAGTGGCTCCATGTCAAGAAGACTCTAAAAATGATAAAGAAAAAAATATGAAGAAAGATCAAGATCAAGAACCCTCCATATCATCCAATCCTTTTCATGACGTCTCTCATCTGCTTAAGTCTTCTCCTAAGAAAGATCAAATTACTATTCACACCATTGAGCTTATCAACAATTAAGATGACCTTGCTTCCATTAAGGTTATTAAAAATGGTGTTGTTACTTCCAATGATAAGCCTATTAAAAATCAAGAAAAAAATGATACGCTTGTGCTATCTAAAGCACCTTGTCAAGATCAAAGTCTTCCATTTTCTTGTTCTACCACTCCATGTTCACTTTCACTCTCTACTCTTCCTAGGTCTTTGCAAGCTTTTAAAAATCCTATCAAATAAGTTTCTCCTATTCAAGATGTTCATGATCCTATTGCAAATCCTAATGCTCACTCTAAAGATGTTGATGTCCTTGGCTATCATATAGATGCTGATGAACTTGTTGATTATCCTTTTGCGTCTTCCACTTCCATCCTTGGACCTCTTCCACCACTACTAAGGGCTTCAAATCTTCCATCCATCTTAGGCCCTTATTTCACTTCACTTTCCCTTCCTAACTCTCCTAATTCATCATCCATCTTGGGTCCTTATGCCCCTCCATCTCCTATCTTTCCTCAAGATCAACATAGATGCATACCCTTGAATCCTTTTCATCCACCTACCCATCTAAACCAGTCACATCCTCCTTCTTCCACAACTCCCAAGTCTTTTGGAAGTAACTTAAATGTTCAATACAAGAAAAAGAACCAATACAAGAATCCATAAAAAAAATAAGACCACCATGTCTCCTCTAATTGACATGGGGGCATAAAGTGAAAAGAGATATCTAAGAAGAAAACTACAAGACAAGTATGGGTTCCAAAATTCATCATTGAAGATATTCTCTCTAAATAATCAAAAAGAAATGAAAAGCCTAAGGCTATATGGATTCCAAAGTCTCTCTTGAAAGAGTCTAATATTGAACAAAAAGTGAAGATGACATTCAAGCTTCCAAAGGCTTCTGCCTCATCTTTTTCTAAAAACATTCTTCCATTCCATGCACCTGAACCACAACCTCTGCTAAACATTCTCCATTTCTTTCTCATATTCCTTCATTCACATTTCCTCCATCCTCTCACCACCCTTCAAGGTGTGTGTTGATGTTGATCTTGCCTTCCTTTCCATCTACCCTTTCACGATCCTTCCATTCATTATCCTTCTATCTTCTATCCTTTTTCCTCATTTTCCTATTCCTTCTATCTTCCAACCTCACTTGCTTTACATAAAACCTTAACCTCCATTTTTCTCTTCCATCTTCCTTTCCCTCTCAGCATCTTTGAGCATATCATTTTGAATCCTTGGCATATCATGGTTTATCCTTTCAAGGAGCATTATTTAAAAAGCTTGCCTTCTTCCAAAAAAAATAAATAAATAAATAATGAAAAAATTGAAAATGTGCCTTGGTAGAAACTTGGAAATAGGTGCCTTGGTACCAAAAGTAAAGAGAAATAAATTTTTCCTATGCTGAAAACCACTCCCTTGTGGCGCCTTGGATAAGTACCGTGATGAAAACCTAGCAATCAAGCATCATGCACAGTTCCTCTACATATTTCATCCATTCCATCTTCTCTCTTTGATCTTGACAATGTTGACCTATACACAAACATTTGGCTATCTTGTGAGCTATCTTACGATGATCTTGCTTTCATTCCTTTCATGTTTAGCCTTCATATCTATTTTCCTCCATTCATTCTAGCCTTTCTCTATCTTTTTCCCCTTTGGTCTTAATCTAATAAAAAAGAGTAAAACATGATGCTACGAAGCCTCTTGACATGTCTACTCCTTTGGACTGCATCCTTTCCTACTCTTGCATTACGCTTTTGTGACTTATCCTATGCTAGCCTTTTATTGCTTGTCCAAATGTGCTTTACATGACAATTTTTCCCTAGCTTGGGTACTCTTGAGGAGTTTGACCTTGAGGATTTCTTCCCTTCATTATCCTTCATTCTCTTATCTTCCATCTCTTCCACCAGCTTGCTAATCCCTCTTGTCCTCCACCTTCCTAGACATTGGGACTACACAATGTGATCTTTCTTGGGAGTTTGATGCCCATTCTGTCTAGGGGCACCCTTTGTACATATTTATTGATCCTGAAATTTTTTAAAAAAAAATGATATATTGTAAAAAATTCTAAAAATTTGAAAGTGTCTTGAAAAAATGATCATCTTAGTGAAAACCTAGCAATAGGTGCTTTGATGTATCTCCAAAACAATTATATATTTCAAAAATACCAAAAAAATCAAAAAATTCAAAATCCCAAAATATAGTCACACTCACCTCAACTGTGTTTTTTAACACTACCCTAGCGTCGAGTGTTTCTCAACACTTATTAGATGTCCTACCCACAATCTAGTATGATGCGATATTTCTCACTAGTAGATGTGATACTCAAAAGTTTGATTCTATGACCTACACACACACACACTTAAACACTCAACTCGCTAAGACTTGTTTGGCTTTATTGCTTTGTGTGCTGTCTATGATGATTTATTTGATGAGTGTTCTATCCCTAATAGTTTTTGATGATGCTGAGCTAGAAGAATGGGGGCATGAGGACATGTTTTATTGCTTTTTCTGCTTGTGGGTATATTTTGTTGGTCCTAACTGTCATTAGCATTTATGCTTGTTCCACTTGACATTAAGGTCTACAAGGTATTATCCTTGACTATTTTTTGCAAGTGCATGCTTATAGTCATCTTGATTTTCTTGTGTCTCGATGTGAGCATAATCTTGCTATACCAAACTTAGGGAACCTCACTGCACTAGTCATCTTGACCTACATGTCTTTGGTGCCTAGGTGGAATTCCCACATTTCTATCTTATATAGATCATATTCATATACCCATAGTTATACAAGTGAGTATTGTATGATCTTATGATGCTACCAATAAAGCTTGATGATGATTATTAGATGTCTATTGGTGTTGTAACCTTGCAAGTAAATCACTTTTCATAGTAGCTTGCATTTTTAAGTTCATGTTAGTTTAGTTTTACATCCTGCATATGGAGAGAGCTCTCCTTTCATCTTCCATGGACTTGTCGGTCAATTGTTCTCATCCTTTTCTTTTTCTCAATCATATCTTTCACTCCTCATCTGACACATCACATCTTTTTCCTGTCATCACAAGGGGTTAACCTTTTTACCCCTTATATAGCATTTTGACTTTTTGACCTAATTTTCAAAACACCTCAGAATTACACAAAAATTGCACCCCTAGCTAATTTCAACGTCTTGGATCCATTTTCAGACTTGAAATTGAAATTTGAGTTGATCTTGATAGTCAAAATTATATTTCAAAGTTTCCCCTTCTTTTGCACAGTTGGCTGACCATTTGAGGCCTGATCCTTCGATCTCCGCTGGGGCATCTTCATTTCTTCACCCCCATCTCTTTCAAACCTTCTAGTCTTTCATTTCATTTTCATTCACTTCATCTCTTTGAGGTTTGACTTCATCTTTATCCTATATCTTTCTCAATCAAACCTAGTCACATTGGGGCATATCTTCATTGCTTAATGGTTATCTTATCATGCTTCATCTCCAATTGTGATTTCTAGTGACTTGATCAAGTTTATCAATTTACTATTTCTCCTCTACTTGATTTTGATTTCAATTCTGAGGGGGCAGTACCTATCAGCTTCAATCCTTGATTCATCTTATCAATCATCTCAGCTTGAGATTCTTATCTCCTATTCGAGACTCGATTATCACCTAGCTAAACAGGTGTTGGTCTTGTCTTTCAACTTATCTTTGCCAGCTTATGCTTGTCCTGATGTGTTCCCATCCATCGAACACACATCTAGGTTATTTTGTGATCCCAAATTGATCTCACATTTCAATTCTATTCTTTGACCACATGTGATGCTGAGTCAACCTCACATTAGTCAAAAAGGGGCAATGGTATGCACTGTAAAATGGTCACCTAGATTTTCAGCTCCCATTCAACAATTTATCAAATCCCTGAATCAGTATTTTCAAAAATCAACATTTTCAGCTTAATATCAATTTCCTTGATCAAATCCTATTCTATCATTTATTTGATTACTTTCTATGGTTTAACCATTTTATCCTAAATCTTTATTTAATTAAAATGAATTTCCTCCCCTTTTATTAAATAAAAAGTCCCCACTTTTCCTCTTATCCTAAGTTGCACAAACAAAACATTATTCTTATTTTATAAAAAGAAGAAAAACACTTTTTGTCTCATATGGACAGAAAAGTCAACTCTTATTTTCTCATTGGAGGATATTTGTGCACATGGATTGCTCCTCTTACATTCTCCACCCTTGATTAAATCTTTTTCCTCTTAATCTCCATGGTCCATTCTTTCTCATTTCCTATAAAAGAAGAGCTCTCTTCTCATTCTAGGAACCATCTTTTGAATACTAATGTTATGCTGCAGGTTTTCTAGGTCACTTTGGAGCTTTTGGAGCATTCTTGGATTTTACATTTATGTGCTATCTTAGGTTAATTTTTGCATCTTAGTTTCATTGTCATGGCATTCATAGCTTCATATTTTTCTTAGCTTCCTTTATGCTATAGATTAAACTCACATAGTCTAAATAGGAAAGATTTGTAACACTTGTTCTTTCCTTTCATATATTAGTTGCATTGTTCTTTCATTTCCATAGCTTAGCTTGCATATTCATCTTAATCTAGTTTGTATTGCATTGCATTTCATATTGATTTCTTGAGGATATTGGCATTCTTGCTCTTGTCTTCTTTGGAATCTCCCATTGCATGGTTTGCTTAGCAAGGTCTTAAGCTTAATAGCTCTAGTTGAGAGCACCATTATATCCTTGTGATTCCATGCCTAGGGAGCTATGAATCAGTTTTTGAGGCCTCACTATTGAGTTTTCTTGAATGCAAGTCTTCATAGAAATGTGACACAATTATACCACACAATTAGAACTGTTCTATGAAAATTTGAAACAAAACTTTCTGCCTTAGAAGAAATGAAACATTTTTCAGATATGACTCTGCATAAACTTCAAGGAATCTTAACTGCATATGAAATGAGAATCAGCAGTGATGCTACTTCAACTTCAAAATAAACAAAATTTGGGGTTGAAAAGAAAGATGATAGCGACTCAGACACCTCAAATGCTCTTGAGGCTTTTTTGGTCAAAAAACTAAAAAAATATGAGGGAAAACCAAAATGTTTTAATTGCAGTCAATATGGACACTTTGTAGCTAAGTGTCCTCATGCTGATAAAAATGAGGAAGCAGAGAAACAAGAATTCTTTTCTAGAAAGAAACCTTGGAATCAAAGCAAAAATTTCAAAAACTTTAGGAAAAATAGTCTCTTGTCAAAAGAATAATCTGGTAAAGAGACCGATGATTCAGTAGAAGAATGTGAAACATCATTCATGGCTGAAGTTGTTAAAAATAATAAGGATGAATTAGTTCAATCAGAATCCTCATCTGACTTAGATGAAGAAATAAATCTTGAACAAGAACTTCTATGTTCTTTCAAGAAGTTAAGAGGCTAAAGAAAGTAGTCTCTACTCAAGAAGAAAACTCTCAAAATTTACAGTTAGAACTAACTAATGCAAATCAAACCATTGAAAGGAAAAATGTTTTGTTAATTGAAAAAGAACAACGGTTGGTTCAGCTAAGTAAACATATTGAACAATTTGAGAAAAAAGGAGTCTCAATCATGAACATCTATTTTCTTCAATGGTTAGTGTTTAAAATGCAGTTACTTTGGCCATAAAGCTAGCAATTGTAAATTTTGTTCAAAAGCCCCTATGTTTGGACAAAAAAAACATTATTGTTTCAAAAGGAAAATAAGATGTTTTAATTATTTTCACTATGGACACATTGCAAATCAGTGTAAACTGAATTTAAAGTCAAAAAGGGTTCAAAAAGATAAGAATATGGATAGTGTAAATTCTCTAATTGTTGAAAAAACTTTGTTTTCTTGCAAGTCTGCAACATGAGTATTAGATAGTGGTTGTTTCCATCACATGACAGGGAGAAAAAACAAGTTTCAAAACTTAGAGATTTTCAATGAAGGTTTTGTCAGGTTTGGTGACAATTCAAGGGCCTTTATTATATGACATGGGTCTATCTGTTCAAACAATGACACACCTATACATAATGTTTATTATGTTGAAGGCCTGAAACATAATATTCTAAGTGTGAGTCATATTTGTGATAGTGGCTATGTTAGGAATAGTCCCAAGAGATAATTGAGAGAGGGGGGGGGGTGAATTAGTTATCTACAAGATTCAATTCTTTATCCAATTAAGTACAAAAGAAGATTAAGAATAAAAACAACAAGATAACACTTAATACAACACCACAATTTTGGTTACGGGGAAACCCAAATAGGTAAAAACCCAGTGGGAATTAGCACTCCCTATAAACTGCACTAGAGTATAATGATCCCCGTTAGAAGATCTTACAACCCTGTTAGGAGTTGATCTTTACAATACATGAAGTACATTGATCTGGTCAAAGGTCAGACCCTTTTAGGAGTCTTTTATAAATAACCTTGGGTATGTGTAGGATCATGGTATGCTAAACTAGGCCCTTAAGTGGCAATGGAAATTTAGAAAATTAGGTTTAGGCAAGTTGACAAAAAAATTTGAACAAGTTATAAATATTATATAAAAAATATGTAAGAAGAGAATCTGTAGAAAATTGAATTTAGTTTCTAAGAAACTAGGCCTTTTTTTAAAAATAATTATTCAGTATGTTAAAAATTTCAAATTTCAATGTAGTAGTACAAAAATTGAAGGAAAAAAAAAGAAGTAGGTGCATATCTAACCACCTTAAACACAATCAAATGATAATTTTTTTTTAGAAGATTCTAGATATAAGTAGTAGACTCATGTCCGGATGTGACACATATTTTTTTTAAAAAAATTTCCTATTAAATAATAAATTATGGTTTTTCTTCTACAACATTTCCAGAATACAAAAACTCTCGTGTATGACCATGTTAACTTAGTCTAAAATTTATCAAATTGAAAACTTTTTAAATTTTTTTTGTAGTAGGAAAATAATAGAATATGACACATGTTTTGGATTTCAAAAATGTGATACAATTTAAAAGTTATAGCTTTTTTTCAATAAGTCTATCAATCAGGACTATAAAGATAACAAGTAGGTGTATGTCTAACCACATAAAAAAAATCAAATGATAATATTTTTTATAAGATTCTAGATAAAAGTAGTAGAATCATGTTCGAATGTGATGTATATATTTTTGTATTTTTTTCCAAGTAAATAATTAATTATTATTTTTATGCTATAAATGTCCTAAATATAAAAACTTATGTGTCTTACCACCATAACTTAGTCTAAACTTCATCAAATTGAAAGAATTTTATTATTATTATTATTATTATTATTATATTAGGTGAAGCATAGAATGTGATGTATATTTCAGATTTTAAAAATGTTATATTGTTTGAAAGTTACAGTTGTTTTTTAAAGAGTCTATCAATCAAGACTTCTTTTTTGTATTACCACTTTTTGGCATACCATGATCCTACACATACCCCCTATTAAAGGTGAGGACACATTGTCTGGGAGCACACTACTCAAATGGTGAAGGTTGCAACCTTCTACACAATAGATATACACTATATCTAGATCTTGGTGAGCTATGAATTAGACATGTTATCTTGATCAGTTCCAATGAGTAGCATACACTCTATGCTTCTTCACATAGATCTTTAACTAATAATTGATATAGCTTTACTGGACCAATACTTCACACTTTCTGCTCTACTCTTTTCTTCACTTCATTTTCTTACTTACACTAAGCGATCACAACTGACCGGCTATAAGTGGCCTTCTCCAAAAGATATAATCAAGTCAGCCTATTAGAACCTTCTTGAAATCATATTAGAGAAACACTACAACTCTCCAACAACATATCCAATAGATAAACCAAGCACACAACACAAATAGGACTGCGCAACCCAATATGAGTAGACACGTCACTTCACACTGTCAGCTCCATCAAATTAACTCAAACTTTACTCTCAAGATGAAATCTATTATGCGCTCTTAACTAAACAACCTTAGCTCATAAACAAACATGAAACCAAACACACATACCATAATGATAAGTGCAACTATAAAAATAATATAAACATTGTCGGCTCCACCAAATTAACTCCTAAAATTGTAACTGGGAAATAGAAACATCATAACTCAACTTTAAATTGCATAAAAAACTCTGAACCCATGAACATATCTTCAAAAATAGGTCTACAACCCAAATATAAATGTGCAAGGCTCCAACATAACCATACTACTAATCACATACAAAAATTTTCTTGCAACACTGTCACGAACACTTTGTTACTAATAACTGCACAATTTTCTGCACTTAAAATAAACCTTTGTGTCTATGATATCATGCTGATAACATATCCATACAAAATATGTTCAAGGCTCTCTGCATATAACTTCAATGCACATTGCTTAACATATGTTGTCATTAATGACAAACATACAGTCAACACTAGCTTACTGGAAAATCTCTAATAATCACCCCCTTTGGCATTGATGGCAACATATGAAATGAAAAATACCATCAATCCAAAAGTATAATAACATTCTCCATTTCCTCAACAACATACTCCTCCAAAAATGATTTCTCTATCTACTGTAGGGTGAACCCACAATAGTAGGTTATAATTTTTTGGAGGAAGGAATCTGTGTCGAAAAGCATTTTTGGCAAAATATTATTTACCAACTTTCGATAGAAACTCGCTTGCACTTTCGATTGTAAGTACTAAACTTATGATCGAAAGTCCTTAGACATAGGACTTTCGATCGTAAGTAACTTTCGATTGAAAGTTCTTAGTAACTTTCAATCGGAAGTTACTAAGGGACTTTTGATCGAAAGTTCCTTAGTAATGACTTTCGATTGAAGGTCATTTAGTTAGGGTTTTTTTTTGGCGGAAATATATCCGCTGAAAGTGAGTTTCACTGTCACTTTTGGCGACAGTGAAACTTGTGGGGATGGCTTCCAAATTTTCGAACACGGTTTTGAGGTATTTTCATTGTTTGTTTTTATTATTTTCAATTTTTGATAGATGCATAAATAGTATATATGCATATATACACATGTATATATGCATATACATGTGTATATATGTATATATATATATGTGTATATATACATATATATATATACACATGTATATATATACACATGTATGTATATCTATATATATATATATATATATATATATATATATATATGCATGTACATATGCATATATATAGACATGTATATATGCACATGTGTATATATAATTATATAGATTTTTCATTATTATATATATATGCATATAATATATATATATATATATATATATATATATATATATATATATATATATATATATATATATCTATGTGTGTGTGTGTGTGTGTGTGTATATATATGTATGTGCATGTATATATTATATATCTATATATATATATATATATCTATATATATATATATATCTATATATATATATATATATATATATATATATTGTTGGAAATATTCAGGAATTAACCGAGTTACTGAGAGGGCAGGGGTGAATCAGTAACTCCAAATTTTCTTACAATTACAGATGTATTAACATGTAATTTACTTTAACCTTTTGCATATAGAAAGCATGAAACTTAAATGCATTCACAATAATGACACATAGATTTGGTTACCTAGAAACCTTCCAAAAGAAAGTAAAACTGGGGTGGGGATGAAACCCACAAAGCTTTAATACTGTAGAATAAAGTTGGCCGGTTAAGGCTTACAATTTGATCACTTCTGATGATCTGCCCTGTTAGGAGCAATAAGGATTGCTAAATCCACCCTGTTAAAGGATTTACAAACATACAATGAAGTATGCACTCGGTAAAGAGATTTTACAAAAGACTGTTAAGTCTACCCGGTTAAAGGATTTAGTACTGATTCACCTGTTAGGATGAAACAGTAGATCTCTTGCTTTGCAACTGGATTGCTGATTGAGATTCACTGATGTACTGATCACCTTCTATGATGAATTTGTCTTTTTTGTACCTTATACTGCTGAAGCCTTCTGTAATTCACTTATCTCTGCCTTTCTTTCTCTTTCACATATATTCTTTTTTCATACTTCTTGACATTTTTCCAACATTGTTTATATACAAGTCTTAAACAATTAATTACAATTACAATTACAAAGTCGGCTTGACAAATAAACATAAGTGCTACTAAGTCGGCCCAAGTATGGTTACACGGTTCCTACAAACTGACTCGGTGACTTTCTGATACTCGGCGTCCACTGCATTACTCGGCATCGTCATGCACTCGGTAGAAGTGAAGGCACGATTCATACTGATCACTCGGTAGGTTTTGAACTCGGTAAATACTAGTGACTCGGTAGACATAATGTTACTCGATTTACACTGTCCTGTTCGGTTTGTACTAACTTGCTCGATTTGCACTGTCTGCTCGGTTTGCACTGTTTGCTTGGTTTGCACTGTTTGCTCGGTTTGCACTGTTTGCTCGGTTTGCACTGTTTGCTCAGTTTGCACTATTTGCTTGGTTTGCACTGTTTGCTCGGTTTGCACTGTTTGCTCAGTTTGCACTGTCTGCTCGGTTTGCACTGTCTGCTCGGTTTGCACTGAGAATGCAAATAAGTGTTGTCACTAGTGGCAATTCTGCTTAATGCCAACAATCTCCCCCTTTGGCATTAGTGACAAAAACACTTATTGGCCAAAACTAATATACATGAATCATGCTGAGTTTTATTTTGATTTTTCAAAATTTGTCTTTGTTATAGGGCTTTATACATTGTCTCCCCCTTTCAATGTGCTAACTGTTTCTTATACAAATCTATACATATCTCTCCTTCTATACATATCTCCCCCTTTTTGACGATAATGCCAAAGGTGCATATACAAGTTATTTACAGAGAGAATCCAAAATTTGATAGAAAATTAGAATGTACCTTCATTATTAGTGCCAGGGTTCTGTCCCAACTTTCTTGCAGGATTTTACATGTTTGTATAGCAATTTGGACTTCTGCAGAGAGTTCAATCATGTGATCTGCTATAGAGAACTGATTGTCATGAATCAATGTTTTGGAATGTTCAATGTTCTTATACATTGTATTCATGATGGGAAGGATCATGTGTTGGATGTCTAGCAGTGTGGACCGGATCCTTGTGTCTTCTTTCAGTAGATCAGACTGCATGTTTGATAGGTGTGAAATTTTCATGTGATGAGCAGAGCTTGAACTTGGTTCAAGTTGCAGCTTCTGTATGCTAATCTTCATATCCTCATCCATTTTATTCATTTTATCCTTAACATCCTTTGTGAACTCGGCAATATTGCACAATCTGGCCAAAAGAGAGGTAGCATTCGAATAGATAGATTCAATGTTAGACAAAACTGAGGACAATTCTACTTGGTTAATAGCTATGTGCTGAGCAATGTGCTCAAGCACTTTATTGTTGAATCTCTTCTCGGCTCTTTCAACTAACTTTTCTGTCCCGGATGAATCCTCATTGTATTTCTCAACTGCTTCTGCTAATTGTAACAAAACATGTTGGGAGGAGTCTACTTTAATGCCTAATGCATCAGACAAGATGTCCTTAACATCCTTGATGATTTGATACTCCTTGTCTCTCTCCTCTTTAAGCTTCTTTTGTTTTGCTTTTCTTTGGAGGATCTCACCTATATTTTGCATCTGGTCCGCTGATAGATTTGCAAAATCTAATGTAGGAATCTCTATCTCTTCATCTAGGTCTATATCCTCTACTATATTTTTACCCAAAAACTTTATACTTGGTAGAGCCTTAGGCTTATCTATACTTAATGCTTTGGTAGTAGTGACAGTAGATAAAGTAGGGCTTGCTATAGAGACTGGCATACTTTCTACTGGAGAACTTAAAATATTTACACTTGAAGATTCAAAAACTGGAAAACTTACTGCTGGAAAACTTGATGATGCGGGAGACTGAAACTCGGTAGAAGAAATGGTAGCTGCTTCTATTGTTGCTATGGATGATTGGACAAATGTGGAAGTTGTCACAACCATGCTTGAAGGTGTCTTCGGGCTGGATGTAGAAACTTTCACTGGAGAGGTAGGAAGGGATGCAATGACTTCTGCTGCTATCCTCACAGTATCATCTACCTCAGTGTCTTCTTCTTGTTCATCACTGTCATCTTCAATATCTTTTATTATTACTGTTTCAATACTCGGTTGGTGAAGGTGGTATATGTTCTTCCGTGTAGCATTTGCAGCCTTCACAACTGATTCAATATTGTTGATCAAAATCAAACAAGTATTGAACTTCAATGTCATCTTATTTTCATTTTCTTTTAATGCCTTCTTTACTTCATCATTTTTCAAGCTCGGCATTAACTCTCTCAGGGTTTGATCAAATATATCTATCACAGTTTGCTTTGCATTGCTCCATCTCATTTTTATTGGATTCAATAGAACTGCTAGAACCTGTGGGGCAATTTCTTCAGGAGAGTATTTCCACTGTCCCATCTTCTCAATAACAGCATCTTCTATTTCCTTCTGTTCTGCTTCCGATCTGGTTTCATATTTTAAGGATTTTATGTTACTTACTCCAGATCCCGATCCATCTCTAAAGAAATTGGGCTTTTCTTGAAGGTTTAGAGGGGGCCTTTTGAATACTATGTCTTTATCTGCCTTGTCTGCCTTGCCTCTTGTATTTCTCCTTGTAAATACAGCAGTAGGAGGCTTAGGTGCCTTAGTGATAAATACCTTTCCTTTCTTCTTTGCAGGTTCTGGTTCCTCTGTTTTCTCATCCTTTTCCTCTTCTTCTTCATCTTTTTCTTCTTTGTCCTCGGTTATCATTTGCATTTTGGCTATCCTCTTCTTTCCTTTGTTTACCGCCTGTGGAAGCTTTATGCTTAGTTCAATTCTCACCTTAGCTTCATCATATGTTCCAAAATATGGAGCTTTGGGATTGACAGGCTGATTAAGAAGAGCTTGAATGATATTCTTGGTTTCATCAATATTTACCTCATAAGGAAGAGGTTTTACATATACAGTCCTCGGTTTAACTGCTTGAATATATACATTATCACAATCCACCATAAAACAAATGTCATCTTTGTAATCTTCCACCAACTTCTGTGGAATCCAGAATCTGTCATTCATTTTCTCTTTGAAAGACTCAAAATAATTATCCATGATGCTTTCAAAGTTTTCACCCATTTCTGAGATGTATTCATTTATTTCATAGAGGACTGGCACATCTTTTCTCCATACAACTTTTCCTTTAGAAGGGAAGAATTTCTGAACATAGAAGAATAAACAGACCAGTAAGGATCCAAACTTACATGGATTGTTTTTGGAAGTTTTGATGCTTTCCATGTTTTTGTTAAACTTCTTTAACAATAAGTCTGCTAGGTCAAATGTCAAGTTATTCTTGACCACTTTGTATGCTAGGTCAATAGCTTCATAGGAGACACTGTTCTGTCGACTAGAACTGTAAATCTTATGGGCAATAATGTGTGTACCAAACTTCAGTTCAGCATCGGTAATGCTGCTAACTTTCATGCCTCTACCGTCCCACCCGGCTAGCATTTTCTTCTCTAGTTCCGTTCGACCTAGGGTTTTAGTAGTTTTTGCTTTGTTCAACATGGGAAGACCGGTGACTTGTTGAATCATCTTCTTTGTGATCTCAATAGGTTGCTCAAGCCAAATCTTGCCATCATGTACTCAGCTGAGAATGTATCTAACCCATTTATCTCGAAAGTTTTGAGGTAGATGTGCAATGTGAACTAAACCTTTATCTTCCAGATGTTTGTGCTCGGGTTTCAGAATACCATCCACACATAGTTCTTCATGCACAATATCTAGTTCTAGGTTCCCCATTTCATGAATTGAATAGTTAAAATGATTGCGGATATCGTTAATAAGCAGTACCTTAGGAGGAATCTGAGATTGAGCTCCGTTCGGATCTAGGGCTGCTGCAATTGCGGGCACGATCTTAAAATCTGGTGCTTTCCATTCCCCTTGGACTAACATATCAGATCCTTTCTTCGCTGAAGTGCTGGATGATGCCATGATAGCTCACAGAAAATTCCTTTCGCAAAAGTATTGAATTGCTGTGTTGCTCTTGAAATTTTCTGCTCTCAAAGTGCTAAAGATTCACGGTGAAGAATGAGTTCGATTACTTGCTTTTTGTTTACAACTCTGTCATTAATGCTCATTACAAATTAGGTTATGAATTCTGACAGACTGTCACCCACTAAGAATTAATTGCTCGGTAAAGACTTCGCAACTCGGTGAACTCGAGAATTCATATTGCTCCGACCTCGCTCGGTGAAGACTGATACCGACCTTGCTCGGTGAAGATTGATACCGACCTCGCTGCATCTTGCATGCTGATTTAGATCTTTCTTTTAATTTCGGTTCTGGAACTGCTTGAGATTGGTCTATGAGAATACAGTTCCAGTGCTTTCTTGGAAATTTAGTTTGAGTCGGTAGAGCCATCCATTCCATTACTTGGAGTGGATTGCTCGGTAGCTTTAGGAATCCATTTTTGTCTCACCTGTTTCCTGACCTTAGTTGCTTCATTCTTCTTTCCATCTTCAACTTCACTAGCATTCATGCAGTTTCTGGCTATGTGACCGAGTTTAGTGCATTTGAAGCATCTTACGGTAGTATCTCTTTTCCTTAGATGATGTTTTATGCAATTCATGCCAATGTGTCCATATTCTCCACAGTAATGACATCTACACCAGGTGTTGTAGTCCCATCCAAACATTGCTTTCACAATTTGTTCTGCTGGATTAAATGTCTTGGATCTGCACTCATATGCCTTGTGACCTTGTTTGTTGCACTTGTGACAATTACCTCTGAATCTAGGTTTTTCCCTGCATTCATTTGCTTTGTGACCAGGTTGATTGCAGCTGTAACATTTCCCATTGAATTCTGCTTTTTCATTGTTCCAACATTTATTTGAAGTATGTCCTATTTTACCACAATGATTACAAGTAGGTTTTTGATTTCTTTGAGTACCTTGCTTAGAGGATTCACCTTCTCCTTTGTATCCAAGTCCTGCTTTTCCTTTTTGCCTATGAAGATTTCGCTCATACAGCTGATTCAAGTCTTCTTGACTTTTCAACATTCCTTCATTGATTTGTTTTTCAGCGTTTAGGTCATCCACCAATCTTAGATTGATTTCCTTTTCAGATCTTAGTTCTTCTCTTGTGCTTTCTATTTCTGATCTTAGATTCAGAATTTCCTCATTTGTATGAGAGATCTGATCAATTACGTTTTCTAGCTGAAGGGTTTTATTTTGGACTTCAATGTTTCTTCCATCTAATTCATCTTTCAACCTGTTTCTTTGTTCCAAGATCTCACAGAATCTTGTAGAGTGTAGCTCTTGTTCTCTTTTCAATTTTCTCACTTCTTCCTGCAGAGACCCATTCTTTTCTAGGAGTTCTTTGACAACATTGTTTGCTTCATCTGAGTTATTTGAGGGAAAAAGATCTTCAATCTTTTCTTCAATGTAATTCTGATCATTCATCTGATTTGCAAGTTCCTTCCTTCTTCTTAGGGATTGGGAAAGATGTTCTTTTGCTTCTTTGAGTTTAGCTATGGCCATTTCCAGATCTAGCTTTTCATTTTCAATCACCTTGTTCAGTTTGAATACCTCCATTGTCCTGGATCTTTGCTCAAGCTAGTTAAGCTTTGTCTTGAGAACCAATGCTGCTCTGATACCAATTGTTGGAAATATTCAGGAATTAACCGAGTTACTGAGAGGGGAGGGGTGAATCAGTAACTCCAAATTTTCTTACAATTACAGATGTATTAACATGTAATTTACTTTAACCTTTTGCATATAGAAAGCATGAAACTTAAATGCATTCACAATAATGACACATAGATTTGGTTACCCAGAAACCTTCCAAAAGAAAGTAAAACTGGGGTGGGGATGAAACCCACAAAGCTTTAATACTGTAGAATAAAGTTGGCCGGTTAAGGCTTACAATTTGATCACTTCTGATGATCTGCCCTGTTAGGAGCAATAAGGATTGCTAAATCCACCCTGTTAAAGGATTTACAAACATACAATGAAGTATGCACTTGGTAAAGAGATTTTACAAAAGACTGTTAAGTCTACCCGGTTAAAGGATTTAGTACTGATTCACCTGTTAGGATGAAACAGTAGATCTCTTGCTTTGCAACTAGATTGCTGATTGAGATTCGCTGATGTATTGATCACCTTCTGTGATGAATTTGTCTTTGCTGTACCTTATACTGCTGAAGCCTTCTGTAATTCGCTTATCTCTGCCTTTCTTTCTCTTTCACATATATTCTTTTTTCATACTTCTTGACATTTTTACAACATTGTTTATATACAAGTCTTAAACAATTAATTACAATTACAATTACAAAGTTGGCTTGACAAATAAACATAAGTGCTACTAAGTCGGCCCAAGTATGGTTACACGGTTCCTGCAAACTGACTCGGTGACTTTCTGATACTCGACGTCCACTGCATTACTCAGCATCGTCATGCACTCGGTAGAAGTGAAGGCACGGTTCATACTGATCACTCGGTAGGTTTTAAACTCGGTAAATACTGGTGACTCGGTAGACATAATGTTACTCAGTTTACACTGTCCTGTTCGGTTTGTACTAACTTGCTCGGTTTGCACTGTCTGCTCAGTTTGCACTGTTTGCTCGGTTTGCACTGTTTGCTCGGTTTGCACTGTTTGCTCGGTTTGCACTGTTTGCTCGGTTTGCACTGTTTGCTCGGTTTGCACTGTTTTCTCGGTTTGCACTGTTTTCTCAGTTTGCACTGTTTGCTCGGTTTGCACTGTCTGCTCGGTTTGCACTGTCTGCTCGGTTTGCACTGAGAACGCAAATAAGTGTTGTCACTAGTGGCAATTCTGCTTAATGCCAACATATATATATATTACACAATGTATATATGTATGTATACATATATGTACATGTGTATAAATAGATTTTTATGTATACATTGTGTATGTACATAAGACCTAGATAAGACTAATTAAGACTAATTAGACCTAATACTTGACTAAGAAGACATAATTAAATATACTTAAAATTAGACCCCTTGAGTAAATTGTGACCCATTAAGACCTAATTTTTAACCTATTACCTGACCTAATATGAGTAATAAGAACCAAATTAGGACCTAATATCACTAATAAGATGGGCTTTAAAGACGTAATTAGACCTAATACTTAACCAATTAACACCTAATAAGACATGTGTAACTAGTCTCAAGTATACCTAATATGAGTTTGAGGACCCCTTAAGACCTAATTAGACCTTTAATTAGACCTAATTAGACCTTTAATTAAGACTAATTAACACCTAATATTATGAGTAATAGGACCTGCTAGTACACCTAATATGAGCAATATATTCCCTTAGGCATAATTAGACTAATTAACCCATAACAAGACCTTTAAATTATACCTAATTTTATACTATTTAATTTACCTTTAAATACATGTGAGTAATACATACCTAATATAAGTAATAGGAACTAATATTGAATAGTAATAATGCCTACTTAGGGACATATTTATGAACTTAATAGGAGCCCTTAGACCAAATTAGTCATAATAGCTTGCCATAATTATCTATGTACAATATGAGTAATAGGACCCCTTCTAACCTTGTAATTAGAATGAATTTAAAGACTAATTAACACCTAGTATACTCGAGTACTACATGACCCTTTAAGACCTAATTAGACTCACTACATGCTTAATATGAGCTCTTAAGACCAGAGTAGACCTATTAGTTCACCTAATTAGACCTACTTAGATGCAATTAGACCTATTAGGACATCATAATTCCTAGTTATCAAGGTCTATTTTAAGAGGTAGATGATAGGTTATATGACCCCTTAAAACCTGTTAGGACCTAATTAGACCCAATTAGATGTATTATGACCTAATTCGACCCAATTAGATGTATTATGACCTAATTAGACCTAGACAAGACCTATTACAATGGAATTAGACCTAATTAGCACCTAAATAGACCCAATTAGACCTATTAGGACCTAATTTGACCAAATTCAACCTATTAGGACCTAATTTAATACCCAATTAAACCAATTATGTCCTAATTAAACCTATTAGGACCTATGATAGGTTATATGACCCCATTAGACCCACTATGAGTAACATGACCCCTTAAGACCTATATTAAAGCACCTAATTAGACCTATTAGTACCTAATTAGACCCAATTAGTTATTATGACCTAATTAGACCTATTAGGACCTATAATACCTGTTATATGACCCCTTTAATACCCAATTAGACCCACTATGAGTAATATGACCCCTTAATACTTATTAGTGCCTCACCTAATTAGACCTAATTAGATCAATTGGGACTTAATCACACCCCAATTAGACCTAATTATACCTAATTTAACCTATTACATACCTAATTGGACCTATTAGGACCTATGATAGATTATATGACCCTTTAAGACCCCATTAGACCTATTAAAATGTAATTTACATTTAAACATGTAATTTATGTAATTGATTTTACTTTCAAATAATGTATTGAAATGCACACATAGTATTTAATTTTATTTTTATTTAAATTAGGAAAACATACATGTATATGTAGACTTTATTTGATAGTAAATAAAATCTTTCAAGTACATACATATTCTAGATCTAACAGACATTATTACACATCACACATGGTAGATGCACTGATTCCCCCTGCAGAACTATTTTCACGCACTAATATAGAGATTCAACGACTGCAAGAATCTATAAATAATCCATCTATCTCTATTGTCTATAAGAGCACATGTCAATCCATCCTTAATAGCTTGATTAGCATTGGGGATGACATTCATGGTACCACTCCATATGCCCCAGATATTATAGAGTTCATACTTAAGAGGAAGAGACAAGAGGTTGGCTCTGGTTTTTCTCTTAAGGAGGTACAGGCTTTAGTGCCTAAAATGACTTTGAAAGGGGAATTTTTCCCATCTTATGAAGATAAAAATTATGTGAAGGGATATCAGGTTACCAGGTGTGAGGATCCTGCTATATCAGCATTGACATACCCTAGATTTCTAGCTTCCCATGGTCGTTATTTGAATAATGACTAGATTCCACTGTACTTTACATAGTAGATTTTTGCCAAGGTTCATTTAGGTCATGCTGTTAATTACACTAATTTTCTAGGACATCTAGGACAAAGGCATGATAGGCTTGTTGATAGAGATGCTTATCGTCAAGCTAATCGATAGAGACTAGTACATAGGACTATTGTTGTTTAGAGGGCACCTGCTATAGCTCCTTCATTAGGCCCTATTACAGATGATGTTATTCATAGCACCTAGCTTCAAGTTGCGATTGATAGTGTGGGGGACATTGTAGCAGCTACCACATCCATATCTAGTGATCAAGTTGGTCAGTACCTGATGTCTTGACAACACTCCAGATCGTCAGGTGGAGCATCCACTAGCAGGACTACAGATGACATGTACACTACAGCAGGTATCCCTTCACTTTCTAGTTTCGAGAGACTTACAGGGGAGATGACATGGGTGACACTAACTAGCTTGGCTGAGGATCTATTGGAAGCATATGCATTTATAGCAGCAGAGCATGATATCCCCATATCAAATGTTAGATCTCGTGTGGGTACTGTCAGATATGCTCAGTCACATCCTTCTCACCTAGACCATGGCTATAGTGGTAGTGCTCATGAGGATCCACCTAATGAGCACTCTATTGCTGCATAGGGAGAGGCATAACGTACAGACCCTTCAGTCAGTGCAGGCCATCAGTTCTTTGATGTTGGTCTTGACGATGTTGAGTTTAGCATGACCACTACATGTTATCTAGATTTTTCGACACGTCACTAATACATTTGGGGTGAAATTGCGACGGCAGGCAAATGTCATGCGGTTTTGGCCTTTTTTTTTCAAATATAGCCCGACACCGTCACAATTTGCGATGACAATACATTTGGCACTGTCGCAATTGTGACGTTGTTGGGATATAAGCGCAAAATTAAAAAGGAATGTTGTCATTTGTGTTTTCAACAGCGCCGTAACCCTCCGCGAAATCACATCAGGATATAAGGGCAAAAAAAATAAGAACGTTGTCATTTGTGTTTTCAACAGCGCCGTAACCCTCCGCGAAATCACATCGGGATATAAGGGCAAAAAAAACAAGAACGTTGTCATTTGTGTTTTCAACAGCGTTGTAACCCTCCGCGAAATCACAGCTACAATTTTTGAGTACGTTGGGTTTATTTTTCTTTTGTCATTATTATGTAATCTGGTATTCAGCTGTTAGAGAGCTAAAATACCCAGAAATGAGGACATATCTATGTTGAATTTATTGTTAGCGGCTTTGGTTATTTAGAAGTTTAATTTTATTTGTTCATCTTTCAAGCACAAACGTTTTGTGGACCGTAACGTCTTCATTGTTTCGGGTATGCAATGAAACAGCCCTAACTTGCAATTGCGATGTTGTCGGGATATAAGGGCAAAAAAAAAAGGAACATTGTCATTTGTGTTTTCAACAGCACCGTAACCCTCCGCGAAATCACATCGGGATATAGGGGCAAAAAAAAAAAGAACGTTGTCATTTGTGTTTTCAACAGCGCCGAGAGAGATTCCCTCCGCGAAGTCACAGCTACAATTTCTGAGTACGTTGGGTTTATTTTTCTTTTTTCATTATTATGTAATCTGGTATTCAGCTGTTAGAGAGCTAAAATACCCAGAAATGAGGACATATCTATGTTGAATTTATTGTTAGCGGCTTTGGTTATTTAGAAGTTTAATTTTATTTGTTCATCTTTCAAGCACAAACATTTTGTGGACTGTAATGTCTTCATTGTTTCGGGTATGCAATGAAACAGCCCTAACTTGCGACTACCTTCACGGTACTTGTGTACATTATCATGTTGTCTTTACAGTGACTGTCCTCATTCAAGTGGCAATTACACAAGGGACAGTCACTGTGAGATGTCCTCATTTGTGACAAGGACAGTCACACTTAGGACATCTCATAGTGATATTCCCTTGTGTAATTTCCACTTGAATGTATTTCTATTGAACCACATTAATGCTTTTCTTCTTCAACAAATGAGGACAGTCACTGTAAAGACAACATGATAATGTACACAATTACCAAAAAATGATCTTGTTAATTGATGTAACACTTTGTCTTGCTCACTCCCTATCCTTCACTAGGGTCTCTTTAGGCCAATGTTTTGACTTGATAGGGTACTTAACTATCCCTACACTCTTTAGGTATCTCTACCCAAGATCCCACTCCTTCAACTAGTGCACACCAACAAGAAATACAACGAACTCTTCTCAATACCAATCTAGCTACTAGGACACTCCTAGTCTTGTCTTCACAAATTGAAACACATTCAACTAGAACTTTACTCCATGGAGAGGCTGGTGACTAGGACCTCTATTGGTTTCAATATTACTCCTTCACCTATACTTTTCATCAGTACTTCAATCCGATTCATCAAACCATGCCAATTGCACCCAAAAATAGGCTGCTAGCAATTAGGCCTTTGTCAAGCCTTTTTGTTTATATTAAGCCACCTAAAGGGCTTAGGATTCAGATGCCCTTTATTGAGAACTCCAAGATATCTAAGGTCTTCTCCCCCTAGATTTTTTGTACACCAACTGCTACAGCCATGCCTGAAAACAAGTATTTTGACACAACTTGGACAGTCTGACTAAGAGTTTGTTTTCTTAGCAGCCAAAGAAACTCACCCAATCTTCTAATTTGACTTGGGGCTTCTTTAGATGTGTGTCTACCTCTCCATGAGATTTTAGTTGAAGCAACCAATGCATTCAACTTGTTGTAATCTTCTTGTATGATTTGTCATCCCTAACTGTGCTCAACTGACTCACCTAGGACATCATTGCAAACATAGAAAATGAGCTTCCCAGGGACCCTCCTTCCAAACATATAGTACATGGAGTCTCCTCACCCATTCCAAGAGCCCGTACAAAATTGACAATGGAATGATGAGCTAAGACTCCATTTGTTCAACCTGCCTGGTTCAAACTAATGATAGGGTACTTAACAAAAGAATTAACAAACTAGTTGGAATGCTTCAAAACTCAAAAAAAACACAACACGGAATAAAAAAACAACTTGTACTAACTTTTCCAATAGACACTGCGAGCTATCTAATCCATTAATCAACTGAAAACAAAGAAATAAAAAAACTCAAGAATTCACTAAAACTGTGTTACTCTACAAATCTTCTTAATTCCAAATGTTTTTCCCCCCAACCTTTTGCACAGATCGATGGAGGCCTCTTATAGTTGATCTGATGCCTAATTCAATGGTTTCATATAGTTACATAACCATCTTACTCGAAAATGCTCCCTTGCACAAATGTTGTCAATGTTGTGAATGACAACATTGACAACTTGTTACAACCTTTGGGATTTTGGTTCAAAACTTATTGTTCAAACACCATAAGACCCTAACCATGACTTAGTTAGGCTATTTAAACCTCACATAGGCCACTTCTACACTTCTTTGCCCAATTTGACCCCTAAATGCTTCATTCCCACTTTTGCCACAATATTGGTAACTTGGGTACAAATTGGCACTTGCCTTCACAAAGGTCACACATGAGGACATCTCACAGTGATCAATTGTCCCTTGTGTAATTTCCACTTGAATGTATTGCTATTGAACCACATTAATGCTTTTCTTCTTCAACAAATGAGGACAGTCACTCTAAAGACAACATGATAATGTACACTCACTGTAAGGACAGTCACAAATGAGGACATCTCACAGTGACTGTCCCTTGTGTAATTTCTGCTTGAATGTATTGCTATTGAACCACATTAATGCTTTTCTTCTTCAAAAAATGAGGACAATCACTCTAAAGACAACATGATAATGTACACTCACTATAAGGATAGTCACAAATGAGGACATCTCACAGTGACTGTCCCTTGTGTAATTGCTGCTTGAATTACACAAGGGACAGTCATTGTGAGATGTCCTCATTTGTGACAAGGACAGTCACACATGAGGACATCTCACAGTGATTGTCCCTTGTGTAATTGCCACTTGAATGTATTGCTATTGAACCACATTAATGCTTTTCTTCTTCAACAAATGAGGACAGTCACTCTAAAGACAACATGATAATGTACACTCACTGTAAGGACAGTCACAAATGAGGACATCTCACAGTGACTGTCCCTTGTGTAATTTTTGCTTGAATTACATAAGGGACAGTCATTGTGAGATGTCCTCATTTGTGACAAGGATAGTCACACATGAGGACATCTCACAGTGATTGTCCCTTGTGTAATTGTCACTTGAATGTATTGCTATTGAACCACATTAATGCTTTTCTTCTTCAACAAATGAGGACAGTCACTCTAAAGACAACATGATAATGTACACTCACTGTAAGGATAGTCACAAATGAGGACATCTCATAGTGACTGTCCCTTGTGTAATTGCCGCTTGAATTACACAAGGGACAGTCATTGTGAGATGTCCTCATTTGTGACAAGGACAGTCACACATGAGGACATCTCACAGTGATTGTCTGTAATGTCCCCTTTTTGGCTAACTTGGAAAACAAGAACAATTACTCCACTTCTCAGACTTACTCTATCAGATACTTACAATTAAACTAAGTAATGGAGGTTACTTAAGATATCAACCGCTATTTCAGATTCAATCACAATATGTGTGCAAGATGATATTGATACCAATATGTTTAATAGCACTGTCGGATATAATGATATGAAATATGCTATGAATATGATGTTTCCTATCACTTATAGTGATAGTATAATGATGGTATGTCTGATATAAACAATATCGATATACAATCAATAAGTATTGCTTACAGCAATGTATTTGCTGTGTCTGATATGATGATGTAATTATGCAAATGTGTAATATCGCTATGAGTGATATGTTGCTATTTTAGATTTTGAATTATATGCTTGCAACTTCAAATATTGATGCTGTTTCTGACTATCCTTTCTATCTGTGCAATCATGGTGTTGTCTCTGATCTGCAATGATAAACTTGAAACCAAACTACCAAAGGCAGATGCTCTATTGAGTATATCCAAATATGGATAAGTAAATAAAGTTCTAATGATGCCTTGAGTGACTGACGAGAATGCATTCTTATATTGTCTTTAACAAATGAAGAGATGCTATGAATGAGACGTGTCTTGTTTCTTCCTCCATGTCCCTTTGTTAATCACACCTTTCCATAATCCGACAGTTCACATAATATTATTTCATTATTTTCTGATCATAGATAACTCCCAGATTGACTCAATATCAAATCTTTTTATGAAGGTAATCTTCCCTAATTGGTAGTGCAACCAGTAGTTAACATCCATTGTGTTTGTATTAGTTTGGTCTAACTATCATTAGTATTTAGTCAATCGATATTAACTCTTGCCTTATCCCATATTGTTATGATGATATCCAATCTTTCTACTCTGATATAAGTCGATATCATTTTCTGATAATTGTCCATTTATTGGTTGATTGCTGGTAATGGAGTTTGATCTTCAAATTGACTTCCATTCCTGTTAATACTTAAGGATACATTGTACTTATGATCCATGACTGATGCCTCATTCATCAATAGCTTGTGATATAATCACTGATGCTTTTGTGTTTCTACAAGATGTGGTTTATCTCAGATAATCGATAATCTTTCAATCCTTTAGTCGATATCCTCCTATGTGGTGTCTATTGATATAGATAGTAGAATTCAATCTAGTTTATGTTATTGTCATGATAACATAGGAAGTGATGGTGCATATTTGCTAGCGGGTCTTCATGTTTGATATTGCTTTATCGGATATGTCATTGTCTAAACTTGTGCAATTAATGATTATTTATAATATATGAATGGTTATCCTTCTTGCTTATCAATACATCTTCTGAAACACATAGCGACCTATCCCTTATTCATATCATGTTGATCTTGACTTCATAGTATTTGGTTCATTAATAATCCTCTCATGGTATCGATGTGTAATGACTAGTGATTGTTGTATCACTTCTTCATTCCTCATCGTGATAGATAATGCAGATGTTTAATGTAGATGTATATCGATTACAGATATTCGATATTGCTTTAAACATTATTATTATTATTATTATTATTATTAATGTTATTGTTATTATTAAATATTATAATTAATGATGTTAGTAATATTAATAATATTATAATAAATATTATTATAGTGATAACATATTGTTTTATATTGAGAGGTTTATTAATATTATTTATATATTAAAATTATTATATCAATAATTGATTTAATATTATTACTTAATATATTATTATAATATAATATATATAATTTATTAATAATTATTTATTATTAATTTATATTATAATTATAATCATAATTATATTATTTATTAATATTTTAATATTATTTAATTAACATATTACTTATTATGCTAACTATATATTATTATTATCTTTTGATAATAATTATATATTATTGTTATATACCGTTAATAATAGATTATTATATATCATCTAATCATTTTATTATTATACTAAGTTCAATATGTCACGGCTCATGACATTGTCCCTTGTGTAATTGCCACTTGAATGTATTGCTATTGAACCACATTAATGCTTTTCTTCTTCAACAAATGAGGACAGTCACTCTAAAGACAACATGATAATGTACACTCATTGTAAGGACAGTCACAAATGAGGACATCTCACAGTGACTGTCCCTTGTGTAATTGCCACTTGAATTACACAAGGGACAGTCATTGTGAGATGTCCTCATTTGTGACAAGGACAGTCACACATGAGGACATCTCACAGTGATTGTCCCTTGTGTAATTGCCACTTGAATGTATTGCTATTGAACCACATTAATGCTTTTCTTCTTCAACAAATGAGGACAGTCACTCTAAAGACACCATGATAATGTACACTCACTGTAAGGATAGTCACAAATGAGGACATCTCATAGTGACTGTCCCTTGTGTAATTGCCACTTGAATGTATTGCTATTCAGCCACATTAATGCTTTTCTTCTTCAACAAATGAGGATAGTCACTCTAAGGACAACATGATAATGTACACTCACTGTAAGTGTACATTATCATGTTGTATTACAAATGGACCTTATGTTGGTCGGGATATAAGTGCAAAAAAAAAAAGGAACATTGTCATTTGTGTTTTCAACAGCGCCGAGAGAGATTCCCTCCGCGAAATCAAGCGGGTTGTCATTTGTGTTTTGAACAGCACCGAGAGAGATTCCCTCCGCGAAATCAAGCGGGTTGTCATT
The DNA here is from genome assembly GCA_027943335.1 of Chamaecyparis obtusa. NCBI lineage: Eukaryota > Viridiplantae > Streptophyta > Pinopsida > Cupressales > Cupressaceae > Chamaecyparis > Chamaecyparis obtusa. The sequence continues at coordinate 194,233 of BSBK01004433.1, forward strand.
TGTGTTTTCAACAGCGCCGAGAGAGATTCCCTCCGCAAAATCATAGCTACAATTTCTGAGTACGTTGGGTTTATTTTTCTTTTGTCATTATTATTTAATCTGGTATTCAGCTGTTAGAGAGCTAAAATACCCAGAAATGAGGACATATCTGTGTTGAATTTATTGTTAGTGGCTTTGGTTATTTAGAATGCTTCCCCACAATACTTAATTACACAAGGGACAGTCACTGTGAGATGTCCTCATTTGTGACAAGGACAGTCACACATGAGGACATCTCACAGTGACTGTCCCTTGTGTAATTTCCACTTGAATGTATTGCTATTCAACCACATTTATGGGCCCATTTGGACCATGACACACAGTAGCATCTACAAAGAAGAATATCCCAAGTGTAACAAGTTGTAAGAATATACCAATAGTTCTAAGAAGTTCCCTAGCACATAGTAGCATCTATAGAGAAGAATATACAACATGAGGGCAGCCATTGTAAAGACAACATGATAATGTACACTCATTGTATGTGTACATTATCATGTTGTCTTTACAGTGACTGACCTCATTCAAGTGGCAATTACACAAGGGACAGTCACTGTGAGATGTCCTCATTTGTGACAAGGACAGTCACACATGAGGATATCTCACAGTGACTGTCCCTTGTGTAAGCCACTTGAATGTATTGCTATTCAACCACATTTATGGGCCCGTTTGGACCATGGCACACAGTAGCATCTACAGAGAAGAATATCCCAGGTGTAACAAGTTGTAAGAATATACCAACAGTTCTAAGAAGTTCCCTAGCACATAGTAGCATCTTCTAATTGTCTATACCACTTCACAAGGTATTGTTTGCACACATTGTTTTTGGTTCTTTTGATGACCCTTGTTTTGAAATTGCTATTAGGCCTTGTAGCTTATATGTTTTGATTGCTGGAGAGCTTCTAAAGCTAAGCAAGAAGACCATTGCACGAGTTATAGCCGCGCGCTCAGGTTTGAAAATTGTATATTTTTTAATCTAATGTATATTTTAACTAGACTTTTAGCTTATTTTTGCTGTATATTTTAATCTAAAGGGAATCATGGATGTGAACTTGAAAGAATTTTGTACTTAGTTCTTATGGAGAGAATAGTAGTAGTTTACGGTCTAATATCAAATAGAGTTTTCCAATTACAGAAAGTTAATGAATTCTAATAGCTTATATGTTTTGATTGCTGGAGAGCTTCTAGAGCTAAGCAAGAAGACCATTGCACGAGTTATAGCCGCGCGCTCAGGTTTGAAAATTGTATATATTTTAATCTAATGTATATTTTAATCCTTTTTCCATGTCATGTAATATGTCTTGCCTTGTAGCTTATATGTTTTGAAATTGCTGTTAGGCCTTGTAGCTTATATGTTTTGATTGCTAGAGAGCTTCTAGAGCTAAGCAAGAAGACCATTGCACTAGTCGTAGCCACGCGCTCAGGCATGAAAATTGTATATTTTTTAATCTAATGTATATTTTAACTAGACTTTTAAAATATTAAAGGATTTAACTAGGTCTAAGAAGATTTGTGTACTTTTGACAATTTTGCTTAGTCACTGAAAGTTGTAGACCGAAGTTTTCATAGCCCAATTTTTGCTTCCTGCAAAGAATGATCATGTCAGATAATATAAGTGAAGAACAAAATAGGGAGACAATCGCTAGATTGTGGTCTAACTTGAAAAGAAAAGGTGATGGAAAATGTTATTGTCCCTGCAAAATTTGTAAGGCCTTAAACCGTAGAAGATTGCTAATCAAAACAGTTAAGAGACATTGTAGGGAGAATGGTCACATTGAAGGGGGGCATGACTATCATCCACTGGTAAGTTGTTCATTATATCATTTTAACAATTTATATACATATGAAATCACTTGATGATGAGTTGAAGATCATGGTTTATTTATGTTAATCAATTTTATATAGGTTGATCTCCCCAGGGAAGTACATGATATGGAGGAACATGGGGGTGCGAATATCCAAGGTGAAGATAATGATCCCATGGAAGATGACGATCATGCGCCAGAAAACACAATTGAAGATGATGGTATAAATACATTGATCCATGACACATTTAGTCCAAGCGGATCTGATCATGATGATGTTGATAGCCTTGATGTACCTCTACTTGAGAAGGCATACGAGCCCCTATACAAAGACTCCCAAACAACTCTTCTCTCTGCTGTATTGTTGGTGTTGAACTTGAAGGTTATGAATGGTTTATCCAACATAACAATGTCACGTATGTTAAGGTATGTCATATATGTCTTTATAGTTAACAAAGGGTGAATAATGTACCACGAATATTGTTTATATTAACAACTTATATTTTTTGTTGTAGATTGATAGGCGAGTTTTTGTTACCACCATCAAATATTCTACCTCGCTCATATTGAGAATTATCTGCTATTATGAAAGATATTGGAATGGAGTATCAAGCAATACATGCTTGTCCCAATGATCATATTATATATTATAAAGAACATGAATTTGCAACACAATGCCCTGTATGTCATACGAGTAGATATCGAACAGATCGAATAACAAAAAAGGTGCCTCACAAGGTTCTTCGTTACATCCCCATTATTCCACGGATGCGACAATTATTCAGGTGTACTAGCTTGGCACAATTTATGGATTACCATGCACGCAATAGAAGTCGAGATGACATTATTCGAATCCCTGCGGATGGTTCGACATTTATGCACATAGAGGAAAAGTGGCAACACTTCAAAGAAGAACCTCATAATCTCAGGCTTTCATTGGCAGTGGATGGTGTCAATCCATTTGGAGAGATGAGATCTGTTTGCTCAGTGTGGCCTGTTTTTGTTATCAACAATAACATTCCTCCGTGGATGTCAATAAAGAGGGAGCACATTATGTTGGCAATGATTGTTCCAGGTATTTTATCATTTGATAGTTATTAATTTACATGTACTTACAAATCTTACAGTAAAATGGTCACAATAATTATGTAATGTTACTGTTCATTCAAGTAGGTAAATATCAAGTTAAAGATATGAATGTATATATTGAGCCTCTTATTGATGAGTTGGTGGAGTTATGGAACGGTGTCACTATGTATGACGTGTCTAGACCAATAGGATAAAGACAATTTCAATTCCATGCAATACTTGTATGGACAATACATGATGCCCCAGGGCTAACACATTTTTGTGGTATGTTATAGTGAATTCAAGTTGCGCATGATAATTCTAATTATAAAAATCAACATATTTAATAATCCAATTATATCATTATCTTGTAGGTCTTCAAACAAAGGGAAAATTTGCATGTCCAGTTTGTGGTCCAAAGATGAAATCTCATCATTCAAAAAGTTTAGGAAAGCATGTGTTTGATGAGTACAGACACTTCCTCCACAGGAATCATAAGTATCGAAGTATGGAAAAGCATCTTTTCAATGGGAAAGAAGAGACTACATCAAAGCCACGAAGAATGACACCTCGCCTATGGAAGTTGGAATATAATAGAATTAATCGTCGAGGTAATGTCGTTCCACTTAATGGTTTATGTTTGTAATTTATATATTTCTATTGTGATTTTTGTTTACTAATTATGTAATTGATGATCGTGAAGGTCGTCAAGGCACTACTGACAACCTTCCAAAGGGACTAAAAAGCTATCCCAGACAATTTAGTAGGTTGCCCTACTACGAGGACCTACAAATTGTGCATTTGTTTGATCTTATGCATGTTGGAAAGAATATAACAGAGACATTGTGGAAAATACTGGATGGAAGGCGTGACAAAGAAAAAATTGTCAAAATTTGTAATGACATTCATGAATCCAATCATGCACTGAAGAATTTCATTCACTCAAATAGCAATAGAGATCAGATTAATATAAGTGTCCTTCCTTGGTTATTAACGGAGCAGCAAAGTGATGCCATAAAAGAAGTCATACGAAAAATTCAATTTCCCACAGGATTTGCTGGGAACATAAGCAATCTCATATCAAAGAAAAGTGAATTTGGGCCAGGGCTCAAAATGGATGATTGGCATACTTTCATCAAGGTAAGTTATGTTTGTTAGATTTGACAAACGCAAATCATCCCAAGAACACCTGCATGCAAGACTGTCACAAAGAAGAAGCAAAAAGACAGAAAGCTATGGCGGCCAAAAGGCCAGAGACAGGAAAATCATTGTGATAGAAAAAGCTTCTATTAACAAAATGAAATTATAATAATTTTCCTGTCTCTGGCCTTTTGGCCGCCATAGCTTTCTATCTTTTTGCTTCTTCTTTGTGACAGTCTTGCATGCAGGTGTTCTTGGGATGATTTGCGTTTGTCAAATCTAACATGGTATCAGAGCAAGGTTCTATTATGATCCAATAAGTGAATTATCTAAAAAGAATGTACAAAGGGTTCAACCATATAGGTGAACAATAAAACCCTAAAGCTATAAAGCAAAATATAAAGCTAGGTTGCACATTATAATTAATAAATATATTAATTATAATGCACCTAAAAGATAGCTTAAGTAAATAGAGTAATAAATGACTTAATTAATTAAACCAAAGTGATTTAATTAATAAGCATAAAGTATGATTACTCTAACACCCCCCCTTAAGCGTAGCTCAAGAGGGAAGCTAACCTAGCACAGCTATGAAAGCAGAAAATGGGTCCCGGCAACAAGGCCTGATCAGGTACCCAAGTACAAGAAAATAAACTAGATGAAGGAAACAAAGCCTCCAATCTAGGGAAAGTCCCAAAGAAAGGAACAAGAAAGAGCATGAAGCATCTCCGAAGCATGAAGCTGCAAACACTGTCAGAAGAAACTGCTGGAACCCCCACTGAAGTGCATGACCAGGTAGAGAAGACAAAGTCTGAAGAGCTGATCAATCAAAGAGGTGACCTCCAAAATAGGAATGAACGAGTGTCTATATAGTAGATGATCCATCTCACCGAAATGCATAGGTGCCTAGCCACTGCATCCGCCTAGTACATAGGAACAAAAACTGAATACGTAGATCACTCAACCGAACCAAGGAAGCAATAGAGCCAATAGGTGAACCCCCCCATAATGATGAACGGGGTGACAGGAACACTGAAATGCAATGCCAGAAACATCTGCAAGAAGAAGAAACAGGAACACCTATGTGCAAAAGAAGGTACAAGCACAGGATAAAGGGCGGTGTCATAGACACAGTCTACATGGGCTAATGTCGTGGAAGGTACGCTCACTTGACAAGAGTGGATGTGCCTATAGTGGCAAATGCATCAGAATCCCCCCATGGCACTTTATAACTGAGTGCGAGTACAAACAAACACAAGGAGTACAAGATCCCAGATATGCAAAAGTAGGCACTTTATCTCAGTGCGTTTACAGAAAAAAGAATGCAACAGAAGAGAAGCATACAATCCTCAAAAGACAGAAAGAAGAGTGAGCTATGAACTCAGAAGAAGAGATCCCCGGACCTGTAGAACCAAGCACTCCACCAGAGGGCATAAACTGCCAAACGCGGAGAAGTGAAAACCTGGAGTAGAATCTGGAAAAATAACCTCTGCCATTGAATAGCACACTGAACCAGCTTTCCGAAAATACCAAGTTTGCTGAAAACTGAGCCCGGATGTGAGAGATATAGTGTCCGGAATGCAAAAAGTATCCGTGACTTTGACTGGCAGAAAACCCATGCAAACAGCAAAATCAAACAACCAAACTGAAAAAAACAGAAAGGTCTCGGAACCAACTTTCCGTCGATATCTCGTTTGGCAAAAAACGCCATTGTATGCTCAAGTTACGGCAAAAACAGTGACAGGTGCTCTGGCAGGCACCTGAAAAAGAAAACCTCTGAATTCAACAGCATGGTGCGAAAAATGGAAGAAGAATCTGGAAAAAAGTATCCATCTAAAACGACCGTCTCGGAATCATCTTTCCGATGATATCTCGTTCGCCCACTAACTCCTCCGTATGAGCAAGTTATGCCAAAAAAAGCATCAGGTGCTCCAGGAAGGCAAAAAAGCAGTCCTGCCTTCAAAGGCATGGTACGAAAAATGAAGTAAAAAACTCGAAAAGAAACCTCCATAATTGCGTTCGTCTCGGAAAGAGCTTTTCGATGATATAAAAAACTCCCAAATACGCCTCCAGATGAAGAAGTTATGGCCCTGGAGGCCGAGCTTGCACAAGCGGGCTTAGAAAACAAGCCATGCAAAAAAAAATTGCAAAAATAAAAAATGCAACCCCATAAAAAAGGCCGGCGGGTAAGGCGGGACCCGCGGCGGTGACTACAGCGGTCACCGCAGTGACGGGCGGTGACACCGCGGGTAACCGCTGGTGGTTATTCATAAACTACGTGTACTATTCATTATGTTATGTTAGAAAATAATGAAATGATTGGTTTATAATTACTGTAGTACGTGCTACCTCTATCTCTCCCAGAGCACTTCAACAATAACATCAAACAAGTGATATATGATCTTGGAAAATACATGAGGTAAGCAGTAATATCTGTTCAATTTGTTCTATATATTTATTATATTCGCGATTTGTTTTTCTTGCTATGTAATCTATTGTATATTATTTTGTAAAGTCTCGTATTTATATATTTTTTGTGACTTGAATCTCTTAATGTAGGTGGTTGTCATCTAAAGAAATCCATAAAGAAGATATAAACTATTGGAAGAGAAGAATTCCTCATTTATTGTGTGAAATGCAAAAGTGTCTACCTCCAACTTTTTTCAATGCACAAGAACACTACCTCATACACCAAGTTGAGGAGATTGAATTGTGTGGACCTGCACACACTAGGTCAATGTGGATGGTTGAGAGGCACTTGAAATCTTTGAAGGCTTTGGTTCGACAAAGAGCACATCCTGAGGGTTCTATGGTAGAGGGATACATGGTATACCAAACTATGGTGTACATTACTGAATATCTTCCTAAGTTTGCTTTAAATATCCATGTAGATCGCATTTGGGATCTCGACCCTTTTAAAAAATTCAAAGGGGAGTACTTGATGGGGAAAGGTAGATTGAGGAAAGTGATAGGTAATAAATTATAAGATGTTATTGTAATAAATTATTTCTTAATCTTCAAAATAAATCGGTTGTAAGTCGTCTATTTTTTTTTTGTACAGTTGCTCGAGAGTGGGATGCACTACATTTGTATATTGCAAACAATCTTGATTGGATGACGGTATGGATTGAACGATGTCAACATTCTGGTCACACATTAACATGGGAAGGTGTATCTTCATTGGTTAAAGAAGCTCATCGTAATGGAGATTCTAATGTTACGCAAAGGGAAATAGATTTAGCATATGGTTTAAGAGATTTCTAGGTACGTACAAAATTATTAATCACCCGTATGTTTATCAACTCACGATATAATAATTTTGACATGTTTCACATATTATTGTAGGTTAAACACCACAAGGGTATGTTCTGTAATGGTCAAAAATTTCGCGTCAAAGTGTTGGATGACACGAAGAAAACTTGTGATTCTGGAATAACTGCAGTCTTTCAAGTGACTAATATTTCATCTAGAAATGACTTAGATCCTCAAGAGTCTAAAAATCAATACTATGGCATTTTGGATGATATACTTGAGTGCAACTTTAGTTCCTTCAAATTAGTACTCTTTGTTGTCAAATGGTACAGGTTACGACTTAATCCAAATGATCCTAATAGAACTATTATTGAACATGATAATAGATTTACAATGGTTAATACAAGGTCGTTTGAGCCAGTTGGGGATGAGCCCTATGTTCTTCCAAGCCAATGTGAGCAGTTATTTTACTCAGAGGTTTCACATAGACCGGGTTGGTCATTTGTTGTTAGACATGAACCGAGAGGAAGGCCGATAAAGTATAATGCGATGGAAGAAGAAGATACCGAAGAAGTAGAAGATGATGTAGATGATGATCACGATCGACAATTATTGGATGATGTTCCTGAGACAAATTTTCATGAAGAAGAAGAAGAAGATGATGACGATGATGCTACTACTGATGATGATGATGAAGATGATGTTGATGTTGATGATGATGATGTTGATGATGACGACAATGACGACAACGACGACGACGACGACGATGATGATGACAATGATGATGATGATGATGATGATGATGATGATGATGATGATGATGATGATGATGATGATGATGATGATGATGATGATGATGAAATTTAAAGGTATGCCATCAATCCTTAATGTATTTAATATTCATTTCTTGATAGAAATATATTTGTCTTAAATGGTTACATAGTTTATTCATTATCTATTTAAAAGCTACAAGTTTCAACTACAAATAGAATACTGCTAATCTAAATTAACTATTAATCTAAATTAATTAAATAAAACTATTTAAAACACATATTAATGTGAGCCTGATTTAAGTGTTATAATGTGTACGTTTTAATGTTTTTAATTTTTATGTGATGCTTATGATGGATGTGATTATGATTATGATGTGATTATGCTCACGATAATTGAATTACATTTGCAGGAAATTGAACCCCTTTCAAGAGCATCCCGCACAGTCTCATGGATCGACAGGTATAAGTCAATACACCTTATAGAAAGTCTATTTAATACACTTATCAATAGTAAGATTGATGTCTTCTAAGATCTCTCCCATTTGCAGGTACCAGCAAATAGGTATCTGTCAGAAGTGTCTTCCTCGAGTGAGGGAAATATAGGAATAGAAGAGGAAAGTGAGACATGCAGTTTATCTAGAATAGGGAGATTAACTAGAGGTCAAAGGACTAGAAGGAAATTCAATAAACACATGAAATTTTTCCTTGCTCAAGGGGGGTCATGTTCTTATGATGATGAGATGAAAGGCGACATCGAGGTGCCCTTGAGGTACCAACATCTACAGAAACATTGGGTACCCAAGGAACTTCCTCCAATAAACACTAATTTTTGTGTTAATGAGAGGATATATCGCATAGCACCATCATCATTACATGGTTTGGGCCTATTTTCTATGGATGGCATAAAGGTGTCTTACAACAAAGTTTCTGAATTGATGGAGTATGTTGGACCATGTTACGATTACAAAAGTTGGATGCATATTGTTCAATATAAAAAAAGTATGCGTAGGTATGCACTCTCGGCAAATTATATACAACAGCAAGACAATAATCAAAGTAAAAGTGTGGCTATATACATTGATGGAAGGCCAAAAGCAACAGGGAATATTGCGGGTTTTATAAATAGTACACGACCTGGGTCAACTATAAAGCAACCCAATTGCATATTTGAGGCGCGCGAGGGAAATCGTGTATTCATCTGTGCGATAAAATCAATACATGCAGGGGAAGAGCTGCTATTGATTACAATTTGAACCGCATAGATACAAACGAGGCTACTATCATGGGGGTGTTACATACTATTAAACCAACTTCTAATCAATGACTCCAACATACCATTTAGTTATTAAATTTTTGGCTAACATTTTTATACTTGATCTTTGACATAGGGGCACAATATGGAGCAACCGCCTGAAGGTGATGGTGATGATATTCCTAGCTCATCTACACATGAGCAGGTAAAACTCATTATAATTGTGCAAACTAGATAGAAGCAAAATGTTATTTTTTTTAATGTTATTTTCTTCATTGTTTTGGAGTAATTTTGATAATACTAATACTATTGTTGTCACAGAGGGCCGGTGGTCGGAGAGAGGGAAAGCAACCTACAGTCCCTCAGGAGTCCCCCCTTGTGGACGCTTTTTTTATTGATTTAGCAGAGACCGATGACCCGATCGGTTCCATTAAAAAGCTGCTAAAGAAAATTGGGAAAGAACTTCTACATTTGGTATCCATACATCCTCAGACTCAAGAAATAAAAGACAGGGCAGCTGAGTTGTTGCACACTTCTGAAAACTTTAAAGTAAGTATTAATGAAATTTTTAATTATTACAAGAGTTCAATAATGGTTTTTATGTTATGCTCTTTTATGACATTAATTCAAATATGGATGCATTGTCTTTACAGAGTTATTTGCATAATTTTGAACCCCATTCCCATGATGAGGCCGATATTGCAAGTGGTTCAGGTAGATCACATGTTCCATTCCCCACTTGTGTTTTCCACTGAATATATATAGGAATGATCATAATCATTGACAATACATGCTCGAACAATCTTTTTTTTTAATGCTCTAACAATCTTGTCCATGCTAGTCCACGCGTTCTATATTTATGCATGCTCTAACAATTTTATTCTTCAGCTCCTTTCCATGATGATATGACAACGCCGCCTCCATCTAGGACAGCCAAAAATGTCTTGCCGACTGCCATGTCAACAACACACAGCCTAAATGCACCAACTGTTGCACCATCTACTGGTACACAAATCCCTCTTTTTCTCTCTTTTGTTATGTGTTTAAGTGTTATGTGTTTATGATGTAGATCCCTTGATTGTGTTTGTGCCATGGGTGCTCTGCACCAATTTATTTCCCTTGAAGTATTATTTCTTGGAGGCATTTGATAATGGTTTTCATTTTTTGCAATAGGAGATGCAACAAGTCCCGATGCAACATCATTTCCTGGATGTTCCTGTGTTCCTAGTACGGGAACGGTGAAGGATTGTGTATTGATCATCAGCGACGATGAAGGCATTCCCTTAAAAGTATCCAAACTTCCAGGTACTTTAAAGTTATTATTATTCTATAGTGATATAATAGTAATTTAGTTTTTGATCACTCTTCATCGACTAATGATCCCATGATTATTTTGTAGGGAATGATATTTTTTGGTGAAAACTTGGTGACGAGTGTTTGCGGATATTCGGGCCCACCATACGTACATGGTGGAACATCATATCCTAACTAAAACCCCAAACCACTATTTTGATTTCATATCATTGCTAGAATAGTTTTCCTTTTCATCAATTTCTTGAACTATATTAAAGGTAGCTTCTCTTCATTTATGAGTCTAACATGTTTTTTTTTACTTAAAAGGTGGAATAACCAAGATAAAAAGTTGAAGGATGATCTTGTACATAGTATGACCTAGCTTTTTGGACCTCGTGCATTCGAGAGAAACAAGCTCCTTGAAAGAGCTGGTTTATGTTTGAAGTATATTAGGGACCAGTACAGGAAATATTTAGAGGTTAACCCAAGGCACGAGCGTCCGCCCTGTGTTCTTGAGGCTGAGTGGTAGGGTTTGATTTTGGATGGAAAGTATAAAGCCGACATGAAAAAAGGAATTACGCCAGTAGAGAGTAGAGCAAGGTATGTGATACTTTTGAGAATGTAATTATGTACTAATTAACCTCTAAATTTTTCCTGTACTGGTCTCTAACATATTTCAAACTTTTCATAGATTGCCTGACACATCAAAGGCAAAAAAGGCAAGATTAGAAAAGCACGGGACACACAAGCTCAGCTCTGGTGGTTTTTCCAAACTTCAAGCACGAGTTGTAAGTATTAGTAAATGAAAACTTGTATCAATTTTTTTATATATTGCAAGGAAATTTTTTTTGATCAAACAATGCAAGTAAAATTCACCATACCAAGAAAAAATGTAGGGGTCAGAGTTCAATAGATGCCTCACAGAAGAGGACAAGAGAATTGGCTTCCAACAAGGCTATAGAGCCGTGGCTGAACGGCTACGAGCTGAAATCAGTGTGCAAGGTTCAAATAATGATGCATCTGAGCCACAAGTAAATAAGCTAAATGAAATTTATTTCAAATTGAATACTTTACCAATTAGTCTATTTGATGTTAAGTTCTAATATAAAGTGAGTATATCTATTTTAAGAAAGCAATGATAACAATGTGTAGGATATTGGAATGCAGCCTGACAATCCTTCTACACAATCTATGCATAATGAAGGTTCGCATGATGTGCATCCTAGTGGTGGAGGTATACATTTGCTATTAAAATTTTTATATGTAATTACAATTGGTGTTTGGATTAATGTAACATTTTGTATAGCAACTGTAGAGGATCGAGGGGTCGGTGCTCATGAGCATGTTGAGGTTGAGTCTAGACAAAATGATGTGGCCAGATCAGGTAATTAAAGAGCACCACAGTTATGTTCTTTAAAATAATTAAATACTTGTAACAATTATAATTAAATATTTTAAATTTAACTCTTTTATTTGTTATTGTAGAGGACCCCCCTTTGCAGCAGCATAGGAATTTGAGATCATCAAGAACAGAGAACAAAACAACTGATGAGGGGGGTATTGATGATAACACTGATGCTCCTCTTAGAGCTTACATAGAAAAAAAAATTAGAAAGAGAAAAAAGAAATGATTGTCATCTAAATACCTTAATTGATAATGACTGAATTTTATGTCTCAATGAATTTAATTATGTGCTAATGAATGTTCATGAATTATGTGTTTATTTTCATATTGATGAATGTTGCGTGTTAACGAATCTAATGTGTTAATGAATGTTATCATGTGATATTGATTGAATGTTACATTTTATTAATAATTGAAAGAATGAATGAATGTTAGATGTTAACGGGGAATGTAGAGTGATGTTAGGGGGAGGGGGGTGGGGCCAAATGAGCTTCCACCTTCACGTGGTTGGCCCTGTTTAGTAGAGAATATTAAACTATATTCTCGAAACAAAGTGAAGCTCAATAAGATACTAAATGAGTCAAAATGGTTATCAAGGTCCTCTATCCATTAGATACTTGTAGTCAAAATGGTTATCTAGGTCCTCTATCCATTCCATAAGTTCTTCACCATTCAAACTTCCTCCATAACAAGGAATGTGCTCTAGGTTAGTCATGAAGCCTAGCATGGACTCTCTGTCAGATAGAGCCACTATTTCAGAGCCTTTTCTATGCATTTCCTTCAAGCACTGTACAGTGTACGGATGTGAAAGGGAGGGCAGACCAATGTGGAAGTTAGAGTATTTATATCTTATGCTTTGAGAGTTTATTTGGTAGATTCAAGACACCTTATATCAAAGTTATTCCTTTTTCTTATCTGTTGTTCTGTCAAACCCTCATTTTTTGGGTTATTGCATTCAAATGGCCTTAACTTGCAAATAAACCATAGGATATCCTCTGTTCTTTGTAAAATGCAAGTTAAGGGGGTTTATTTTCATATTTTAAAAGCTTTGGAACAGGATACTAAGCCAGAGAATTTCAAGAACAAGCCCTAGGTCAAGAATCTCAATGTTCTTGACTAGGAGTTGATGGATTATGCAAGATCAGAGGGTAGCGGCAAGTAAAGGACCTCAAACCTTGTTGAATCTAGATCTTTAGAGCATGGTGGACATCTTCAAACTCTGATCTTGGTTTCATGCACCCATTTTCAATGCCTTGTTTTGGAACCCACACCCAAAGGCATGCATTAGGTCTGCGGACTCAATAAGGACATTGATATGCTAGAGTGGAGTCAGGGTCTGGGAGTTGGAGGATTGTTAGAACATCAAAAAGGGTACTCAAAAAACATATAAGTTCATAAGGTCCTTTGTCAAATTGAAGAGTTATTGCTGCAGAACAGGTTTTGGAGACCTACTAGAGTCACTAGGTCTATTTGGACCCGTTTGGACCATGACACATAGTAGCATCTACAGAGAAGAAGTTTGGTATGCAATGGTCTTGAAACCTCCTGAGAAATTCTTGGTATGCATTTGTGTGGTGCAAAAGCTTCGTTGAAAGAGAAAAAGAAGAAAAGAATAGAAATGATTTTTTTTCTTTTTATGTCATATACTGTAACCAGCTACTTATAACTTGCAAAAATTATTATAACCATTTGAAATTGAAACTTAGTTTAATGTGAAACTGAGAACTGCTTTATTAGAGCTTTCTGTGATTTAGATTCAGACATCAAGAACATTGTTTGCCTAATATTGTGATTAATGTTTATTTATTAATATCTCATACTGACAAACAATTGATAATTGTAGGGAAAACGTCATTGGGGGTCTTTGAGGATCCACCAGAAGCCAAGGATAAAATGTATTCAAATGCTAAAGATGGTGTAATAGTCCTTACAGCTGTTGAACCTTGCTGTGTAGATCATCTCCGATTCTCCAAGTTCAACAGTACTGTGGTATTCCTTTGGATACTTCTAATGGTAAATTTCAGACATCAAGTTCTTTTCGTATGAAACTACTACATTTGTAATCTGTAGTTTTAAACTTTTAGTTTATAAATGTTCATCAGCTTTAGTTCGTATGCTGCCATTTCAAGTATGATTAATGAAGTTACCTTTATCACAGGATGAAAGTGAGCAGTCAGCATACTGGTACGGAGCTGACAGCATTGATACAGTGACTAGGGCATCGTTTAATGGTGGTATTGTGTTTTCCTATATTTAGGGCATCGGCCTTTTGAAGCATTGCCTTCATCTTTCTTAAGTCTGAGTTTTAAGTTTGTTTATCTCTCTCGGCACTGTTGAAAATACAAATGACAACGTTCTTGTTTGTTTTGCCCTTATATCCCGATGTGATTTCGCGGAGGGTTACGGCGCTGTTGAAAACACAAATGAAAACACAAATCCCTTGTGTAATTGCCACTTGAAGGAGGACAGTCACTGTAAAGACAACATGATAATGTACACTTATAGTGAGTGTACATTATCATGTTGTCTTTAGAGTGACTATCCTCATTTGTTGAAGAAGAAAAGCATTAATGTGGCTGAATAGCAATACATTCAAGTGGCAATCACACAAGGGACAGTCACTGTGAGATGTCCTCATTTGTGACTGTCCTTACAGTGAGTGTACATTATCATGTTGTCTTTAGAGTGACTATCCTCATTTGTTGAAGAAGAAAAGCATTAATGTGGTTCAATAGCAATACATTCAAGTGGCAATTACACAAGGGACAATCAATCACTGTGAGATGTCCTCATGTGTGACTATCCTTGTCACAAATGAGGACATCTCACAATGACTGTCCCTTCTGTAATTGCCACTTGAATGAGGATAGTCACTGTAAAGACAACATGATAATGTACACATACAATGAGTGTACATTATCATGTTGTCTTTACAGTGGCTGCCCTCATGTTGTATATTCTTCTCTGTAGATGCTACTATGTGCTAGGGAACTTCTTAGAACTGTTGGTATATTCTTACAACTTGTTACACCTGGGATATTCTTCTCTGTAGATGCTATTGTGTGCCGTGGTCCAAATAGGCCCATAAATGTGATTGAATAGCAATACATTCAAGTGGCAATTACACAAGGGACAGTCACTGTGAGATGTCCTCATGTGTGACTGTCCTTGTCACAAATGAGGACATCTCACAGTGACTGTCCCTTGTGTAATTGCCACTTGAAGGAAAAAAGCATTAATGTGGTTCAATAGCAATGTATTCAAGTGGAAATTACACAAGGGATAATCACTCTGAGATTTCCTCATTTGTGACTATCCTTACAGTGAGTGTACATTATCATGTTGTCTTTACAGTGACTGTCCTCATTTGTTGAAGGAAAAAAGCATTAATGTGGTTCAATAGTGATGCAGAGTAGTCAGGGATTTTAGAATATACAAATATACATCCTTAACTCTCATTCCACCAAGGAAGAAGGAATTCCAATGGTTGAAACGTGAGTTAAGGTCTTTACATCAGTCAAACCCTGAAAATGAGGGTTTGTAAACAATGCACAGAAAATTTGAAATAACTTAGATATAAAACAAAGAGAATCAATCAAACCAACTTCCAAAGCATCAGATGTCACTATTACAACTTCCAGGCAAATTTTATCATCCAACCACCATCCGTACAGCCGTACAGAGTTCGTTTTTCACCAGAAATGCACTAAAATAGGGTTATTTTTATTTTTTATGAAAGCAAAATGATTACAATACTGGTTCTCTATCTGTCTTCGACCATTTGAAGCCTAAAATAGGCTCTCCAAATGTTGGTTCAACCATCTAGGTGGTTAGAACAGTTTATCCAACAAATGTCAACTTTGCTAAGCAACTTTTAAAGTTGCATTACAACTTTGCAAACAACTTTGCCGAGAAGGTTAAAAATGTGTTGTGAAACTTTAGGAACCTTATTAAAGTTATTTTGGACCTTCAAACTTCTTAACAACATCTAAAAGACACCTAATAAACACTTACTATGCTCATTTCATCCAAGGACTCAAAAGATGCCCAAGGTTTATAAGTCACCAAGGGGTCTTGTGTCCAACAAGTGGATGTTTATAAGGAGATAAAATCAATCCTTAATATTTATTACAAACCAAGAAAACATCTAAAACTCCTATTCTAATTTATTGTCATTCAAAAAGACTCTGATTTGTCATTCAAAAAGACTCTGATTTGTCAATCAAAAGGACCTTTCACCAGTCAATCCTTCAAAGCTCCAAGGTGAAAATCTTATGTTCCAATTGATAGGATTTGACTCCTTGGCTTCATGGAAACTTCCTTCAATCATGGTGTCTTTGGCTTGCATTAGGGATGCCCCTGCATCAAATAGCAATGCAATCAAGTGGCAATTACACAAGGGACAGTACATGCCCATTAAAGTTGGTGTTTTGTTATCCAGCATGACAATGGAGACAACATACTCTGTGTCAATTTTACTGATCAAATTTCCCTCCGCCAGGCAAAGCAACAATCTGGGTATGATAAGGTGAAATTTTGTAGTCCTTTTGGGTATGATAACAGTTCCAGTTTCCAATAAGATGGTTCATTTTTATAATCTAGCTTCAATTTCTCTTGTGAAAATCTTTTTTTCATTTTATGGGTGGTAAAATATAATTATTATGCTAGAGGTGTGTACTTATGGATGATAATGAAACAAAATGATAAGATTTAAGACTCTTGTTTTTTTTTTAAATAGCAATTTAAGTTTCCTTCTATTATAAATTACTGTTTTTCTATTTTTTAATGTATCTTTCCAGATCTTTTATATCAATTTTATTTATGAAATATAAATATATTAATAATGTTTTAGTGTTTCTAGGATTAGTTTATATCAATTCTATGTATCATCATTCGTCATTCAATTGTCAGTATTATTAATTTAGACTGTGCAATTGTAGAACTACTCGAATATGGGTTGGATGGATACTCAAGCAGGGGAACCCTCCTCAAATATCTCAAGCAGTGAACTTGGAAAAATGTGTCCTGAAGGAACCCTTTCCATCAGAGAGATAAAAGTACAAACAAGTAAAAGAAGCAGGCTCTGCAAATATGTTTTTGAGAAGAAAAATGATAGATTATTCGAGTATGGTTCATGAGGTATATCTAAAAAGACATTTTTTTTCTTATTATAATAAAAGAGGAAGTTGTGAATGTCAAAGTTGAGTGAAACAAAAATTATTTTCATCAAATTTTGTTAGGCTTGCTTTTGGGAATAGTTTCTTACAATATTGCTATTAAGATTTTTATTGTGTAGTTTTTAGATTAGGTTTATAAAATTATATTTCATGAGTAGTGATTCATATTAATCAATTAACGATACTTTTGGAAGGTATTTTCAATGTGTCAAATTTTGATATTTTTACAAGAATTAGATTGTGTAATTTTTTTAATTAAAGTCATTGACTCATATTTCATAAATAATAGTTCTCATGAATCCATCTCTTATAAGATTGAATAGTCTATTTAGGAAGTATTTCTGATAGTATGTCAAATTATGATATTACTATTACCATTAGATTGCATGGCTTTGAAGTCAACCTCATTGACCCATATTCTTCTCTGTAGATGCTACTATGTGCTAGGGAACTTCTTAGAACTGTTGGTATATTCTTACAACTTGTTACACCTGGGATATTCTTCTCTGTAGATGCTACTATGTGCTGCGGTCCAAACGGGCCCATAAATGTGGTTGAATAGCAATACATTCAAGTGGCAATTACACAAGGGACAGTCACTGTGAGATGTCCTCATGTGTGACTGTCCTTGTCACAAATGAGGACATCTCACAGTGACTGTCCCTTGTGTAATTTCCACTTGAATGAGGACAGTCACTGTAAAGACAACATGATAATGTACACATACAATGAGTGTACATTATCATGTTGTCTTTACAGTGGCTGCCCTCATGTTGTATATTCTTCTCTGTAGATGCTACTATGTGCTAGGGAACTTCTTAGGACTGTTGGTATATTCTTACAACTTGTTACACCTGGGATATTCTTCTCTGTAGATGCTACTCTGTGTTGTGGTCCAAACGGGCCCATAAATGTGGTTGAATAGCAATACATTCAAGTGGCAATTACACAAGGGATAGTCACTGTGAGATGTCCTCATGTGTGACTGTCCTTGTCACAAATGAGGACATCTCACAGTGACTGTCCCTTGTGTAATTGCCACTTGAATGAGGACAGTCACTGTAAAGACAACATGATAATGTACACAAGTACCGTGAAGGTAGTTGCAAGTTACGACTGTTTCATTGCATACCCGAAACAATGAAGATGTTACGGTCCACAAAATGTTTGTGCTTGAAAGATGAACAAATAAAATTAAACTTCTAAATAACCAAAGCCGCTAACAATAAATTCAACACAGATATGTCCTCATTTCTAGGTATTTTAGCTCTGTAACAGCTGAATACTAGATTACATAATAATGACAAAAGAAAAATAAACCCAACGTACTCAGAAATTGTAGCTGTGATTTCACGGAGGGAATCTCTCTCGGCACTGTTGAAAATACAAATGACAACGTTTCTCTACATTATCATGTTGCCTTTACAGTGACTGTCCCTTGTGTAATTGCCACTTGAAGGAGGATAGTCACTGTAAAGACAACATGATAATGTACACTTACAGCCCGTGTACATTATCATGTTGTCTTTAGAGTGACTATCCTCATTTGTTGAAGAAGAAAAGCATTAGTGTGGCTGAATAGCAATACATTCAAGTGGCAATTACACAAGGGACAGTCACTGTGAGATGTCCTCATTTGTGACTATCCTTACAGTGAGTGTACATTATCATGTTGTCTTTATAGTGACTGTCCTCATTTGTTGAAGGAAAAAAGCATTAATGTGGTTCATTAGCAATGTATTCCCAGCATCTGTACCTACATCTCTCTTATATACTAAAAGTTGCTTGCCATCAAAAATTGTAGTTCCCTCACGTGACATTGATGGTGAAGTGTTCTTTTCAAAACCATCATCTGTGGTTACCAATGCTCCTGTTTTAGGCAATAAGTTTGTTGCATTCCATGAGCCATTGGTCAAGTTTCTTCTACGAGCTTCTGATGCCTCAAAATCTAAGCAGCGCCTACGCATGCCTCGTTGTGGTTGATTATCATTCTGTACATGAATTATAATGAGTAATCAGTTTTGGGCCTTGGAATCTTGTATGTAACATGCACAGGCATTTCATGGCTAAATGAATCTATTTTAAAAGCATCAACTTTTCTTACATGATGTTGGATACATAAGTAGAACAAGCGTATATCAAATTGGAAGCAATCAGAACTCCACAATGACATATTATTTAGAGTACTCTTCAGTTTAAGTAATAATGCATATATTGACACTGTAAAGACAACATGATAATGTACACTCACTGTAAGGATAGTCACAAATGAGGACATCTCACAGTGACTGTCCCTTGTGTAATTGCCACTTGAATGTATTGCTATTCAGCCACATTAATGCTTTTCTTCTTCAACAAATGAGGATAGTCACTGTAAAGACAACATGATAATGTACACTCACTGTAAGGATAGTCACAAATGAGGACATCTCACAGTGACTGTCCCTTGTGTAATTGCCACTTGAATGTATTGCTATTCAGCCACATTAATGCTTTTCTTCTTCAACAAATGAGGATAGTCACTGTAAAGACAACATGATAATGTACGTGAGTGTACATTATCATGTTGTCTTTAGAGTGACTATCCTCATTTGTTGAAGAATAAAAGCATTAATGTGGCTGAATAGCAATACATTCAAGTGGCAATTACACAAGGGACAGTCACTGTGAGATGTCCTCATTTGTGACTATCCTTACAGTGAGTGTACATTATCATGTTGTCTTTACAGTGGCTGTCCTCATTTGTTGAAAGAAAAAAGCATTAATGTGGTTCATTAGCAATGTATTAAATAAATTTTTTTTTTTAATCCAGCCATGGGCGTCGCAATTGCGACGGCAACCCGTCGTAATGCGATGCAGGCGCCCGTCGTAATTGCTTGGGAGGCCCGTCGCGATTGCGACGACCCTCCGAAGCCATGCGACGGGGGGGCGACGCCCATGCCGCTAAAAAATCTTAGTCACATTGCGACGGGATATGTGTCGCAATTGCGACGGCTACCCATAGACGTCGCAATTTGTGACTAAAAAATAGCGACGTCTATGGGTGTTGCTATTGCGACACATAGCTATCGCAATTGCGACACATAGCCATCGCAAAATGCCCCCAAATGTATTAGTGCGTGATGATACAAATTCCATTCTATCTCATCTGGTTAGTCCATTGCATTAATCATTAGACAGGCATGTGCAGTTTACTCATGTTGCAGATGTAGATTTGAGCTTGGACCAGGCACAACAAAATCTTGATACCTTGGTTGATAGGATTAAGGCCAGTGAATTTGAGTACTATCAGTTTCCAGCACCTACATAGGTATAAATCAGATTATATACATGTATTTAATATTACAATTAAACTTAAATTTATTTTCAAAATTTTAGTCAATTGATTTATTTTTTGTCTACCGGGATATGCCTCTTGTTACTCCTTTGGGTATTGATCGTGTATGTCATCGGGACTCACTTGATGATGACATTAGTAGTGGATAGGTGAGTTTTTAATTTATTATTTGTGTGTACACACTTTATAACATGTTTTCTTGTACAATGTTTTAAATCAAACTTAAGAGATCTTTGTACAATGTTTATATGTTTTAATTTATATATCTCTTTCTTTGTAGGGATCTGCACATCCTTCACAGCATGATAGTCACTCTAGGTGTGACCGCTTAGTGAGGAGTCGACATGATGAGTCCTAGGCACTTTCATATTTGATCAGAGACATATTTCATATTATGTATATATATATATTCATGTTTGATGAACTATATTTCATTTCTAGACTCTACATGACCGATTGATGTGTTTGATGTTATATTTCATTTCTAGACGGGCTTTTGATAGAATGTTTGACATGCATGATTGATTCATATGTTTCATATTTACAGTACTTGATCTACACACATGATTGAAGTTTCATGCATACATTATATATATACTTTCACTCTAGATACATGTGCATGTGTGTGATGAACTTGTAAATTTTCAATACTTTCAATAGATTACATACACATGTACATGTTTAATTTAAATTTGATGAACTTGATTTCAATAGATTAAACATATATGAATCATGTTTGAATTAAATAGATTACATACATGAATGATGTTTGATTGTACACATTTGATTTAAAAGTACATTCAATAATAGTTGTGTGCACGTACTTTTAATTTAATGTTGTTGTACTTCAAGTAGATTTTATATTTAAAACATGCAGGTCCTCATGTAACACATGCAAATTCAATACATACACACATTCATATTCCAAAGTTAGAGTACTTCATATTTAGTTTATAGATAATTAATATATCATATCCACTTGTAAGACATAAATTTGAGATCTTTATATTCTTAATTTTTAATTTAATTCAAGATCCATTCACTATGGGCACCAGTAGGAAAGAATGGAGCTAAGAAAACCTCTGGTCTCACCCATGAAAAATTTAGTTCAAATCATATTTCATGCATGATTTAGTCCACATCAAGTGGTTCATCTCTCTCTCGAATAACATTTAATATTCTCTCATGGTCGTCAGTATCAAGTCTCCACTTATGAATGCCACGTCCCATCATAGGAACAAGAGATAGGATGGTGGCAATTACAAGATGACTCTACTGATAAACCTTATTGTTAGGTTGATAATCAATAAAATGAATCCCTTGTTTAAGTATTTTAGTTTGCTTCAAATATGTTCCTTTCACGACAACTAAACCTGCACAATGTGTTCCTCAATGTTAAATATATAGATGTGATAAATACTAACCATATAAATAAACTTAAATATAGTACTAGAACTTGTGGGAAACATAATTCCATCACTTGTTTCACTCTGTGTTAGCTTCATCCTCTCCTTAAAACAATGTAATAAATAGTAACTAACACCTTCCACATTTCCAGGCTCTACTACTACTACAAAAATATGTCCTACATTTAAAGTGAACTTTTAATTTTAGGAACTTGTAAATATAAATTTTAAACAAACTTTATTTAAGTGAATTGAGAACTTATGAGTCCTTTTTAAAAACATGTACATAAACACACACGTACCAATTTTGATCAAACCTAAAATATGCTCATAATCTGTAGAAATCAATGTGATGTCATCAAAGTTTTCATCCTAAACGTCATTTGTGTTTGTAACATCTAGTGGAACCAAATTCCATTAACTAACATATCTACATTTTTGGTTGATACATTCGTCATAGTTTTCAAAAATGCAGTCATAACAAAAGCATGAATAATCTCTAGTGTACAATGACCACACATTACTATCCATACTCATAACTGAATGTAGGGATCTTGTTTTGTCTACTCTCTTGCATCCATGGATTGATCTTTTTTCAACACCTAAACAATAGAGAGGTCACATGTAAAAATTAAAGACATATATAAAAGTTAACTCAAAAAATGATCAATAAATTTAAAATTAGTACCTCTTATCTCCCAGAATACTTGGAAGGGTATGACTCGATTTGATCGTGATGATGTGTTATCATGATTTGGCACCATAAAATACATATTGCACTACTCAACTACATCATGAGCATTATTTGTAGGATATCCCTGATAGTCCAGTTGATACTTTCTTAAAGCATGTTTGATACAAGCTCCTGCACCATCATGCTCTCCCTTTCCATGTCCACTCTCAAAGAAACTCCAAATATGTGGTATCTTTTGGTATCGATGATATCTACATAGTGCATAAAATGGCCTTGCTGATTTAAATTGTGCTGCACATCCATCCGAACAAACAAAATGCTTTTCAATTTTGATGCCTTTGTTTTCCAAATATCCAAAAAATGTCTTAAAGCAATGCTCAACAAAATGTATGCCATGCTCTTTATCATCACTAATGTAAAAGTGATATTCTTTCTTTATGAATCATTCTTCATATGTACTTTCAACACTATCCAAATCTAATTGTGCATGTCGATAAGACACATGTACCATGATAGTCACCTACTTTGTATAGTAGTATTTTGCTTGAAGTTGTTTTTGAGATACAAAGGAGTAGTTCTCTACAAAATCAACAACCAATAAAATCGTTCCAAATGGAAAAGATTCTTTTGTATTTGGAATTGTTTTGCTTGCCATTTAGTGAAAAAACATGTCGTATGTATGGTTGAATCAATTTACAAAAAATCTCCATAAATGTTACAACAGGTATCTCCTCTTCTACATATTCCAACCTTATTGATTCTTTCCCAACTTTTGTTTCAGACTTTATGTACTTGTATCTCTTGCATTTTATCATCCTCACCATGTTAGTATCTTCAAGTCTTCAAGGAAATTTAGCCAAATCCCCACATGTTTGACAAGTTCCTCTTATGCAATCTATTTCAGGTATTTCATGATCAATTGATTTGTTACATAAGATTGATGTTATGAATTGACTTAGATGTTTAGGAAAATCATTTTGAGAACCACCACTTTCTTCTATCATCTTTCTAAACCCTTGGTAGTAGAGATTGAATTCAATCTAATATCAACAACAACAAGTTTCAAAAGATTTATTTATCTTTGCAAAAAATGGCTTTAATCTTTCAAACATTGTTTGTCCAATCTTAATGTCAGGATTTGAGTTACAAAATGAGAGATACAATTCATGTTGTGTGGTGTCCAACCAATGTTTTATGTGGTAGAAATATTCCTTAGGCCCAGTCCTCTTCTTGATAACGTCTCTTCTATTTGGTGAAGGATGAGTATGATTAGTCCAAAATGATGTAACTAAGTTCCTAATTGTTTCATTAATTCTATTAGACTGAGGAGCTCTACACATTAGTACCCAATTACCTTCCAATGTAGTATCATCCAAATTGATTCTTCTTTTCAAATAGTGTATCATTGTCTTCCTACTATACCCGATTTGAGATGAAAGTGAAGAAATTTGTCTTCTTTGGGACATGTTTTTATTTAAAATAGATGTCAATATCACTCTTCTTGAAATGGACCTATCTGTACATCTAGTTGTTTTCCCAATGGAATACAAACCTTCCTTAACACTGTCAACAATATTTTTTTGTACGTTACTTGATTTTAACATTTTCAAACTTGCATCTACACCCAATAATTTTAATGGCTATTTTAACTCATCTTTAAGAAGTGTAATTAATAACAATTGAGTTTTTTCAAGTGTACCAAGATTCTCAAATTGTTTCATTATTTTCTTAGAATTTTTAATCAATGCCCTCTTTGTAATATTTATGGGTTGTTTAGCATAATCTCTCAATTTTTCCATGTCCATTTCAATTAAATGATCTATGCTTTTATGATTAATTTTTCTCTTCAACTGTTGGAGTAGATTATCATTCACATATGTTTCTTGCACTTCCACTACAAATAAAATAAAATAAAAAATCTTAATATCTCATCTTAAGGGGACCTTCATGAAATAAGTATTTACAAGCTCTTGAACATGTTCTACCTATAATAATTTATACATTAATTCAAGAGAAACACATACTTGTTTGACCTTGGGTTGATTCAACTTGGGATGCCCCTTGTCCAACATTTTCATCATCAAAGGCTGCATGTACACAACAAAAACAATAACTTCTTCTTAGGGGAAAGACCCAAAATATATATTCACCAATAAGAGACTAAATTGAGATAGTGATTAAATTGAGAGAGTTTGTGAGAGAAAAAGAGAGATGTGTACTTATTTGATATTCTGAGGCTTGTGCTTGTTGAGCTTGTGATGACCCTTCTCTAACTTTTGAGGGTTGGGCTTGTTGAGCTTGTAATGAACCTTCTCCAACTTCTGAAGGTTGGGCTTGTTGAGCTTGTGATGACCCTTCTCCAACTTTTGAAGGTTGAGCTTGTTGAGCTTGTGATGACCCTTCTCCAACTTTTGAAGGTTGGGTAGCTTGTTGAGCTTGTGATTCTTGAGCATTTCCTACACATGTATGAAGTATAAATTAGTCCTAGAATTGCTCATCTAATTAGTCCTAATTGGTTCTAATAGGTCATAATTGGTTCTAATTGGTCCTAATTGGTTCTAATTGAGTCTAATTAGATCTAATAGGTCATAATTGAATCTAAGTGGTCCTAATTGAGTCTAATAGGTCATATTAGGTCCTAATTGGTCCTAATTGAGTCTAATTAGATGTAATAGGTCATAATTGAATCTAATAGGTCATAATTAGGTCCTAATTGATCCTAATTGAGTCTAGTTGGTCCTAATTGAGTCTAATAGGTCATAATTAGGTCCTAATTGGTCCTAATTGGTCCTAATTGAGTCTAGTTGGTCCTAATTGACTCTAGTTAGTCCATATTAGGTCCTAATTGGTCCTAATTGAGTCTAATTAGATCTAATAGGTCATAATTGAATCTAATTGGTCATAATTAGGTCCTAATTGGTCCTAATTGAGTCTAATTAGATCTAATAGGTCATAATTGAATCTAAGTGGCCCTAATTGAGTCTAATAGGTCATGTTATGTCCTAATTGGTCCATATTAGGTCCTAATTAGTTCTAATTGAGTCTAATTAGATCTAATTGGCCCTAATTAGGTCCTAATTGGTCCTAATTGAGTCTAGAGTTGGTCCTAATTGAGTCTAGTTAGTCCATATTAGGTCCTAATTGGTCCTAATTGAGTCTGATTAGATCTAATAGGTCATAATTGAATCTAATTGGTCCTAATTGGTCCTAATTGAGTCTAATTAGATCTAATAGGTCATAATTGAATCTAATTGGCCCTAATTGAGTCTAATAGGTCATATTATGTCCTAATTGGTCCATATTAGGTCCTAATTGGTCCTAATTGAGTATAATTAGATCTAATAGGTCATAATTGAATTTAATAGGTCATAATTAAATATAAGTGGCCCTAATTGAATCTAATAGGTCATAATTGAATCTAAGTGGCCCTAATTGGTCCATATTTGGTCTTAATTGGTCCTAATTGAGTCTAATTAGATGTAATAGGTCATAATTGAATCTAATAGGTCATAATTAGGTCCTAATTGGTCGTAATTGAGTTTTGCTAGTCCTAATTGAGTCTAGTTCTATCCATATTAGGTCCTAATTGGTCCTAATTGAGTCTAATTAGAAATAATAGGTCATAATTGAATCTAATAGGTCATAATTAGGTCTTAATTGGTCATAATTGAGTCTAATTAGATCTAATAGGTCAAAATTGAATCTAATTGGTCCTAATTGGTCGTAATTGAGTATAATTAGATCTAATAGGTCATAATTGAATCTAAGTGGCCCTAATTTAGTCTAATAGGTCATGTTATGTCCTAATTGAGTCTAATTGAATCTAATAGGTCCTAATTGAGTCATAATTGAATCTAATAGGTCCTAATTGAGTCTAGTTGGTCCTAATTGAGACTAATTGAGTCTAGTTGTTCCTAATTACATCATAATTGAATCTAATAGGTCCTAATTGAGTCTAATAGGTCATGTTAGGTCCTAATTGGTCCTAGTTGGTCCAAATTGAGTCTAGTTGGTCCATATTAGGTCCTAATTGGTCCTAATTGAGTCTAATAGGTCATGTTAGGTCCTAATTGGTCCATATTAGGTTCAACTTGGTCCCAATTGAGTCTAATTGGCCCTAATTTTGAGTCTAATAGGTCATATTAGGTCCTAATTGGTCCTAATTGAGTCTAATTAGATCTAATAGGTCATAATTGAATCGAATAGGTCCTAATTAGGTCTTAATTGGTCCTATTTGAGTCTAGTTGGTCCTAATTGAGTCTAGTTAGTCCATATTAGGTCCTAATTGGTCCTAATTGGTCTTAATTGAGTCTAATTAGATCTAATAGGTCATAATTGAATCTAATTGGCCCTAATTGAGTCTAATAGGTCATATTAGGTCCTAATTGAGTCTAATTAGATCTAATAGGTCATAATTGAATCTAATAGGTCCTAATTGGTCCTAATTGGTCCTAATTGAGTCTATTTAGTCCTAATTGAGTCTGGTCAGTCCATATTAGGTCCTAATTGGTCCTAATTGAGTCTAGTTGGTCCATATTAGGTCCTAATTGGTCCTAATAGGTCAGGTAACTAGTCCTAATTAGGTTCTAATAGGTCCTAATAGGTCCTAATTAGTCCTAATAGGTCCGACTAGGTCCTAATTAGTCCTAATTAGTCCTTATAGGTCCTATAAGGTCATAATTAGTCCTAATAAGTCCTAATAGGTCCTAATCAGTCCTAATTAGTCTTAATAGGTCCTATTAGGTCCTAATTAGTCCAAATAGGTCCTATTAGGTACTATTTGGTTCTAATTGGTCCTAATTGGGTATAATTGGTCCTAATTGGGTCCTAATAGGTCATATTAGTCCTAGAATAGGTCCTAATTAGTCCTAATAAGTCCTACTAGTTCAAATAGGTCTACAGTTAGGTCTAGTTAAGTCTAATAGACCTACAATATCATATTTACATGAACGTTAAGACAAGTCTTGACCATCAACTTAAAATATCTATCTATCTAGACATCTTAGACATACCTTATTTCTGATGATGATATCTTTCTCATGATTCTTGACGTAGTCTTTGTTCAGTCTCTTTTGAATAATGTCACGTACTTTTGTTTAGCCTTCTCTTTTTATTTCCCATCACAACTTAGAAAATTATTCCGTGCCAAAATGTCTTTCTTCTCCTAAATGTGAATTATTTTACAGCTTTTAGATTTATAAAATGAAAAAAAATACATTTATTTATACCTAATTCTTATGAACCAGAAATGTCACCAAAAAGGCTGACATAGGTTTCTATCGAAAGTCAAACTTGACTTTCTATCGAAAGTAAATGACTTTCGATCGAAACTAGTTTAGTATTAACTAAATTTTCCATTTTTGGGCAAAGTACTTTCGATAGAAAGTACTTTTGATCAAAATTCAATACTTTCAATCAAAAGTACTTTCAATTAAAAGTAATTTCTATCAAAAGTACTTTATGTCAAAAGTACCTAGTTTGAGCCATGGTTTCAAGTTTTCAAGAAATTTTGAGAATTTCATGGCTTCGGGCCTCAAGTGTTTTGATCAAATGGATGATTAAGAAGACATCCTTTTGCATTCAATAAGTACTTAGAACTAGCTTTCAAATGGTTATATATTTGACTATTTTTAAATTTGTTATGTTTATGGTTTTTTACGTTAAATGAATGTAGGTTTTTTATCAAATATAAACCTCTGAGTTTGACGTTCAATGAAAAATAGTAAAACAAGGAAATTTTTTTTTGAAAAATTACAGTGCCCTCTGTATTTGAGTCTACTTTCTATTAAAAAAAAATAATTGAAATTCGATAAATACACAATAAGTTATAAGCTATGTAGTCAAGGTAGGTCAAAATTTTGGTTTAGTCAACTTCAAACGTTAATAAAATATGCAATAATAGTGATAACATCATCAAACCAATTACATGCCCTCCATATGGATGTTACAAAACTAAATTTGAAAGAATCACATTTATATCTATTTTACAAAAAAAGTTATGCTCTATGAAAACAATATTACTATTTGAAAATGACATTTTCAGTACCATACAAGTTTTCGTGGGAGAAAGAAAAAAGTATTCAAATAAATTCAAAAAGAATAAAAAAAATATATTTAGAAACTAGATAGAAAATCGTAAAAGACTCCAATTTACTTCATCCTTGGATTTCAAGTGGTTCAATGGTAATATGCATCTGAATCTAAAAGTTTTTCTCAAAATGTAGAGTTCAGTGTCTGTTCAGGCTAAAAAGTGTAACCCACTATTGTGGGTTCACCCTGTAATATCTTCTTACTATATACTACCCCTTACTTTATACTCTTCCTCAGAATAGATCAACTGCTTTGTCTTTCATGACTATATACTCTCCCTTTGACATCAATGGAAAAGAGTGCCAAAAATAAATAAGCATAGCTACTCCTGAAGTAGAGTAGTCCACCATTCATCAGTCACTGAGGACTGATGCACTAGTGTAAACTCTAATCAGATCCAAGGAAGAAAATTACTCCCAACTTCTCCCTAAGGTACGCAAATGTATCCTTAGGAAAATGCTTTGTGAATATGTTTGCTAAATGTTCATTAATATACACATAATCTAACTTTACTTCTTTCTATGCAACTTTCTCTCTTAGGAAGTCATATTTTATCTCAATGTGTATTTCTTTTGCATGCATTACATGGTTCTTTGACACATTGATAGTGCTAGTGTTATCACAATGAATACAAATAGGATAATCAATCTAGATTCCAAAATATTTTATCATCTACTTGATCTAAACAATTGTAGAATAATTTAATGTTGTTGCTACATACTCCACTTCTGCTATTGACTGAGAAATATAATTCCACTTCTTTCTTTTCCAGGTAACTAGTCTATCTCCAAGAATACTACTCCTCCTGAGGTGCTCTTTCTATCATCAACACAACCTGCCCAATCTGCATCTGTATACACATGAAGTTCTACATTCTTTGAGTTAGGATGGTACCATAAACCATAGTCTATAGTTCCTTTCAAATATCTAAATATCATCTTTACTACCATAAGGTGACTTTGTCTAGGTTCTGCTCCAAATCTTCCAATAATACCAACTGCAGTAGAAATATCAATTCTAGATTAAGCAAGACATATGAGTTTACCAATCATAGACTTATATAGAGTCTTTTTTACTATTGTAGAATCTTCATCTTTTGAAAGCTTGTTTCCTATTATCATAGGGGTGCTTACTGGCTTGCAATCATCCATCTTCAATTTCTTCAATATCTCTTTGACATACTTAGACTGATTAATGAAAATAATTTGTCTATCTATTTCACATTTAATTACAAAAATTACTTGATAGGTCCAATCATGCTCATTTCAAACTCACTCTACATCTCTTTAGAAAAATCTGCACTAAGGTTGTCATTACCACCAAAAATAATGTCATCAACAAAAATAACAACTAGTAATAATCCTTCAAGTGTCTTTCTTATGAATAAGTTACAATTTGATACTCCTTTCTTCAATCTGATCTTTGTCAAATAACCATCCAATCTTTCATACCATACTCTAGGGCTTGCTTAAGTCCATAGAGGGCTTTCTTTAGTTTGCATACCATGTCTAGTTTGTTTGATAAGCTAAATCCTTTAGGTTGTTCTATGTAGACTTCTTCCTTCAACTCTCCATTCAGGAATGCTAACTTGACATCCATCTGATATACCTTAAAATATTTGAATATTGCATAGGCTAGAAATAACTTTATGGCTTCCAATCTTCTTACAAGGGAAAAAGTATCAGAGTAATCAATTCCTTCTCTCTACGCATATCCTTTACATACTAGTCTTGCTTTGTTTCTTACTACTTTACCATGTTCATTCATCTTGTTTCATAATATCCACTTGGTTCCAATCGGATTTTTGTCACTAGGCCTAGGGACCAGTTCCCATGTATCATTCTTAACTATCTAATCTAATTCTTCTTTCATGTCTTCATTCCAATCTGAATCATTACATGCATCTTCAACACTTAAAGGTTTAATTTGTGAAAGTAAACATACCGCTTCATCAACTGTTGAACTTTTTGCTTTTGATTTTGTCATGAAAATGTTGTTCTAATCTCCAATGATATCTTCTTTTAAATGGTATCTAGATGCAAATTTTGGAACATTAGGTGTGACTCTCTTATCTATCTTCTGTGATTCTTCTTCACTTGTTTCAGGTTCACTGATCAATGTTGTCAAACATTTCTTCAACATTTTCTTCTCTACTGATAGGTATAGGTTCTTCTTCAATCATAGGTGCATAATCATAGAATCTTTCTTGAATCATAAAGTTTTCATCAATATTTACATGTACACTTTCAATGATCTTCTTCAATCTCAAGTTAAAACATCTATAAGGTTTGGTTTTAGTAGAGTAACCAAGAAAAATACCTTCATCGCTTCTTGCATCAAACTTACCAACATCACCATCTCTCTTGATGTAGCACTTGCTTCCAAATACTCTGAAGAATTTACTATAGGTACATTCCTAAACCATAACTCATAAGGTGTTTTGTCTGCACCTGGCCTTAATTGAATTCTATTGATAGTATAAACTGCAGTATTGACTACTCTCCAATAGGTGTGTGCAACTTTTCCTTCAATCATGATAGTGTGCGCTGTGTCAAGTATGATCATTTTTCTTCTTTCTGCAATTCCATTATTCTGAGGGGTTCTAGGTGTACTTAGCTATCTTTTTATCCCATGTTCTTTGCAATACTCATAAAATTATCAGAAGTGAATTCTCCTCCTCTATCTGATCTTAGACATTTTATCTTTAATCTAGAATCATTTTCAACTTTAGCTTTAAAGATTTTGAACTTCTCAAATGCTTCAGATTTATCTCTTAAGAATGCAACCCACATCATTCTAGAATAATCATCAACAAACAAAATAAAGTACCTTTCATCATAGTATGATCTTATTTGAGTTGGTCCACATAAGTCTATATGCACTAGATCCAATTTGTTCTCTACTAAATTTTGATTACTTCTAAATGAGTTGTTTACATGCTTTCCCAGCACACATTCCCTCCACATTGTATCAACTAGTCTCACAATACTAGGTAGGTCTCTTACTTCCTTTACATTTCTTATCTTTACTATATTGTCAAAATTGATGTGACATAGTCTTTTTTACCATAACTAACTGTCATCTACTTTTGCAATAAAACAAATTACTTCCAAATTAAGGTGAAAAACATTACCTTTTGTCTTTGAACCTGATGTAATCATTACTCCTTTGTTAGTAATAATGCACTTGTTGTTTTTGAATTATAAATGATATCCTTTGTCAAGTAATTGTCAAACACTCAGTAAGTTAGGCTTCAAACCATCAACATTGATGCAGAGCATCCTTCAACACACTTAAACATAATAGGATACATCTGATCCAATCTTAATTTCATTATAAGAATAATTTATTAGAGGAAAAACCCATCATTGATTAGAAAACAAAATAATTCATTGTCAAAACTTGTTGTCCACACTGCCATGTTTTACAGATCAGCACTCAAACATCTGTAACTTTTTCTCTAAAACATATCATCAAAATCCCTTTGGTGCGTTTGTGGAAAATTAGGATAACCAAAAAAATATATCAAAATTAGAAGGATCCACTGGTTAGGAAAAATGTTATTATCTCTGTACCAAGACCCATTTTCTATCATTAAACAGAAAGTTCTTTTCCCCAATCCGCCTAGGGCATCATATAACTTTCACAATACATAACCAAATGAAACCAAATGAATTCCAAAATCATTTTTACTGATTCTAGTTTCCAAACATGTAATCCATTTATTTTTCCAATTTATAAATCATTATACCATCACAACTCTTTGCCTGCAACTCCATTGAAGAGGGTTTAAAACCAGTCTTCATTAAAAATGTCATGGATTCCACAAATCATCATAAAATTGAACCAAACTAGAAGGAAATGAAATATTACTCAAATATATTTCCAATGAATATAATTAGAGTTCTCAAGTATTCCATATGCATTTTTACCACGCATTTCAATATGACTATTCTCAGAAATCTTGAATCTGCAAATACTATCTTTCACCAAAAACCTCATAACTTCCTCCAAAGTTAAAAAAAATTGATCAAACCAAAAGTATAAGAAATATGATTAATTATACTATCTAACCATTATAAATATATAGGGTTTCCATGCTGTACATGGCTGTACAAGGCCTGGAAACAACAACTTAATTAAAAACAACCAATCAAAATGAGAGATTCAAACTCACTTAATTGTTCCAAAATGTTCTCCCCTTTCTCTATTCTCTCCAATATCATTTGGTTTGACCAATACATCATATTTATACATATTTAGGTAGTTATAAACCACCCAACTACCCTTATGACCTTTCATCTTCCTTTTGACACCTTTTAATACCTTTTTGCATTGTTTCATGCTTTACAACTTTTATGACACTTAATAAAAATGACTCCACACTTTGTAAAAACACCCCAGACATGTCCAAATAACATATTTTAGACCTTTTACATGATTTTTATCCTTTTCATGGCTTTTTATACAAATTTGACCTTTTGACCAATCTAGGTCTTGAATGACAACTAAATGACAACTTCGCAATTTTATTGTCCTTAGGCATTACAATTGATTTCATTACATGGAATACCACATCCAAACATATGGATTTACATTAAATAATTAAAATATCCTTATATCTAGGTGCTCCTACACCATACTCCTGACCTTTAAAAATTTCCAAGTCCCTTGGAAACATGGATACAATGACCTGCAAGAAAAATTTGAGTGAAATCTTCACCTTTTTCTTCATTTGAACTTTTCCTCTTTATGCCTCTTTTATCATTATCATTGCATCAATGCCTCTAATAATTTCTCTTTTTCTAATGACTCTCATCAATGGAGTTATGCTTGTCACCTTCAATGGTGCTTCTGCCATTACACAGTCCACTCATCCATGCCGCATCACAACAACCTTTGTCCCTCACCTGGGAGTCCCATCATGCCTCTCTCCCCAGTCTTTTGGTGACACACAAAGGACCAATCTCTAGCCCTAGATCATATCCCATGATCCTTTGGTATACCTTCTTGTCCACCCATTTTCAGCTAAGTGAATTGGCACCAATCTGCAACCACAAACTTCATACCAAGAATCCAAAACAACCCAACACTGCCTGGTGTAGATTCCATCTACATGCTCAGAATCTTTTGAGCTCTGATACCACTTTGATACAAAGCATCCTTCAACACACTTAAACATAATAGGATCCATCTGATCCAATTTTAATTTCATTATAAGAACAATTTATAGAGGAAAAACCCATCATTGATTAGAAAACAAAATAATTCATTGTCAAAACTTGTTGTCCACACTGCCATGTTTTATAGATCAGCACTCAAATATCTATAACTTTTGTTCTAAAACATATCATCAAAATCCCTTTTGTGAGTTTGTGGAAAATTAGGATAACCAAAACATATATCAAAATTAGAAGGATCCAATATTTAGGTAAAAAGTTATTATCTTTGTACCAAGACCCATTTTCTATCATTAAACAGAAAGTTCTTTTCCCCAATCTGCCTAGGGCATCATATAACTTTCACAATACATAACCAAATGAAAAAAAATGAATTCCAAAATAATTTTTATTGATTCTAGTTTCCAAAAATGTAATCCATTTATTTTTCCAATCTATAAATCATTATACCATCACAACTCTTTGTGTGCAACTCCATTGAAGAGGGTTTAAAACTAGTCTTCATTAAAAATGTCATGGATTCCACAAATCATCATAAAATTGAACCAAACCAAAAGGAAATGAAGGATTACTCAAATATATTTCCAATGAATATAATTAGAGTTTCCAACTCTTCCATATTCATTTTTACCATGCATTTCAATATGACTATTCTCAAAAATCTTGAATCTGCAAATACTATCTTTCACCAAAAACCTCATAACTTCGTCCAAAGTTAATAAAAATTGATAAAACTAAAAAAAAATAAAATATTATTAATTATACTATCTAACCATTATAAATATACATGGTTTCTAGGCCGTACATGGCCGTACAAGGCCTGGAAATAGCAACTTAATTAAAAAAAACCAATCAAAATGAGAGATTCAAACTCACTTAATTGTTCCAAAATGTTCTCCCCTTTCTCTATTCTCTCCAATATCATTTGGTTCAACCAATACATCATATTTATACATATTTAGGTAGTTATAAACCACCAAACTACCCTTATGACCTTTCATCTTCCTTTTAACACCTTTTAATACCTTTTTGCATTGTTTCATGCTTTACAACTTTTATGCATTTTGACAACTTTTATGACACTTAATAAAAATGACTCTACACTTTGTAAAAACACCCTAGACATGTCCAAATAACATATTTAAGACCTTTTACATTATTTTTAGCCTTTTCATGGCTTTTTATACAAATTTGACCTTTTGACCAATCTAGGTCTTAAATGACAACTAAATGACAACTTCACAATTTTATTGCCCTTAGGCATTACAATTGATTTCATTACATGGAATACCACATCCAAAAATATGGATTTACATTAAATAATTAAAATATCCTTATGTCTAGGTGCTCCTGCATGAAACATATAGAACATCATCAGTGTTGTTCTTTTCGATTCTAAGCATGCCACCTTTGTACTTATCCAAGTGTACAAATATGTCTTTGTCTCCTGTCATGTGATGTAAGCATCCACTGTCAATGATCCGATATGTCCTTATGTCTTCTTGTAAAAATAATGCTAGCTCTTGTGCTTTCTTTTCATCTTCAATATCCATTTCATCAAACATTTTTTCCATGTCTTCAATTGCAATAAATCCAATTTCATCTTCTTCTAAATATTCATCTGATACTCCATCTTCAACATAGTAAAATTATTTTGTGTACTTAGGCTTGAAATTAGTTTTGTACTTCTTGACTCTTGTAGGACACTTCAATGAAAAATGACCAATTTTGTTACATAAAATGCATTTAAATGGTAACTGACCTTCATATTTCCCTTTTCCTTTTCTTTCTTTCATAGAAAATATAGTAATGAATTCTTCTAGTTCTTTATCATCATCTTCATCATCAAAATTACCAGAAGTGTCCAAAGATTTCTTACCATGGACTGAGGCTTTGAATGTTGTTTCACTTTTAGGCTCTATCTTCAATCTTGATATCTCGAATGCTGAAATCTTGCTGGTTAAGGTCTCTCTTTTGAAGTCTTTTGAAAATTGCATAGTCTCATCTAGGATATTTTGTAGGTATGTTTGCCGTTGCGCCAAAAGATCAAACTATCAACGAACGTCACAAACACTAGATTTACCCAGATCCATGGTAACCCCAAAGGAGGTGCTGACTACCAAGTCAACAATCTCCCCCTCAGCACCGACTGAGGGTTTCGCACCAACGGAATGAAGGAGACTCTCTCCCCCTCAGCACCAACTAAGGGTTCGACACCAACAGAATAAAGGAGACCTCTTGGGATTCAAACCCATGACCCAAGGCTCTGATACCAATTGTAGGAATGTTTTCCGTTGCGCCAAAATCTCGAACTATCAACGAACATCACAAACACCAGATTTACCCAGATGCATGGTAACCCCAAAGGAGGTGCTGACCACCAAGTCAACATATTTATCTTGCTCTCATATTCTAGTGTCAGAGTAGTAATCAATTTATCCATTATGTCTTCTTCTGAGATCTCTCCACCATTTTTTCTGATTCCTTCAACCGCTTCACTAATTCTTTGATTGTAGGCTCTCATGTTCTCTTCAGGTAGCATCTCCAAAGTATTATATCATTTCTTCCATTTCTTTATGCACACATTCTTGGCTTGGATATCTCCTTCAAACATGTCTTCTAGATACTTCCATATTTTGTAGGCTTTATCTATTTTCTTGATCTATGAAAACTCACTATTAGATAAGGCACATATAAGGGATTCTTTGACAATTGCATTTTGAGTGAGCATTTCTTTTTGTTTAATAGTTACATCATCTTTTGCAAGATCTTTTAGAGATGCAATCTTAACATCTTGAGTAGCTACTTCAAGAATCTCAAAACCAATGCACTGAAAATGTGTTATCATTTTGTTCTTCTAGTCTAGATAATTCTCTCCATCAAACTTGGGACTTTATTTTTTAAAGAAGGTCATTTGATCAACCTCAAGCTATTAAAATTTCTTTCCGTGGCACTTAGCTCTAATACCAATTGTTAGGAATAGTCCCAAGAGATAACTAAGGGGGGGAGGGGGGGTTGAATCAATTATCTACAAGATTCAATTCTTTATCCAATTAAGTAAAGAAGAACATTAAGCATAAACACAACAAGATAACACCACAACACCAAAATTTTGGTTATAGGGAAACCCAAATAGGTAAAAACATTGGTGGGAATTAGCACCCACTATAAACTGCACTAGAATATAATGATCCCTATTAGAATATCTTACAACCCTTTTAAGAGTTGATCTTTATAATACATGACGTATAGTGACCTGGTTAAAGGTCAGATCCTGTTAGGATTCCTTTATAAATGGGTAAAAGCACAATAAGCTATCACCCTTTTACAAAGGAAGAGGCTAACAAAATCAAAGCTGTTCAACTTCTATAGTATAAAAATGACATTTATGTTTGGAATTTGAAGATGATGTAAACTAATTAAATTTGATAAAATGGATGAAGTTTATGATTAATATTTTTAATATATTTTTTGAGTAAGAATTGATATGTTTTTTAAATTTTTAAAGATGATTTTTTAGCTGCTGAAAAATGTTGAAAACTAGGGGTCTAGTTCCCACCAAAAAATTATATGTAAATAAACATATTTTCCCCTAATTTCAAAATATGTCATAGATGACATATATATCTAGTGCATAAAGAAATAAAAATTGGTATGTGACCTATATTTTCTCTTTTATAACAATTTAAATTCCAAATCACTAAAATTGATAGTTTTCATCTCGCAACATATTTTTCATAACAAATCTATCCCAATCAAAAAAAGAAATATATATTTTTGAAGAGGACTCTCTCCTCTAGTGCACCATGTATTTTTCAAATTTATTTAATATGATTTACTATTTTTTTCTTTCTCCAAATCAACATATCCTTGACTATTAAAATACCTACTTATAATATTTTTTAATTACAATAAACTATGTCTAATTAAAACACTATAAAATCTATATGAGGATATTCTTGACTTTGATCTCTACAAAAGGGTATTTTTTAATTTAAAAAAAAATTCATTAAAAATATTAGGAGTCTGTTGGGACTAAAAACACAGTAAGGGTTTTTGAAGTACCATGTTAAAATTTTGCAGATTGAAGACCTATAAGTGCTTTTGTGCCTATTTTCCTGGATAAGATTATGAGGTTTCTCATGCATCTCAAGTGCTTATCACCTTTGTTTTGGCATTTGAAGACATCTTGGATCGTTAAAGTCAAGTTTCAAGTTGTTTCGTGGTGTCTTGTTTCGAGCACTTGTCTAAATTTGTATTTTGTGCCTAAGTGTCATTTTGGTGTAGCAGGCCCTGTTTGCAATTGAATATCTTTTGTCCTATGATTGGTCATGACATGCCGGTTGTGGCATCGTATGGTAGGCATGGGAGTGAGTCAACCTGCCAGTTTTCAGCCCCCCATGTACTCGTTCAACCTATTTGCCAGCATCATTTCATTTGCAATTTGTTAATTTCTCTGAATGTGCATTGTCCAGTTTTATAAGTGCCCTACTTTGTGTTATTCTAGTTTGTGCCCTATGCAAGGTCTGGCATAAATGAATGTTGTTCTATACTATAGACCTAGAAGACTAAGTGCCTGGTGATTTTCAAGTCCTTGCCAATCCGTTTGACCACTTTCCTAGGCCAATTCCAAAACCAGTTTTGCACTTTTTCACTGTTTTAATCCTGAAAATTTCTAACTAGTTGAATTTGGCATTTTATTGTGATTGGCATTTAGACTTTCTGAGGAAGCTAGTTATGGATTCATATTCCTTGTATGAAGGTGTTTTAGTGTCCAGGATGCCAGGTCTCGAAAGTTTCATTTGGTTAGTTTTAGAAGCCAATTCCGAGAGCCAGTCAGTGTTAATGATCAGTTTTGCCAAAATGTAAAAAGTGAATTATGTGATTGAATATTTGACATGCCATGTTTCTACTTCAAGTGGTTGACTGCATCTCGGTCTTACAGAGGAAGGTGTGCATCAAGAGTGATGCCTCGTGCTTAATGTCTTCAAGAGATTGTGCGTATACTTAACATGGACAAAATGAAAGGCGACCAAGGATGCCAGTGTCATTGCCTGTTTGAATGTAATGAAAGTCATCAAGGAATTGACTACTTTTGCCAATGCATATTGGTTTGATAAGAAGGACATGAGTGTTTCTTATATCTTCTTTCAATGGTTTCAAAAGGCCAATGAAATGGAACCCAAATGAGCATTGAAGGAAAATGACCATGATTGAGAGGTTGCCAACCTTAATATGAATATATAAATGTCAGCATGTTTAATAAGTGTGCATATATTTTGAGGGTTGTGATCATTACACACCACACCAAACAATAGAAGGGGCTATCAGCATGAGTGTTTAAAAGAGATGCAAGGCTTGGCTGGGCATATCTGGCCAATGAAAGTGATTGCAGACTAAAGGCAATCAAAATGTGGTGCATGACAGTGAAGGAAAGATGTGCATAGAACAAATTGAAAGAGGATTTTTAAATGTAACATGGATGCTGTGTATTAAATGCAAATAGTCTTTTTGAGAAACCAAAGAAGAAATAGCCTACACAATGGGTTTTGAAAATGCGGATTTGCAAAAAAGGAAAAACATAGTCATATTGCGGGGGGCATAACTTTTTATTGGACTGTTCGATTTGGCCAATTTTTGGATATGTTATCGCAAACCTAGTTCTCCAGATTCTCACTAGAGTGATTTTCCAAATTCTTCTTGGTTCGTGAGATACATGTGACTGAGTACGGTACTATCAAAACTGCCCATAAAGCCTTAATGACAATTATCCCACATTCACTGGGATTGGGGAGTTTTTAGCATTTAAATACATGGCCGCCCAGAATGAATGTAAAGCAAAGAGAAAGAGGCACTTGTTCTTTGTCTTCCTTGTGGGTCTACCTTGGTGTGCATGCCAACTAGCATGAAAGAAAAGTTTTAGTGAAAGTCTTTAAAAAACT
Organism: Chamaecyparis obtusa; assembly: GCA_027943335.1. Lineage (NCBI taxonomy): Eukaryota > Viridiplantae > Streptophyta > Pinopsida > Cupressales > Cupressaceae > Chamaecyparis > Chamaecyparis obtusa. The sequence goes on from BSBK01004433.1 coordinate 234,083, forward strand.
ATAGAAACTTAGTCCCACAGTGATCCCAGATTGGCAATTTGAGGTGTTTATATACAACCAAGCTCACATATGAAGTAGATTGAAGAGCTAGAGGCTCTTCTCAAATGAGCTCTTAGAGATGCCTTGGTTTCCGTGCCCATGCCCAGAAGGTCATTTTGCAGGAGTGTGACGAGGATGAAGTGGACACATGTCACCTTGTCGCATGATCGCAAGGGCCATTTCTGGCCCATGCGATCATGCGACAAGGTGACATGTGGCATTCCTATGAGGTGGTGGTCTGGTTTAGTTCAGTTGCCTAGGTGGATATGCGAGCCAACCAAATAGCACCAAGTGGCAAAGGTCAAATGTGGCGTCCAACTAGATGGTGAGGTGGCAAGGAGGTGATTTGTTGGACCAATCTAAATGTGCCATGTGGCACATGTGGGACCCGCCCATTTTTAAAATCTATATGTAGAGGTTTTTAAACAAATTCATAAAGTTCAAACTATGTCAAAAATTCAAAATTTAAATGTGACAATTGCTTGGGAGCTGAAATTTGAAAATGATGCTAAGGACTCAATTTTTGTCCGAAATATAAAGTGTTATATACCATTGGAATCGGGAGAAGCTGAAGAATCCATTTTTTGGATTAGTTTGTTGAAAGAAGAATGTCGGGGAAAGCAGTAACAAGAAACAACAACTCAGATCAAATTCGGTTAAAGAAGTGAGAGGATCAAATCATATTTTTGGTTTGGAGAGAATCATTTTAGTTGAAGAGAGGATTGTAGTTCAAAGGCAATTGTAGAGGAAGGGGATATTTTGGGAAATTGACAGGTGTCTATTGTTGGAAACTGGCTTTCCCCTTTCCTCCTATATCTTGTATTTTCTCTCATTTTGTAAAAGATGTTGGAATTAATGCTGCAGGGCAGTTCCCAGACTTAGATTTTTGTTTCCTGTGTTTCTTTATTTTAGAAGTGTACAGTTCCAGATGATTTTAATAAAAATAAAGGAATCTCAATTCAGTTTATGTTTGATGTCTTTGTGTTCATAATTTAAATTCTTGTGTATTGATTTGTAAGGCATGTCGGTATACCAGTTACAAGGTACCTGCGGGTTTGAATTCGAGTGTCTTTCAAGGAGGGAGTAAGTCTCGGTTTCAAGTTCTGAGAATTCTAGATTTGTATATGAATTTGATGTCCAGGAACTGGAGTGAAAAGAATGGTTTGTAAGGCATCCCATTCGGGTTTTTGAGTTGGAGTTATGGTTTTCTAGGAATGTATGTTTGTATGACTCTGTTGCCCAATGAACAAGGCACTGATCCTGGTTTGCTTTGAAGTTTTCATCATCAGATCTTTAAATCATTTCCATCTTTAATTTCATGTTTCAAAAGCATTCATGTTTATGTCTTGTGTTCCCTAAATACAAGTATTGTTAGTGATTCTTTGAAAAAATGAATCCATGGGTTAACCTGCCCGAGTTCAAAGCTCGAAGAGAAGGAGTTTATCCTTATTGTCACATTTGCCATTTTCCTAGTTCTTAGCGGATCATACAGGTGGGACCCTGTATAAGACTGGTTGAGTTGAACTCTCATGTTTTATAAGTCTCAGAACTATCCACTAATTTTCACATCTGCATAAAGGGTCTTAGCTAGTAAGTTATATGTATGCGGATCTTATCATGTTTTAGGTGCACCCGCCTGAGTGTGTGGAACTCGAAGCAGAAGGAGGATCAAATCCTCATTAATTAGTCTTTTCTTCCCCCTAGTTTGCATGAACGAGTAGATTTATGTTACTAGACAAAGATCCCCAGGTCAGGTTTTCATATTTCTCTTTTAGGGTTGAGGGATACAAGAAAAATCACTAACAGAGTTATTGAAACGCCACTTTTCTGAAATAATTTTATTTTTATGGTAATTGGACCCAAAGTAGTATAAAACATACTATAGACACCTAAAAGTCCTTTAGAAAATAAAATATTTTTATTTTTTGAAAAAATCCCTGATGACATCATCATTAATTAATTAATTATTTATTTAATTTATTTATTTATTTTTATATCATTAAATCCCTTTATCTTAATTAAAAATATTTAATTAAGAAATCCCTCCCAAAAATGTTTAAATCTTATTTAAACATTATCTCCTTATTTATTAATTATTTAATTAATAAATTGACCAAAAATCCCAAAATAAATTATTTATTTATTTTTTGCCCAAAACTTGGCCAATTTCCTTAAGACCTCTAACCTCTTTCAGAATCTTCTAATCCTTCTTTAATTTTGATTAAAGGCTAATCCCATCATTTCCTAACCCTAATCTCAACTCAAAATATTTAATTAAGATTAAATATTTAATCCTCATGTTTATTAAATTCATTTTAATAAATATTCTCAAACCTAAACCATGGAAATAAATAAATCTTTATTCCCTAAAATCCATGTTTATCTTAAGAAAATTCTAGACTCTTCTAGAAAGTCCTAATCCTAATCCCCCCCCTAATCAAGGTTAGCCAAATCCTAAGCTTAACCCAAAGTCAACAAACTTCTAGAAACTTCTCTTACATGCATTAAGTGCATTTAAAGCCTCCTTATCCCTCTTACATGCATTTATCATGCATTTAAGAAGCCCCTCACCCCTTTCTTACACCCTTTGACCTTAGGGACATTTCCCAAATTGTGCACATCCCTCCCATCTTTCAATCCAATGCCCTTGTGACACTTGTCACAAGGAGGTGGCCCTGAACTAGCACAATCCATGTTCTCCCCTTTGAATGAATCTTGGCCTCTCTTAAGGATTTTGATCCTGGCCACTCATTCTCCCTTCCCAAATCCTATAAATGCTCCTCATTTCCAAGAGCAAAATAATCCATTCACCTTTCATTTTAAGCATTGTTATCATGCCTTTTTACTTCTAAACCTTAGCATAATCATCCTAATTTAGCTTACTTTCAAGTATTTTAGCTCATCTTAATATAGCAATAATGGATTAACATAGTTTATTTTATTATTTTGCATAAGCATAGCATCATATCACATCTCTATTTGGTTAATAACAATCTTAGCATAAGCATCTTGTAGCTTAATCTTCATTTCAGCATCATTTGATCCTTGAGGCTTTAGGGGCAAATCAGGTGTTTTATACCTATTTTGTATCATTTTTGGAGTTTTCATGGATCTCAATCCATCCTAAAATGCATAAGGAACATGCTCCAAGTGCTTAGAGAGCACACCCACATCCCCTTAAGTGAGAGAAAATCAAACAGTGCTTGGGTGAACCTGTTTAAGCTCAATCTGAGGTGGCTTAGTTTAGATTTTTACTTGTTTTTTAATTGATTTCATGCTAGACTAACATCTAATCTTTGTTTGGCTAAAGTTTTCCAAAACAGGTATCCTCAAAAGCCTTGTCCACATTCTGGCACGCCTGGTGGGACCCAAACCCACAATCACTTGATTATATCATGCTTTGTATTCTCGTATTTGCAGGAAACAGATGAAATGTTGCCTACACAAAGTTCAATCATGCCTAAGCATAGTTTAGTCATGCCTACAAAGAGTTTGATCATGCCTACGAGCCCTGAATCGACACCTATGGTCTGAAGATTTCCGTCCTCGACAACTTCTATTCTATCTAAACTTCTTTTCTGTTGCCTGCAACAGAAATAATCATGCCTACGAGATAAACATTCATGCCTCCACATACATAATTGTCGCTTGTATCCATTCCATTATCGCCTATCAACAGTTCATTATCGCCTGTAAAAATTTCATTGTCGCCTACGCCTGTAAAAATTTCATTGTCGCCTACACCTGTTAAAATTTAATTATCACGTGTGTAGTTTTTTTAATTGTCGCTTGTGCATGTTTGAGTGTCGCCTAGTTGCATTTCATTGTCGCTTGGGCAATTTTTACTATCGCCTGGGTAAATTTTACTGTCATTTTTAAGTGTCACCTCTGCATATTTATGTGTCGCCTATGCTTGTTTAAGTGTCACCTAAGATCCTTTCACTATCGCTTAGCCCAAATTTTACTTTCGCCTGTGCACAAGTGTCTGTTGCCTATGCTCATTTCATTATCACCTATGGATTTTTAAGTGTCACCTTTTCCTGATTAAGTGTCACCTAGGCATGTTTGAGTATCGCCTATGCTTATCTCGCTGTCGCCTGTGAAGTTTTTTTGATTGTCGCCTATGCATATTTCGTTGTCGCCTGGAATCATTTCTCTATCGCCTGCGCATATTTTGTTGTCGCCTAGAATCATTTCTCTATTGCCTACATAGATTTCTCTGTAGCCTATAATCATTCCGCTATCGCTTGAGAGTTTTTTGGTGTCGCCTGTGCATTTTCTAGTGTCATGTATTAGCTGGACAATGTCGTTATCGATTGTGTTTTTGTCTTAAATTTTTCTCAGATTCATAAAAAGTAAAAGTCAAACAAAATCTTGAATGAAACTAAGGAAAAGAACTTAGGTCCTAAGAGTCATTATCATTTTGAAAATCAAACACAATCTTGAATGATCTAAATTGGAAAGAACAAGCATCTCTATTCCCTCCTTTTCAATTCAAGAAAAGCGCAAACTCAATCTTGAATGATCTAAAGGATAAAACAAAGCTCTCTTCAAAGTTCTAAGTCAACATGCAAATCCCAATCTTGAATGCCCAAAGGAAAGAACTTGTAATTGTTCAAATCGTTTACCTTTTGGAGAAAGAACAAATCAAATCTTAAGCACTTGTGTCTTCAATTTCAAAGTTCAATCAAACTTAATCAATTTGGGAAAAAGAACAACTTGCTTGATGTGCATTTAGGAGTTTTTCAAATTCTTGCAAAATCCTATTAAAGTAAGCAACGTACAACATTTGGACTCGGACAAGTTCACGTGTTCTACTTTTAGCGAGGCCTGTCTAAGGAGAAAAATGCTTCCTCCTTGGAGAACGACCTCAAACCGGTATCCCCCCTGGCTAGTATATAAATAAAGTGAAGGCAAAAAGTACTCACTTATATCTCCTAATCCATGGGCGTTTTGTGCCAAATGCAAATGTCTAGGGATAGGTAAATATTCCTCCCCCAACGTTGTTGGTTAGGCTCTTAAATGAGTCATAGGCGGTCAGCATAACCGGGTATGGAGACTCCACGAAACTATTAAAAACTTGATAAAATAGAGGCTACCCTATCTACATCTGAAAGTATCAAAATCCTTGTACAAGGACCGATTCCAAGGGGTTTACCGGGTCGCCTCAAGATTACTCACCATTTGTATTCCCTTCTAGGGAGTACCAAGTTGTGGGCAAGCGATTTTGATACCCACCTTCCTTAGGTAGATCTATTTGAAGTGCTTGACAGTTAATACTCTGTGAAAACATTGTTGGAACATACACTTTCAAAGCTTTAGCAGAGTTAGTTATCCTGTTTGTATCCCACAAGGTTGCTTTGTCCCTTGTGGAGATTGCTTTTCTGAAAATCTTTGTTGAAATCTATCCTTTGCCATTGGGAAACATCAAATTGATCAACAAACCCAGTTCGAGATACTCAAAACATTTTGCAGAGAAACCCTTGGAATCAAATATCCAAAGAACTTTTTTTGTCTCAAACCAACTTATCAGGATTTCCCCAAGTTATGCCAAATTTGATCAAACATCCGAAAGCAAAGTTGCCCAAATCCAAAGCTTATCAAGAGAAGAAAGTTGCAGAAAGAAACCTTCAGAGCCATCAATCCTCTATCCAAGCAACCCAAGCAGAAGAAAAATATCAAGGAAAGCTTGATAATATTGGCTATAACACAAGAGTCAAAAAGTTTGCCTACCGATTCTGAGTGAACCATCGCTACATCAGTCTTGAAAGAGAAGATTAGATAGGATCCATCACATGTCCGTTCTACCTCCAGATCTCAAAATCCTATCTCGGTAGTCCTTCATCCTAGTCTCATCCTAGTTTCATCTCAGCATCATCACCAAAATCCTTAGTTGCATTCTAAAGTCCTTAGCTGCATTCGCCATCATCTTCCTAGCAGCATCATAGATCATCCATCTCAAATTGAATTTGCATCATCCTTTTAGAGAAAGCATTGTTCCATCATCCTTCACCATCGTTTCATTAGCAATCCACAATCAGAGTCCCATATCCTTCATCCAAATCCAGCATCCAATATCCAAATCAGAACTCACCATCCTTTTGTGCCAAATCCAGAGATCTAAATCCACAAGTACTTAGTGATCAAAACCTTTGAGTTGTTTCCATCCTTTTTCCCAAATCAGAAATCATCCCCTTTTTGACAGAGCATTGTCTAAAGGAAATCCAACTTGTCCTTGCATAGCCTCATCATCTTGAGCAAGAGATTGGCTTGTATTGATAAGAATCCAATTGACCGAAGATCATTAGTCTATCCTAGGTTGGCCAAATCCTATCACTGATCCTCCATTGGGAAAAATAGCAGCTCATTGTTGACACTTAGTAGTCTTCCACCAGCATCCCACCAACCACCCAGTCTTGACCCAAATTAGAGCATCCCATCAAACCTCCATCATCACCAAGCTTTTTTTACCAATCTGCCACCATCTCCCATCAATCTTCCACCATCCTTGATCCAAATCCAAGCATTTCACCAATCCTTGCATCGCATTCTAGAAATTCATCATCCTTAGAAGTTCCTTAAGCTTGCACCCATCATCCTTTAGAGTCTTTTAGGAAACATCTTGCATCCATCTAAGCATATGCATCTCCATGCCTATCGAGACAAGAACCGGATCTAGAAAAAGAAGGAACATGAATCCTTATCCAATCACCAGTTCATCTGATCCCAACATTTTTACCAGTGCAATGATATCCTATGATCCCCAAATGTAAACTGGAAATACATGGGATGATCCCAATATCCCCTCAGCTCCTCTGACAATAGAAACATTTGTGAATCATCTAGAGAATCCACTAGTAGTCAATGCACTCATGGCCCAAAACTAGCAAAGCATGTTCACTAACTTTGCACAGGTGCAGACTTCCATTCTTCCATATCTCCATCTTCACATTCCCATAAGCACTATCCAAATCCCAACACAAGTATACTCTCCATTCATCCAACCATTCCTTGATCCAACCTTGCAGACATCACAAGAAACCTCCACCATTCCCCTTCTTCTGCAAGGAAGCTTTGCAAATCCTGTAACACAAGCTATAACACCATCTGCTCCATTCCCTATCATAGGTACTTCATCATCCTCCATGGCCGCCCAAGCCCTTTTACAAATCAAACACTTATCACAAAGTCAACTCCCACCTCTTACGCAAGCCTTTACACAAGCAGTTCTGCCATCTTCCATAAGCCAAGCAGCACCATTCTTTCCAGGATGGATACAATCATCCTTCCCCTTCACTTCACGAGCTTCTACATCCACACCTTTTGTGCTAGGAGGGATGCAATTATCCTTCCCCTTCACTTCACAAGCTTCCACATCCACACCTTTTGTGCCAAGAGGGACGCAATCATCTTTCCCTTTCACTCCACAACCTTCCGCATCCATACCATCTTTTCCAGGGTCAATGCCATCATTTCCCTCTTTCTCCCAACAAGCCTCCACATCAGTGTCATCTATTCCAAGGGCAGGGAAACTGTTCCCCTTTCATACCTAGCAAGCTTCCACATCAACATCAACCTTTTCATGGGGAACGCAAGCATTCTCTTCATTTCCCCACCAACAAGCATCTACCCAGGCACAAGCCTAGCAAAATGCCTTCACCACATGAATGCCTTCCCTAGTTTTTTCAAAACCACCATTCATGTCCCAAACTCCCATCACATCTACCTTCCCAGCATCCACTGCAATACAATTCCCACCTCACATTGGTCCTCATTGGGGTCTCACTCAAGAAGACATGAAAGCCTTTGGAATACCAACTCACTCTCCTACATCTGTATTTGCAAACCAACAAGCCAGCTTCTCACAAGAAGCACAACAACAACCATCTCAACCTCCACCAACCTCATCCTTCATGAGCTATCTATTCCCAACACCCAGTGCCTTTCAGAAAGTTCCTCCACCTCAGTAGAAAAGTTCATCCCATTTCACAAGTTATCTTGCCCAGCCATCCTTTTCTTCAGGCTTCCCTACATCAGTTCCACCCTTGAGCAATGCAGGAATGCACCCGACCTATATCGGTCAACCCCAGAGTCAAGTTCAGCAAGAACCATCTTACCAACAAGCTACATCATTCCACCAGCCACCCCCATAGCAACCATACTTCCAGTCACAACAACAAACTTCCATCATTCCCCAACAACAAGTTTCCTCCTATCAGTCATAGCAGCAAGTCCCAGTCATCCCACAACACCAGCAAGCAGTCTCATATCCACCACCACAATATCCCCCTGTGCTGCATCAGCAATACCCCTAGCAAACATCACTCCAAAATCCACTTCAATCTACCTATCCCGCTGGGCCATCTCCATATCCCACTCAACAATACCCACCTCAAATGGGATTACCCGCTCAAACACCAATCAATGCTAAGTGGGAAGCCATGAAGAATGCTCTTAAAGAGCTTCAAACCGGTACTAAGAACAAAACTTACAAGTTTGAGGAGGTGTGTCCTTATCTGTTTAAGAAGTCCATTGCTACTATACCTTTCCCCAAGCACTTTGAGACACCTAAGTTTGATAAATATCGGGGGAAAGGAGATCCAGTCAATCATATTAAAGAATTCTATATGGCATGTCAAGAAGTGGCTTACAGTGATAACTATCTCTTACACTTATTTCCCAAAAGCTTGGGAGGAACCGCTATTGAATGGTTCTACAAAATACCCTATGGGACTATCACAACCTTTGCTGAACATTCTGAGAAGTTCATTGCCCACTATGCCCACAATGTTGAGAATGAGTTGACCTTGTTAGATCTCTGCAGTTCAAAATAGAAAGAAAGAGAAAGCCTAGCAGAATACTTACAATGATGGCAGAACCTTACCACCAGGTTATCATACCAGCCACCTAAAAAGTATTTGACCAAAATCTTTATTGATAATTTGCATCCTAAGCTATCCCACTTCATGAGGATGAATTTTCTCCAAACCTATCAAGATAACAAGAGAAAGGGGATAGATATTGAAAAGGCTCTCCTAGATGAAGGCACAATCTGACACTTCAAAAATGATGCCCAAAAACCCAGCAATGATAAATCTCATTATTGGAATTGCAACAAAAATGTTGTTACTGATGGAGCCACTGATACCAAGCATGTCCAATTTTTCATGGCTAGTCCTCCATCAACTCTTGCATACCAACAAAAACAAGCGCCCATCCATCAACAACCTCCTAAAGTCCATCAGCAACCCACACAACAATATCATTCTCAAAACAATCAGAAAAATTATCAGCAACTAGCCCATCAAGCTTATCAAGGTAATCCAAACAATCAAGTCAATGCCGTCAATATTGCTCCCAAGTAGAACAAAACCAGAGCTCAAAATTATCCAAAGAAGACCTTCACACCACTAGGTGAACCTTTGGATGTTATATTTCATCGAATGGCCAAGGCCAACTTGATTACATATCCACCAATTCAGCTAGTTGATTGTACCACTCCCAAGCCTGATTGGTACAAAGATCATGAGTACTGTGATTATCATCATGTCAAAGGACACACTACCCTGAAGTGTATGAGGCTCAAAAACTATATCCAAAATCTCATTGATCAAAAAGAGATTCAAGTAGATACACCCGCTCAAGCCTCGCCAAATGCCAACTTACAAATTTATCAGAATGTGTTCCCACAACACAATGCTGGGAACAACCAAACTAAAGTCAATCATCCCCAAAACCATCGAAAAGGAAAGAAAGAAGATCACACTACTGCCTATATCAATTATGATAATATTGTTGGATGTATAACCCAAGTTGAGCCCACAGTCAATGCCATCCATGTTAGAGGAATAGATCGTCAATGTGTTGTTACTACCCACAGAGGCCGGATCACTGTTGCTGGTGCCCAACCAAGGCCAGCAGATAATGCACACAATGCATAGTATAAACTCATAGAACATCTTGGGAACACACCAACCCAAATATCCATCTTGGACCTTCTCCGCACTTCACCTCTCCATCAGGAGATCCTTGACCGAGCTCTCAAAGAAGGACATGTCCCCATAGACATTAACACCACCCAGTTTGAGACCCTTGTGGGACATCTATCCATAGCCTATGCTTTATCCTTCAAAACATCTAACATACCAGATGTTGCACCTGACCATACTCTCCCTCTCCGTATCGCCGTCATGGTCAGAGACTTTGCCATCAAATGGGTCTTAATAGATAATGACTCAGCCCTGAACTTGTGTACTTTGAAATTCATTCAGCAGATTGGGTTCACCCAAGCTGATATAGCACATGAAGTAATTACTATCAAAGCCTATGACAATTTGGAGCGTACCTCTGAAAGTCCCATTACTTTGCCCATTCAGCTGGGCCCAGCAACACGGGATATTATTTGCCATGTTGTTGATCTTGACCTACCATTTAATATCCTCCTAGGCCGACCATGGATTCATTCTATTAAGGCTGTACCATCTACTTACCATTAGTGCATCAAATTTCTGCATCAAGGCACTGAGGTTACCATCCATGCTGACCCCCAACCCTTCGCATATTGTCGTGCGATGGAAGTATCATTCCCTCACTCCACTCATTGTCCTGGAACTGACATTGGTACTTCTATTGCTAGCTCGTCCTGATCCCATTGTGATCCAGAAACCATTCTCACCTCCACCCTCTCTTCCATCAAGATCAATAACCAGGGTTGTGGTGAATATAGCCTACATGATGCATTTTCCATAGGGGCCCTCCCACTTGATCCACATACTCAAGGGTGCCCAAATCACCAAAGCAAGCCTATTGAAGAACATCATGAAATCAAGAGAATGGGACCTATGACTTTTGAATCCCATGGCACATTGAACAGTCAAGAAATGGATCCTGACATTAATAGGTGGTTGTACAAATATCCCCCACCACCTGACAAACAACTTCTTGGCTACTTCAAAGATAAATACCCACAATCGCACAAGTACAGTACTGAGCAATGGAACTACCAAGGTGGTGGTCTAGGACCACAAGAAGGTGGAAGAAAAGACCCAATTACAACATCCAAGAATCCTGAACATCAGGGTCTTGGCTTTAATACCCTTCGCCTACATATACAAGGGCCCAATACCGCAACTGGGGGCACCAACATGACTAGCGTTCCCCTCTTAAAAAGCCAAGATGACCTTGTAGACATCGAAGACATCCCTAAAGAGAAAGAAATCAGATCCTATGATGATATCTTTGATGATGACACCCTCCTGGGGACTTCTGTCCTCCGCTAACTTGCCATCAATCTCATAGAACTTTCCCTCACCCACCCTGAACTCATAGACTGGGACCAACCAAGTGTCACACACATCGATGAGTTCCAAAGCATAGAAGCACTCCTAGAATTCATGGGGGCATTAAGCCCACAATTAATTCACAATTCAGAGTCAACTCACATCTATAAGCTCGACCCAGAAGGATACTTTGGAGAGGAGGCAAGCTTTAGCTACAAAATAGAAATAGAAAGAGTAAAACATGAGTCCTTATGTGAAAACCCTTCTAGGGCACATTCTGATTCCAAAAAAGTAAAAATAAAGAGCGTATCTTCTAGTGAAAACTTGACAATTCAAGCACTAGAAGATGAAGACTTGTCTCTTCCTCCCATCCAGGATTGTAGACCTGAGCAGTCACCTATCCTCATAGAAGAAACCAAGCCAGTCAACTTAGGTACAGAGGAATGTCCGAGGATCACCTACATTGCAGCCAACATGACAGAAGGTGAAGAAATGGCTTTCACTGCGCTACTTCAAGAAGCTACTAGAAACTTTGCATGGTCATACACACACATGCCTGGACTTGATCCTAAACTTGTTGTTCATCATCTACCTGTAGACCCCAATGTTAAGCTAGTAAAGTAGAAGCTACACAAAATGCATCCCAAAGTAGCTCTATTGGTAAAATTAGAACTAGAAAAGCTCCTGGATGCAAAGATTATCAGAGCTATAGATTACTCAGATTGGATATCCAACATGGTACCTGTCACAAAGCCTTTCGGCGACATCTGAATTTGTACAGATTTCAGGGACCTAAACAAAGCATGTCCTAAAGGTGATTTCCCACTACCTAACATAGACATGATCATAGATCTTACAGCGGACCATGAAATGTTGTCACTAATGGATGGTTTCTCTGGATACAATCAAATTCATATAGCAGCAGAAGACCAACACAAAATAGCATTCACCACTCCATGGGGTACCTTTTGCTATAGGGTAAAAGCACAAAGTTGTGTCATGTTTTAGGACAACTTATCAGCACAGCTGAATTTGAGTATTTCTAACTAAAATTATTTTTTGTCAAACATATGGTCTAGCTAGATTCATTCTAGCTAAGTTGGATAAGTTCTTCACCTTTTCCAATTGGAAATATCTATTAAATGCATGTTTTATAACAATTACTAAAGAAATAAAATTATTTCAGAAAAGCGACGTTTCAATAACTCTTACTCTTTTTAATGATATTTTTTTACAAATATAAAAATACCCTTTTTTAGAGCATAGATTCAAGATTATCATCATATAATTTTTATAGTATTTTAATTAGATCTAATATATTATAATTTCAAAATACTACAAGTAGGTATTTTAACATTCAAGAACAAGATGCTTCAAAAATAGAAAAAAATAGTAAAGCTTATCAAAAAAATTGAAAATTTATATTTAACACTAGAGGAGAGAGTTATCTTCAAGAGTGTGTAATTTATTTTTTGAATGGTGTAGATTTGATAGGGGAAATTTGACGCGAGATGAAAACTGTCGATTTCAGGTATGTTCGACTTTGAGTAGTTATAATAGAGAAAATATACATTGAAAACTATTTTTTCTTCTTTTCTGCACTAGCTATACATTTTATCTATGACATATTTTGAAATCAAAGGAAAAAGAGATTATTTGCATTTACTTTTTTGGTGCGGACAAGACCCTCATTTTTCAGCAAGTAAAAAATGGACTTAAAAAATTTTAAAACTATGTGAATTCTTGTTCAAAAAAAATTAAAAAAATTATAGCCATAAACTTCATCCACTTTTACACATTTCATTAGTTTACATCATCTCCAAATTTTAAACATAAATGCCATTTTTATGTCATTAAAGTTAAAATTTTTGTGTGTTGTTGACCTTTTCCTTTATAAAAGTGTGACACAGCTTTGTACTTTTACCCTATAACATGATGCCTTTTGGTCTAAAGAATGCAGGAGCCACATATCAGAGAGCAATGACAGCAATCTTCCATGACATGATCCACAAGATCCTAGAGGACTATGTGGATGATATTCTTGCAAAATAAAAAACACGCCATGAACACCTTGACATTCTTGAGAGTGTGTTTGATCGCCTGCAGCACTATGGGTTATGGCTCAATCCAAAGAAATGCGTCTTTGGTGTCACATCTCGAAAGCTCCTAGGTTTCATAGTATCATGAAGAGGCATAGAGATTGACCCTAAAAAGGTCAAAGCAATAACATAAATGCCTCCCCCAAGAACACTCAGATAGCTCAGAAGATTACAAGGAAAGCTTTAATCAGTGCATCGGTTCATTTCTCAACTGGCAGACAAGTGCCAACCTTTCACGCATCTTTTATGCAAAGACACAAGCTTCAAATGGGATCCCATATGTCAGAGAAGCTTTGATAAGCTTAAGGAGTATCTAGCCAATTCTCCAATCCTAGTACCACCAATTCCAGGATGCCCTCTCATACTCTACATCTCAGCAACCACTACAGCACTGGGGGCACTCCTAGCTCAGCATGATGATGACAACAAAGAGAGAGCCATCTACTACATTAGTCGAACTCTTGTCGGCTATGAGCTTAATTACTCACCCATGGAAAAAGCATGCCTTGCAGTGGTTTTTGCCACTCAAAAGCTTAGACATTACATGCTCAGTCACATAATCAGGCTCATTTCAAAAGTGGACCCCCTTAAATATCTACTATCAAAGACAACTCTCACAGTCCGTATGGAAAAATGGGTCATGATACTCAGCAAGTTTGACATACAGTACATAGATTGAAAAGCAATCAAAGGGCAAGTCATTGCCAATTAGCTAGCAGAAGCACCACTGGTGGATGCTTATCCACTAATCATGGAATTCCTTGATGAACACTTATATATGATTGAAGAACAATCCATGTGGAAACTATAATTTGATGGCTCCTACACATCACATGGATCAGGAGCAGGAATCCTATTCATCACACCTCAAGGTGACTACATTCCAAAGTCATTCAAGTTGGGATTTTCATGTACCAACAACATTGTAGAATATGAGGCACTCATCTTAGGTCTCACAACAACCATTCAATGGAATATCACAGAACTGCAAGTGTTCGATGATTCACAGCTGATTATCAAGCAAGTCCTAGCTGAATATCAAACAAAGGATGATAAGCTGCTACCTTACAAAGAACTCATGGATAGATTGAAAGAGCATTTCCTGAATTCACACAGATACCCAGACTTCAGAACAAAGTAGCAAACGCAATGGCAACTATTGGGTCCTTGTTAGAAATCCCACGCGACGCATCACAATATGAATTCCTAGTCGAGCAGCTACATACACCGGCTTATGAGAACGCCGATGCAGAAATGGTGTGTGTCTTGGTTGGTCCCCAGTCCCTGTGGTACCATGACATCCATGCATATCTAAAGAATGGTATCATATCTCCCCATCTCACCAATAACCAATGCCAAAACCTTAGTCGTAGAGCTTCCCGCAACACTCTTGTAGCCAACACCCTTTATCGTCGAGGGTATCACAATATCCTCTCTAGGTGTTTAGATTCAAATGAGGCCATCCTGGCTTTAAAAGAGGTCCATGATGGAATTTGCGGTGCCCATATGAGTGGCATGGTTCTAGTTAAGCAATTGCTTCGAGTTGGGTATTATTGGCCAACCATGGAACATGATGCTTGTGAGTTTGTCAGAAAATGTTTACCATGTCAGCAGCATGCAAATTTGATTCATGCACCAGCACAAGACTTGCAGCCCATTGCGCCACCTTAGCCATTTTCATGTTGGGGCTTTGACCTTGTCGGCTTAATCACTCCCCTTTCCTCAGATGGACACAAGTACATAATAACTGCCACAAAGTACTTCACCAAATGGGTTGAAGCAATTTTTCTCACCGTAACTACTGGTATCCAAATATCCAAGTTCATCCTTTACCACATCATTTGCCGCTTTGGCATACCATCTACCATCTTCACTGACCATGGCACACCTTTTGAAAACCAGCATGTGGATGATCTGTGTGCTAGACTCCACATCCATCACCGTTTCTCCAGTCCATATTTCCCTCAAGGAAATGGCCAAGCTGAGGCAACCAATAAAACTATCTTGAAAATCCTCAAGAAGGTTGTCAATGATTCTGGTCGTGACTGGCACCTCCAAATCAATCCCACCCTTTGGGCCTACCATACTTCTTATCGCACTCCCATAGGCACCACCCCATATTCCCTTGTATATGGTGCCGAAGCCATTCTGCCGATCGAGGTCGAGCTCCCATCATTGTGAGTCTCCATAAAGAACTACACCACTGATGAAGACTATTGTGTGGCCTGTCTCACACAGCTAGACCTGTTAGATGAAAAGAGACAACAAGCCTATGATCACCTGGTTGCATACCAGAATCGACTCAAAAGGAGTTATAACAAGAAGGTCCATCCCATACAATTTCAAGTTGGTGACATGGTCCTCAAAGAAAATTAGAAAGTCCAAGCAAACAGAGAAAAGAAAGGCAAGTTTGAGCCTACTTGGTTGGGCCCCTATGTTGTCACATCATGCTTCAGCTCTGGAGCTTATTAGTTATCTACACCAGAAGGTGATCCTTTGAATGATCCAATCAACATCATACATTTGAAGAGGTTCTATGCTTGAACCAGATCTACATATTCAGAAAATCCATAAAAATTGGAAAAAGCAAAAAAATACAAAAAAAGAAAAAAAGAAAAAAAAGAAAAGAAAGCAAAAAGAAAAAGAAAAACAATCATCCAATGGTGAAAACTTGGCAATTCAAGCACCTTGGACAAGTATGTTGGTAAAAACCTGGCAAACAGGTGCCATACATAGTGGACTGCATCATTATCTATCAAACTCCCATCCCCCCATCCCAACATCTCAATCCTTTTTCTACCATCCCCATCCCCATCCACCATCCCCCCGCATTCCTCTTTTTCATAATCCTCCAGCAAATCCGCAATCCTACGTGCACATATCTTGTACCATATCTTATACCATATCTTGTATCATATCCTGTATATCCTATATAGTGAGATCTTCCTATCCCTAATCCTGAGCTTCTGTACATATCCGTTGTATATCTTTTCCTATCCATTATACATATCCTCACGTCTTCTTGTACATAGTCCTTGTCAGTCTTGCAACAACATTTGATCATAACACTTTGTCCTACCCAGCCTTGTACTTCAGCAACATCAATTGTCAACTATTCTTGCTCATTGTGATTATTCTTTGACTTCATCATTTTCCAATCAACAACACATCATTCTCCCCATCAGCATCGGGTCCGCACAGATGTATGCTTCTGTTTTGTTTGACCTAAGCCTAATCACGGGTCCCCTCAATTGTATCCTTCCTGTCTGACCTAATCTTCCACCAAGCACACTAGGTCCATGTCGATGCATCCTTCCACACATTTAGACCAATCTTCCCACCATCAATCACATCAAATCTCTCTCCTTGGCAAAGGATGTCCTTTTAGAGTTCTCATTTTGGTCTTGGATTTTGTCCTTTGGATCTTGTTAATCTTTTACGGCTTCTCTTTGTTCTCTACTCAAAGTCACCACGATCCTTTATATCATGGTGTGCAGTGAATGAGGACACTCTGGGGCAAGGTCTTTTGATCTTTTACTTCTACCTGTGAGTCAGTCATGTGTTTGTGGTTTCTTCAGCATCGTTTCCACCATGCCTCCTTCGGGTTTCATGTGTGATGCTGGGGCAACCCTGCGTGTCTTTTTAGCATCAGTCCTATGCAACGTTGGTGACAAGGCCTCGTGATCCCAGTATCCTTGGCAGGTCTCTAGCATTGCTATATTAAACTAGGTTGTGCTCTCCACATTTTCACTTGGAGCTTCCCCCAATCCCCTGCATCCTGCATCATATAGATTAATCTTACATTTTGCATCTCTCATGTAGTTGCATCCTGCATTTTGCATTCCATCTCATCTTGCATTCACTTATCTTTGCTCTTGGAAGTTTGGTTATTTATCTCCCCTTCTTCCTAGGTCCTTCTTTCTTTGTTTCCTTTTGAAAAAATTCCACAACGTTTACTCCTTGCGTTATTTTTTCGAGGGGGCACAACCCCTCATTCCTCTAAATTCTAGCCTTGGGCATCTTATTTTCTTGTCTTTGACGCCATGCCACTTGCGGCATCGCATCAAAGAGGGGCAAAATGTAGACACCAAAAAATCTTTTAGAAAATAAACTATTTTTATTTTCTAAAAAATCCCTGATGACATCATCATTTATTAATTATTTATTTAATTAATTAATTAATTAATTTTTATGTCATTAAATCCCTTTATCTTAATTAAAAATATTTAATTAAGAAATCCCTCCCAAAAATGTTTAAATCTTATTTAAACATTATCTCCTTATTTATTAATTATTTAATTAATAAATTGACCAAAAATCTCAAAATAAATAATTTATTTATTTTTTGCCCAAAACATGGCTAATTTCCTTAAGACCACTAACCTCTTCCAGAATCTTCTAATCCTTCTTTAATTTTGATTAAAGGCTAATCCCATCATTTCCTAACCCTAATCCCAACTCAAAATATTTAATTATGATTAAATATTTAATCCTCATGTTTATTAAATTTATTTTAATAAATATTCTCAAACCTAAACCATGGAAATAAATAAATCTTTATTCCCTAAAATCCATGTTTATCCTAAGGAAATTCTAGACTCTTCTAGAAAGTCCTAATCCTAATCCCCCCCCTAATCAAGGTTAGCCAAATCCTAAGCTTAACCCAAAGTCAACAAACTTTTAAAAACTTCTCTTACATGCATTAAGTGCATTTAAGGCCTCCTTTTCCCTCTTACATGCATTTATTATGCATTTAAGAAGCCCCTCACCCCTTTCTTACACCCTTTGACCTTGGGCACATTTCCCAAATTGTGCACATCCCTCCCATCTTTCAACCCAATACCCTTGTGACAATTGTCATAAGGAGGTGGTCCTGAACTAGCACAATCCATGTGCTCCCCTTTACATGAATCTTGGCCTCTCTTAAGGATTTTGATCCTGGCCACTCATTCTCCCTTCCCAAATCTTATAAATGCTCCTCATTTCCAAGAGCAAAAGAATCCATTCACCTTTCATTTTAAGCATTGTTATTATGCCCTTTTACTTCTAAACCTTAGCATAATCATCCTAATTTAGCTTACTTTCAAGCATTTTAGCTCATCTTAATATAGCAATAATGGATTAACATAGTTTATTTTATTATTTTGCATAAGCATAGCATCATATCACATCTTTATTTGGTTAATAACAATCTTAGCATAAGCAAAATGTAGCTTAATCTTCATTTCAGCATCATTTGATCCTTGAGGCCTTAGGGGCAAATTAGGTGTTCTATACCTATTTTGTACCATTTTTGGAGTTTTCATGGATCTCAATCTATCCTAAAATGCATAAGGAACATGCTCCAAGTGCTTAGAGAGCACACCCACATCCCCTTAAGCAAGAGCAAATCAAATAGTGCTTGGGTGCACCTGTTTAAGCTCAATCTGAGGTGGCTTAGTTTAGAGTTTTACTTATTTTTTAATTGATTTCATGCTAGACTAACATCTAATCTTTGTTTGGCTTGAGTCTTTCAAAATAGTTATCCTCAAAAGCCTTGTCCACACATACATTTAATAGATAATTCCAATTGGAAAATTTAAGGAACTTATCTAACTTAGCTATAATGAATATAGCTAGACCATATGTTTGACCAAAATTAATTTTTAGTTAGAAATAATAAAATTTAGTTGTCCTGATAAGTTAGCCTAAAAGGTGACACCTGATTGTGCTTTTACCCAAATAACCTTGTTAAAGGTGAGGACACACTGTCCAGGAGCACAATGCTCAAATGGTGAAGGCTGCAACCTTCTGCAAAATAGATACACACTATATTTCTATCTTGGTGAACTATGAATTAGACGTGCTATCTTGATCAGTTCCAATGAGTATCATACACTCTCTTCTTCTTCACATAGATCTTCAATTGATGATTGATATAGCTTTACTAGCCCAATACTTTGCACTTTCTCCTCTACTCTTTTCTTCACTTCATTTTCTTACTTCCACTAAGAGATCACAACTAACCGGCTATAACTAGCCTTCTCCAGAAGATATAATCAAGTCGGCCTATTAGAACCTTCTTGAAATCATATTAGAGAAACACTAAAACTCTCCAAAAACATCTCCAATGGCTAAACAAAGCACACAACACAAATAAGACTGCACAACCCAATATGAGTAGACACATTGCTTCACACTGTCAACTCCATCAAATTAAATCAAACTTTACTCTCAAGCTTAAATATGTTATGTGCTCTTAACCAAAAAACATTAGCTCATAAATAAACATTAAAACAAACATGCATACCATAATGATAAGTGCAACTATAGAAACAATATAAACACTACAAGCTCCACCAAATTAACTCCTGAAACTATAACTGGCAAATAGAAACATCATAACTAAACTTTAAACTGCACAAAAAACTCTGTACCCATGAACATAGCTTCACAAAAATGTCTACAACACAAATATAAATGCGAAAGGGTCCAACATAACCATACTGTAAATCACATACAAAACTCTGCTTGCAACACTATCAGGAACATTGTTGTTTCTAACAATTGCACAACTATCTACACTCAGAATAAGCCTTTACACTTATGACGTCATGTTGATAACATATCCATACAACATATGTTCAAGGATCTCTACATATAACTTCAACACACATTGCTTACCATATGTTTTCATCAGTGATAAACATACAGTCAACACTGGCTTGCTGGAAAATCTCCAATAGGCTATTCCATTTCTTTCAATGCAACAAGATGTGAAATCAAGAACAAACAAGATAGAATTATTGAAAATGGCATAAGAACAAGTGGAAATCTCTACAATCTTATAGACTCTATAGTTCAGGAGTCATCTTTAGTTAACACCTATCTTATGAGTCAAATAGAGGAAAACTGGTTATGGCATAGAAGATTAAGACATCTAAATTTTGAAAATTTGGTAAGAATCAGTAAGAATAAAAAGGTTAGGGGATTACCTTCAATAAAAAAAACAACAAATCTATCTGATGAGTGTGTAAAAGGAAAACAAACAAAGTCTTCCTTCAAAACTAAGGAATATCTATCCACTCAGCCTTTAGAACTTGTCCATACTGATTTATGTGAACCAAACAAAACTCAGTCTATAAATGGTGAAAATATTTTATGTTATTTGTAGATGATTATTTGAGAATGACTTGGGTAACTTTTTTGAAACAAAAATATGATGCATTTGAAAAATTCAAATTCTTTAGGAAAATGGTAGAAAGGGAAACAGATTTAAAACTGAAGTGCTTAAGGTTTGATAGAGGTGGAGAATTCACCTCACAATAGTTCATTGAATATTGTGAAAAATGATTGCCCACACACCATAGCAAAATGGTGTTGTAGAAAGGAAAAATAAGAGAGTTAAAGAAATGGCTAGGACCATGCTAAATGATGCAAAATTTCCAAACAAATTCTGGAAAGAATCTATTCATACAAATGTATATATTCTAAATAGGGCTCAAGTTAGAATCAGAACTATATACACTCCATATGAGTTATGGCATGACAAAAATATAGATGTTAAAAATTTCCAAGTGTTTGGTTGTAAATGCTTCATAAGGAAAGATGAAGATGTTTTGGAAGGTTTCAGTTCTAAGTCTAATGAAGGTATCTTCTTAGGATACTCTACACATAGAAAAGCATTTAAATATTTCAATAAATGTTTAAAAAAAATTGTAGAGGTCGTAAATGTTATTTTTATGATAATACAATGTTGAAATATAATCAGGACAAAGATGAAGAAGAATTATTTACTCCAAGTACAAAATCCATTTCAAATGTTCATAAATGTGTTGATATTGATTCATATAAAACACTATCAGAATCTAATGAACAAGAAATCAATATGACTCCTAAAATGAATTCAAAAACACCTTCTAGAATCATTGCTAAATGATATCCTAAATCTTTGGTTAGCGGAAATAAAGATGCATGTATCTTAACTAGAAGAAGAGCTAAAAATGAAGAATAAGCTCAAGTTGCTGAAAATTTCTGTTTAATATCAGAAATAGAACCTAAAAATGTGACTAAAGCCTTAAATGATACATTTTGGTTAGCTGCTATGAATGATGAAATAAATCAGATTGAAAAAAATGAAACTTGGGAACTTGTGCCTAGAACATATGTCAAAAATGTTATTGGTGCTAAATGGATACTTCATAACAAACTTAATGAAAATGGTAAAATAGTTCAGAATAAAGCTAGGTTTGTTTGCAAAGGCTATGCGCAACAGGAAGGAATTGATTTTGGTGAAACCTTTGCACCATTAGCTAGAATGGACTCAATTAGAATATTCCTAGCATATGTAGCATGTGCAAGTTTTAAGAAATTTACTATTTATGAAATGGATGTAAAAACTACTTTCTTGAATGGATATCTTGAGGAGGAGGTGTACATGGAATAGCCCGAAGGGTTTGAATCTTCTGAGCATCCAAATTTTGTGTATCGCTTGAAAAAAGCATTATATGGCTTAAAACAAGCTCCTAGAGCTTGGTACTCTAGGCTGGACAAACACCTAATCTCAAATGGTTTCACTCGTGGCAGTGTAGACAATACATTGTACAACAAATAGTGGGTGATGATGTCTTAGCAGTTGAAATCTATGTGGACGACATTACTTTTGGTTCTACTGATGATGATTTGTCCAAACAGTTTTTTGATATTATGGAGTCTGAGTTTGAAATGTCTATGTTGGGAGTATTACATTTTTTTCTTGTGTTGCAAATATCTTAACTTGAACATGATATATTTCTATCTCAAGCTAAATATGCTCGAGAAATGCTTAAAATTTTTAATATGATTAACTGTAAGCCAGTCAGTACACCAATAGAAACTGGTTGTAAATTAGTTAAGGTGGATGATTCACCTCTTGTTAATCAAATAGACTACATATCCATGATAGGCAGTTTACTATACTTAACAAGCTCTAGACCTGATCCTATGTAGGTTGTTCGTTTAGTTTCCTAGTTTCAGACTGCAACTAGGTAGTCTCATCTCAATGCAGTAAATTTTTTTTAAAATATATTCAGGGTACTCTAGATTATGGATTATGGTAGTCACATAACACTAATTTTTCTCTAGTTGGATACATAGATGTTGATTGGGGTGGATGTTTGGTTGATATGAAAAGCACCAGTGGTGCTACTTCATTTCTCCTTGTTGATCGATTGGTTTCCTATCACAGTAAGAAATAGGAATGTGTTACTCTATCTACTTTTGAATCAGAATATATAGCAGCTACTACATGTTGCACTCAGTTAACGTGGATGGAAGATCAGTTAGCTGATTTGGGTATACAGGTATCAAAGCCCATTTATATTTTGTGCGACAATTCCCATGCTATTCAATTAAGAAATTTTTTTGTAATGCACTCATGCACTAAACACATTTCTATTAAGTTCCATTTCTTATGAAATCAAGTACTTGATAAGGAATTTTAGTTGCTTCATGTTCCTACTCATGCACAAGTGGCTGACATTTTTACTAAAGCCCTTCCTAGAGAGATTTTTGTGTGGCTCAAAGATAGACTGGGAGTGTTCTCTCAGTCACTTTTTTCTCCTCTCTGATATCTTTCTATGGGGAGCTGGTTCCCTTTCTAGAGACGTATATTTTTTCTTTTCTGTAGGCCAACCTCTAATCTCTCCTCTTTGTCCTTGCTGACAAAAAGGAGGAGATTGGTTCTCTGATTTTTGGTTTTTTGGTGACTGGTGTTTGGTCTTTTGATCCATTTGGTATATTGATCTATTTTATATTGATAATCTAATATATTCCAACATTGTTTGGACATTGTTTTGCATTATCTATATTTGGCCAAACATGGGATTTTGTTTTTGATATTCTTTGGCACTTGTATTGACCATTGGTACTTGGAATCAGTATCATTGGTTGTTGATCATGCTGCTTTTGGTTTTGAGCTTCAGCATTAGACTTGGTACTTGCATAAGTGCTGCAACAATAATACTTGATGAAGAAAATTTGTTTTATAAAGATATTTTTGAGACACTGATATGTTGATTCAGGGTTATATGATTGTTGATCATGCTTCTATATGAGTATAATGTTTTCTTGTATCTTCTCTAGATTGTGAAAATTCTCAACTCCTCAGATGGCTATATGTTTCTTCCATCAAGGAAAAAGGGGGATTTTGTTGGATGTCATTTTGGGGTAAAAGCACAATAAGTTGTCACCCTTTTACAAAGGAAAAGGCTAACAAAATCAAAGTTATTCAACTTTAATAGTATAATTTAAATAACATTTATGTTTAGAATTTGAAGATGATGTAAACTAATTAAATATGATAAAATGGATGAATTTTATGATTAATATTTTTAATAATTTTTTTGAATAAGAATTCATATGTTTTTTTAATTTTTAAAGATGATTTTTTAGTTGTTGCTAAAAATTAGGGGTTTAGTTCCCACCAAAAAATTATATGTAAATAAATATTTTTTGCCCTAATTTCAAAATATGTCATAGATGACATATATAGAAAGTGCATGAAGAAATAAAAATTGGTTTGTGACATATATTTTATCCTTTATAACAATTAAATTCCAACTCACCGAAATCGATAGTTTTCATCTTGCAACATATTTTTCATAACAAATCTATCTCAATCAAAAAAAGAAATATGTATTCTTGAAGAGGACTCTCTTCTCTAGTGCACCATATATTTTTAAAATTTATTTAATATGATTTACTATTTTTTTCTTTCTCCGAATCAACATCTGCTTGACTGTTAAAATACCTACTTGTGATATTTTTTAACTACAATAAACTATGTCTAATTAAAACACTATAAAATCTATATGAGGATATTCTTGACTCTGATCTCTACAAAAAAGGTATTTTTTTTATTTTTAAAAAATATCATTAAAAAGATTAGGAGTTATTAAAACTCCACTTTTCTAAAATAATTTTATTTTTATGGTAATTGGACCCAAAGTAGTATAAAACATGCATTTAATAGACATTTCTAATTGGAAATGTTAAAGAACTTATCTAACTTAGCTAGAATGAATCTAGCTAGACCATATGTTTGACCAAAATTAATTTTTAGTTAGAATTACTAAAATTTAGTTGTGGTAATAAGTTAGCCTAAAAGGTGACACCTGATTGTGCTTTTACCCTTTGTCCTTGATGGCAAATGACATGTGCAAGAAACAACTTGACATTTTAAACTTAATTCGTTTGAGTTGGTTAACTCAAAGTTACTCCACATGGTCACTCAAGCTGGTCGGATGTCAAATTAGGTTTGAATATCATTTGGAATATTAATATGCGAAAATAAATTTTTGGACTTTTGCTTAATCATTCAAATTTTATTTTTTCTAAAACTCTTGGCGGCCGAAGGTTAGCAAATAAAATGACATAGAAAATAGCAAGATCTGCTGCTTGTGGGTTTTCACTATGTTATAGAGGCAACTGTAAGCTTTCAAAAAAGAGATGTTTTAGCAGTCCTAGACATGATCTCAGCCATTTGTTGGGGGTTCTTTGTGGCTGGTAACTTCTGCCTTCCGGGTTCGAGGTATGATGTTTATAGACTCAGCCTGCGAAATAATTTTAAGAAAGAAGTTGAAGCATGTTTAAGTATAAACACAATCTCAAGTTATTTTGTTAGGTATGAAATAACGGTTTAAAATTTATTTTTTTAATTTGTTTCAAATTGTTAGTAACCATAGTTGAAGGCTTTCAATTCCAGGCAATATATTATTATTTTGGGTTTTACAAAGGGTTTTTTTGCAGAAACAATTAAGGTTGTTACGATTATTTCTGGCAGTTTTTTTTCTCACATTTTTTATCATCTTGTGTATCTCTGATTTCTTCAGTTCTAGTCAAGAATTATTTAGTTCAGATTTTTCTATAAAGGTTTTGTAATGCTTTTTTTTTAAATGTTGTAATAAAGACTAAAACCCTCTAAAATTTAGATAGTTAAAAATAAACTCTTTTCGGGTGATGCTAGTTTATCAGTGCAGTTTTTCTGTGGTTAAACAATTATCTTTTTCTTTCAAGCACAGGTGAATGCAGGTGTGTCTTTTAGGTATACATATCTATAGGTGTGTTTGGAGTAAGAAGATTTGAATGAAGTTGTGAAAAAGAGAGGAAAAAAAATATCATTCTTGTACTTTATGAATATCATATTGAAAGCTGTAAAAGGCTCAGAGTTATATATGTGCATTAAAAACCACATTTACCACTGTGAGTCAGTTTGAGAGATTTTGAAGATACTAGGGTTGAAGCCCTTGCAGTTGTAGCCGCTAAATCTTTGTAAGAGTTGGAGCCCGAAGTGAATCAATAAAGAATATTTCTTTTCAAGAGTGGTTTTTCTTCTTATGAGGAAATCCTTTGGATTTTGAGGGTTTGCCTCTCAGCACAAATAATGTGTATGTCTTGTCTGTCTGCCTCTTATGTTTCTTTAGAAGCTCTGATATCAAATGACGTGTTAAATTAATAAACTTCTTTTGCTTCTTTCAGCATTAATTTGATTGTCAAATTATCCGCATTCAAATGTCTCCTTAAATTCTCTTTTGGTCTTTTGTTTCAAGTGTAGTTTTTTAATAACTTCAAAATTCAAGCTAAACTCTGTTCACCCCTCTCTCAGAGTTTTTCTCTTCCAACGCATATTTGGTAATGATGATCTATTATCATCATGCAAGAGAACAAAAGAGAAAAAGTCAATGCTTTGTGTGATGTTTAAGCCCAACAGAAATTAAATTTCAAGAAAAAATCGTAACATACAGCGAAAATATGATAGGGAAGCAGTTTACATACCAATGACTACAACAACACCTGTAGAAAGTAACGCTTCTTTTGTCTAGTGATACTGAAAATGTTCTGCAACAAAGTCACATCCTCGCGATACGTGCGTTCTCTTCTTTTGTAGTTTGTGATTATTGTCAGATAATCTGTTTCCGAAAGGAATGAACACAAATATACTCTGTCAGTGGTTGGTGAAGTTAAAGATTAATGACTGTTCAAAGCTGACTGGCTCCTCAGCTATAGTTCCATGGCAGGAACTAACGAATCTCATCATTTAGTTTTCTAGGCTTGCAACGTTAAAATAAAAATTAAAAAAATCATCTTATGGCCTGTGCGAATTTCACCAATTGGCCGAGGACATCCAAATTGTCTACCTGAAGCTAACGGAAACAGCAGGAGATTATTATAAATTCGCCAAACGTAGATTTCCTTTTTGGGTATGTTTATTGGCATAATCCCATATCTAAATTCCATGAGTTCTCTCAAACGGAACCCGCCAACCACTATATGCATAACCATTCTCATAGTATAATCTACACTAATCACTATGGATTATTACTTCCCTTTTTAAAGTTTATAAGAGTTTGTTCCCTGCATTTAGTTATGAATAAGTATAACTGAACAAAACATTGAAACGCCACATTGAAACGTTGCCCCGTTTATTTGAAATGCCACACTGAATTCTGATCAAGCTCTATTAATACATGGCTTGGGCTGCGTAGGAAAAATCGGCGAACTCGCAATTCGCTATATCTTACATTGCATAACTAAGGATGGAAAGTGGAGTTTGGCATTATCTACCCGATGAAATTGTGTTCAATATCATAGCAAGGCTGCTCCCAAGAAGAAACCTTTTCAGATTGAGGAGTGTATGGAAATCATGGAACGAGATGCTATCCACGTATGCAGCCATGCGGAGAATGCATCCAAACATTCATCTTTCTAACGCTTCTGCATTTCTATTTCAATTCGGTACCCAGTACGGGTATCTCACTGAACCTGTCAAAACATGGGTGTTGGAAGGAAGCGGAGATTTTTACAAAGTGGGTGAACATTCTTATATTATAGAGCTAGCAAGCAACACCATGTTTTGTTTGAATCATGGTGATCGATTTTATATTTGCGACGAAAATAGCAGGCATTTGAAACGCATACCTCACACTCAATATGCCTCTAGAGGGAAACTTAGAGCGTACGATCTTTCCGCTGACAAATTCATTATGCTGGCGAGCGACAGGGTATTATTTATTGATGTGTATGATGATTCATCAACCGATATGACTATGCGTAGGTTTGCCTTGGGTTTTGAGGGGAGCCCTTCGTCTGTCTTTGCTTATGATTATATGGTTTCTGGGCGGGGAGTTTACCACAGAGGAAGATTTTACTGGTTGAATCAGATTTCCTGCAATGGCGTAGTTCTAGAATTGAACTTGTCCGATAGGTGCTGGACAATAATTCCACGCCCATCTGATGCCATCTACAGAGAACCAGTTTGTCAAAATTATATCGATGCTAGTGTGTATTGGTGTTTATCTGGGAGTGATTATGGTCAACTAATTTTGGCTGACAGGGATTACGGGATCATGTGGAGATTAGAGAACGGAGATGAAAATATAAACTCCAAGAGGTGGAGTCGAGTGGATATCTTTTTGCCTAGAGAAATTTTGCTTGTATCAGTTAACAACAGCGGTTGGACTGTGGTGGTTGGTCGAGAAGGAATCAATGTGTATGATGGAAGTAGAAGATTGGTGAGAAAATTTGCAATGAATGAAATTGATCCACAACTTGGGATGCAAATAATGAAACTGAAAGATCGTAAATCTCGAAACATTTCGTTATTCCCACCCTTATTGCCTTTTGAGTGTACCTACATATGGTGGCCTGGGAACATAACTGATTGGTAATCGAGCACCTGGAACACAAATCTCTTGCCTAATTTTGTTCGTAATTTGGCTTCTCCTTCAAATCTCGGTACAGAATCGTGTACACTGAAGTTCGAACGTTACATGAAAGTAACATTGGGGAATTTTACTATGGAGTTCTGTTCAAGATTGTCCGAGACACTACAAAAAAACACAGATTGTGTAAATGTTTTGTATTGAGTTTTCCCAAAAGGAAATGGAGTCTTTAAGAAACAGGGGTTCTACAAGATATCTTGTAAAACTACTTTCACATAACTTCCATAACAATTTTGTGCAAGTATTGATTTTAAAATTAAATTCTTCATTCGTTAGATGTAAAGATTATTATAATATAAGAATGCAGACTATGCGCATATTTCTAATTAACATTGTTAGTTGTTGAACTGAATATTTTCGCTGTTATGTTTTGGAGGCTAATTATTATTTTGGTTGTTAGCCGTGTAAAGGAACGATTCAGAAAAGCAATTCATAGAACATACACTAGTAATCGCACTTTTAGTGTGCAAGCAATGGGTACGTAGAAGAGGTGGGGAGGTCAAGTAAGGAAGATTTTATTATTTGCTATAAATTTTAATCTCTTTCTCTTTTTCCAACTCTATCTACATATCTCTCAAATATAAAATATAATATTTAGAAGTCAAAATTAAACTTAAAAATTAAAAACAAGAAATGTACTAAAATTTTAAGAAGTGTTTATACATAATATTAATTTTTTGAATTTTGAGAGAGTGATGGACGGTTTGTATTTATAGTCTTGTTTTTAGATTTCTTAATAATATATAATAATTAATAAATTAATTTATAATTATAAAAAATAGAATTTATTTAATATAATAATATTAGATGTGTAAATAATATGACTAATACCTTCAAATTAATTTTTTTACATAAATATTAAATATAATAATTATAAAAAATATATAAATTAAAAATCTTAAAATTATTTAAAGAAAATTCTAATTAACTCTTTCAATGTTATATACTTTCATTTAAAATAATATCATAATCTGAAATCTGTTAGATTAAATTGAATAACATGTTTTATAAAATAAAATAAAGAATAGAATTATAATATATTTTTCATATAATATATTTTCTTATAATTGATTGAGAGTAGCTTAAAATGTAATATAAAAATATCTTTAGAAAAAATATTTATAAAATTTTAAAATCCATCTAAAACCCTACCTTCATATAGTGGCATGTACTTGCCTAATATTTAATTGTAATTTAAGTAATCAATAATAAATAATAAAAATAAAAGATTAATAAATGTTACATTTTATTTGTTGAAAGTTTCTAAATTTATTTTTAAATAATCTTATTAAAAATATTAAAAAATTAAACTTATCAAGGGTATAAGAAAATAAAATTGTCTTAAATTTTTTTATTAAAATATTATCAAAATTAGAAACATATCTTATTATTCAACCATTACAAACATCACATGTTAATCAATACATCTCTCCATCTAATTATATGAAAAGCTTAAAATTCTCTCTAGGTTTTTGGAACATTAGTAGAGTAAACCTTAATTTAAATAATTTTTCATCTCAAACCTCTTTTATCTTAAGTATAGCCAACTCTATTTGAACTCAAAGTTCATGAAGTGTAAGACGTAAATATAGTGCACTTGTACCAAAGTAGATGCAATACCTACATTGATTACATTTTATAATTTCAATCAATAATGTTCACAATAAGTAAGCTATTCACTAATTATTTATACATAAAAAGAAATATGAAAATTCATTATGGAGAGTGCCTTCGAAAAAAGGGGCCCTATAAGATCAAACCAAATCAACCAATCAGATTTGAGAAAATTAGTTTCTATAATATAGAAAATTAATAAGTAAATAGTAACACATTAGAAATATTTCATTTACCAAAAAAATACTTAGGTATGATTCGTTGATTTTTGTTAAATTAATTACTAATGTGTCTAACTATTGTCTACAACAAGTACAATAAGATCATAGACCCTACAAATTCTAAGGTTTGGCCTTGTCAAAATTCCATGGCCAAAATAGATGAATTGCAACATAAAGTCTTGTGGCCAATCAAACAAGAACTCTAATTCTTGTTGAAAGTCAACATGCATCCAATAAATACGGGAACAACAATTTATTTCTCAACACTAATAGACTTCCATTATCCATCAAATAAAGATAACACAATTTCTTAATTTTATTGTGTGAAAGAAACTTGTCTAGCTGATGATGGATCACAGTGTGTGATTCGAAACGTTGATGTAAAAATCTTGCATATAATAAAATCCCAAAACTGTGTTATCTTTAATTTTCATGCCTTTCATTGTTCAAAATATAGGTACAACATATGGAATTACTCAATATATTTTTTGATATTTTCTACACATGAAAACAACATCCCAGTCATGTCTTTCATCTCGTAATGTAAATATAGGGAAAATGTTGTAAACCAAATAATTGATTGGCCATAGAAAATGTCTAGGTAGAGTTGTAGCCGGCCATTTAGGCTTTGGAAGCACAACCACTTGAAATTTCTATTTTTCTGCTAGATGCAATACGAAAGTCTAGTATCACTACTATCTATTTCTAGGAAAGTATTTTAGTATGGTCATGTAAACCATGCAAAGATGATAAATGTTCTATTTTTATAACCAAAAGATGATAGACGTATTGTCTTTGTAATGTTATAACTATTAAAAATGATAGATGTTAAAAATATTAATTTAACTATTAAAATTGATAGATGTTTATTCTATTTTTTTTTTCCTTCAATTTTATTTTTAGGTGCCATTGGGAAATTATCCCCAACTAGTAAAAATATTTGGAAATTCAAATTTTAATTTAAAATTCTCAACATTAGCAAACTTAAATAACATTTTTGCTTTGTACATATTTGAATATAAGTTAGTATGAAAGTAATTATTATAAACAACTAAATTCACTATTCCTATAGACAAACATATTATTATTTTTTCTAAAAAAATGCCAATATTATTTAGTGTTGTGTGTTCATTGTATAGCTACAAAAGAAACTATTTAAAAGAAATATTTAGTAATATTTATACCAAAGGTCGCTAAAACATTATATTTTTAGTGCTTTGGCAATAGGATTTTAAAATTTGGAATTAGTGAGGTGAGCTCCTTCCAAAATAATATTAGTTTTTGCATGAAGCTTTTGAGTATTTAAAATTTTAAATTATTTATTTCTATTTTGAAGTATATTTTGAGTTTAAATAGGGGAAATGTCACTGAGATCAAGACATACCTACATGTTATTGCCTATGTTTAACATATTTAGAATCTTGAAGATTTCTCTTATAGTGAACAATTGTTCATATTTCTAAATTGTAAATACTACATAGCAATAAAAAATACTCACTTATGCATTTTATAAAGTTTTTATGATGCTATCAGAAGCTACTGACACTGAATTCCTAGGACCAACAAATATTTGAAATTGATCTCCAAAGTATCTAGAAAATTATCTAGGCATTGTCATATGTAGATTCTTGGGTGTGTATTATTCTTGAGCAACTTAAAAGGGATAATTTAAATAACTTTGGTGAGTATTCGGCTTAAGAAAATAAAAGAGGATAATTTAAATTACTGATCTTTTACCCTAGCTCATATTATAAATTAATAATGTGGAGCGATGTTGTAACTCATAAATGATACAAATGGATAAAATTACAAAGTTTGAAGTAATGATGAAGCACAACTTGAGCCTTTGGTGTTTGGTAACAAGAAAGAATTATCTGACCTATCTAAGATCATTTAATTTGACAAATTCTTTTTATATTTTTAATTCTATTTTTTGAATTTTTTTATGATTTTCTTGATTATATGGTTAATGTATTTGGAAGTTTTCATGAAGTAAAGAGCTCACTTAAAAATCATTTCAAAGGGATTTTATGATTTCTTGTTATTTTTTATGACCTTATAATATAGAGAAAATGAAAAGATGTTTTATTGGTGAACTATGTTCAAGCTAATGACTGTAATTGGGTAATAGGGATCAAAGAAACTTGCAATAACATATAAAATCACAACCAAAAATAGATTGTTAGAGAAATTAGTATTCTCAATACTCAAGAAATGATGTAAGACAAACAATAAGCATAAACAATAATCAATATGAAATCATTTTCAGAACATGAATATGCATACTCACAACAAGAAGGAATTTACTATGAAGAAAATTTTGCACCAGTAGCAAGAATTGAAGTAGTAAGAATGGTTTTGGCTTATGTAGCTTATAAGAAATTCAAAGTGTATCAGATGGATGTGAAGTGAGCATTTTTGAACAGAGAGTCAGAAGAACAAGTTTACATTTAGTAGCTTGAAGGTTTTCCTTTAACTAAATAAGGAGATATGGTATGTAAATTAAAGAAAGCTTTATATGGATTGAAACAAGCACCTAGAACTTGGTATGCAAGATTGGATAAGTATTTGATAAAACTAGGATTTATTAAAGGTACAATAGAAAACAACTTGTACACAAAATAAATTGAAAATGGTTTGTTGGTTTTAGTTATTTTTGTTGATGATATTATCTTTAGAGGAGAAGGTAAAGCTAGTGATGAATTTGCAGATGAAATGAAGAATGAATTTGAAATGAGTATGATTGGTGAGATAAAATACATTTTAGGATTGCAGATAAAACAGAACAGTGATGGAATATTTGTAAGTTAGTCAAAGTACTTGAATGACTTGTTGAAGAGATTTGGAATGGAGAACTATAAGCCAATTGGAACACCTATGGTAACTAGACACAAGTTATCTAGCACAGATGAGACTCTTGCAGTGGAACAGAAGAAGTATAGATCTATGATTGGATGATTGTAGTATTTAACTCATACAAGACCTGATATATCACATGCAATTGGAATTGTAGTAAGATTTCAAGCTGAACCCAGAGAATCACATTATGCAGTAGTAAATAGGATACCGAGGTACTTAAGAGGCACAATTGAGAATGGATTATGGTATGCAAAATATGATGATTTTACCTTATGTCCATATATAGATGCAGATTGGGGAGGTAGTGTTGATGACAAAAGGAACACCACTAGAGGAGCATTTTTCATTGAAGGAAGATTAGTTTCTTGGTTAAGCAAGAAGAAGAACTATATTTCACAAAGCACAACAGAAGCAGAACATGTGGCAACAATAAATAATTGTAATCAGATAATTTAGATGAAGAAAATGTTGAAGGATATTGGAATAAAATTTGTTGAGCCTGTTGTTATACATTGTGATAACACCAGCATAGTGAGTATGTCTAAGAATCTTGTACTACATTCTAAGAAAAAGCATATAGAATTAAAGTCTCATGTAGTGAGAGAGAAAGTGGAAGAGAAAGAAGTCAGACTTAAGTATATAAGCACAAAAGAGAAGATAGCAGATATATTCACAAAGCCTTTTTCAAAGGATACTTTTGAGTATCTGAGAGGTATGCTTGGGGTTATGCCCCAACCTACTTTTGAGAAGTGATGCAGATTGTTGCATCCATCCAGTGGTATATGAGCCCTATATTTCTTCTGGATTGGATGTTATTACTTCCTCTATGGGGGAGTATGTGTATCTGAGCTGAGTCATGAGGACTCTAGTGAATGTATTTCATGAATAGTGTCTTTTGACATTGAAGTTGTTGTTGACATAATGATGAAGCATTTGTCATTGATGTCAATGGGGGAGAAGTGTACATGAAAAACCATCTATAAGAGAGAATTGAATAGGAAAACAAAGCAAGATTTGATTGATGAAGAGGATATGAAATTATTTCTGAGTAGCAATGTAGCAGTTTGTACAACAATGTTGGTATTCATGGAACTTGGATGTTTTTTCATCTTTGTTTCCATCAATGCCAATGGGGGAGATTGTTAGGAATGAATGTTGATTATATCCTATGGGGGAGTATTCATAGCCGTTCTGTAGTATTTTTTGTTGCATTCATGACTGTGATTGTCATTGATGTCAACACAGTGATGTACTAAAGATTAGCAGAGAAGTAGACAGTGTTTGAGTTAGCACACATGGGATATTGAAGAGATATGTGGAGTTGAGGACTTACTCTATTATGTTCTATAAGATTGTGGTTAAGAGAACATATGGAAATTCATTTGTTCATGGAAGTTATAAGCATTTTAATGGAAGGAGTATTTAGGCAGTGTTCCTGAGTAGCGGTTTGTGGAAATCGAATGATATCTTCTAATTAGGATTGAATCTGGTTATGAGAAGTTGAGAAGCATTTGAAGACATGTTGATAGTGATGTGGATGTAAGTGTAAGGTCTGAGGTTGCATGAGAGAAGAATTATCTTATTTGGAAGCTGACGATTTTGTGTAATTATAGAATTTTTAATGTAACTTGTGGAAGATTTTATTCTGTAATATGTATGCTAACTCATTTGTAATTATTTGAGTGTGGTATAAAGGAAGGAATGTTTTCCTTTTTATAATATGAAATTGTGTATGGTATTGTGAAAGTGAATTGCAAAATTGTACAATACTTGTTGAAAGAGGATATGTGAAGTACAAAGATATGGTATTGAGATATGATGAAGTAGTTGGTGTGGTTTGGCCCAGTCAGAGAAGTATTGAATTGTTGAGATTAGTAATCTTTTGGTCAGGGATAACTTTAACAAACCCTCTTTTAGGAAAAAGTGTAAAATCCTGGTGAATTGTATATTATTTTAAGGGGGAGTTTGTTTTAATGTAGGCGATTTTATTTTTCAAATCCATGATTTTTCATAGTTTTTATTGGAGATTTTTTCCCCCCCCCGAATGAAAATTGTAGTTGTGACTCACCAAAGCAGTCAAGACTCAATAGTATGAACTTCTCTATTGATCAAATTGAACCAATCCAAATTGTGTACAATAACACTGATGTATGAATGTATTTATACAAATATTTTTTGGTGAATTGGGCAAGATGTATCAGGTTGGTGTCCAAATATTTGGTGAAGCCCACTTAATTATAGCATGTCTTGTGTTATTTCCTAGGCGATTATGGGTTGTCCAATACCTTGGTATGATTAATAAAGGTGGCGAAAACCCATCAGTTTAAGACACGCATTCGTAAAATGGCTAGCAAAGTTGGGGCCACCTATATATATATATATGTGTGTGTGTGTGTGTGTGTTAGAAAGCAAAGATCCCCAAGATAACTGAGAGGGGGGGGGGTGAATCAGTTATCTGATAATTAAACCATTTATCAACTTCAATATCAACTTCAATAGCTTTAAACCATATAATCAATGCAGTAACCAACCATAGAAACATAATCATACACAATGACACAATAACACAAGATATGTTAACTAGGGAACCTCTTGATCATAGAGTAAACCCTGGTGGGAATGATGCCCACAAAAATGATGCACTAATATGAAAGTTCCTTGTGAGAGGATGGACCCTGTTAGGAGTCTTATGAAATACATTCAGTACATATGAATCCTTTCTAGGAGATTTTGAATCCTTGTTAAAATATTCTAACCTGGTTAAGAGTTATGGAAGACAGAAGGACCCATTGCCCAAAAAGCTTCAAGGCAAGATCTCTGAACTCACTATCCAACAGATCTTAGGATTATTCAATAGAATAATATGAAATATGTTACCTCCTTCACACTATGCCAAAACCACACTCTCTGCTACACAAGATCATAAATCAAGATCTCTATACTTCACAAGTCTTCCTTCATCACTGAATTAGCTCTTTTCTTCACCTCATGCATACATTCGCATCACAACTTTCATAATTTCATATCACAACTATTACAATCCCATATTACAACAAGGAAAAAATTCCTCCCTTTATGCCACACTCAAATAATTACAAATGAGTTGGTATGCAAATACAAAATAATAATTTCAACACACTACACCAAAATTACATAAAACTGTCGGCTTCTAGATACAATAACTTTCCAATCGTGTGACCTCAAAGTTTGCACTGTGAACCACGTCACCACCAATGAGTCTCAAACTTCCCTTTAACTACGTAGAACAAGATTCCATCCTGGTTAGGAGATATCCTCCGATTACCAAAAACCACTACTCAGGAACACTGCCAGAATACTGCTTCCACCAAAATGCTTATAACTTTCATGAATGAATGAATTTATTTTTGTGCTCTTAACCATAGGTTAATAACACACCAAAGATCATAACCTCAATGTCACATAATCCCAACTGCAATATCCCATGTGCACAAAACAAAACTGTGCCTACTACTCTGCTAAACTCTAGAATAACACTGTGTTGACATCAATGACAATCATAGCTATGAATGCAACAACCACTACTATAGAATGAATGCCAATCATCAAGAATTCATTCCTAATAGTCTCCCCCATTGGCATTGATGGAAACATAGATGAAAAATATCCAATGTTCCAAAAATCCAATCACTGCTGCTCAACTGCTCTACTGCTCTTCATCAATCAAATCTTGCTTTGTTTTCCTATTCAATCTCTCCAACAAATGTAGTTCCTCAATGTTTTTCATGATTCTCTCCCCCATTGACATCAATGATAGAAATTCCATCACTATGTCAAACAATAGCTCAATGTCAAAAGACACTTTTTAGAAAAAAATATTCACTAGAGTCCTCAATGACTCAGCTCAGATACACATACTTCCCCATAGAGGAAGTACCAAAATCCAGTCTAGAAGAAAGATATGTACATAAACCATTGCAACCAACTACATCTTTACTCAAGAGTAGGTTGGGGCATAACCCCAAGCATACCTCTTAGATACTCAAATGTATCCTTTGGCAAGGGCTTAGTAAAAATGTCTGCTATCTATTCCTTTGTGCTAATGTACTCCAATCTGACTTCTTTATCTACAACTTTCTCTCTTACAACATGATACTTGATCTCTATATGCTTAGTCATAGAATGTAATACAGGATTCTTAGACATACTAACTGTACTGGTATTGTCACAATGTATGACAATAGGCTCATCAAAATTAATTCCAATATCCTTCATCATTTGCTTCATCCAAATTATCTGGTTACAATTGTTTGCTGCTGCTACATATTCCGCTTCTACTGTACTCTGTGAAATACAATTCTGCTTCTTACTTAACCAAGAAACTAATCTTCCTCCAAGAAAAAAGGTTCATCCACTGGTTCTTTTCTTATCATCAACACTACCTCCCCAATCAGCATCAGTATATGCACATAGGGTAAAATCATCAAAATTTTCATACCACAATCCATAGTCCATTGTGCCTCTAAGATATCTCAGTATCGTCTTCACTTCTGCATAATGTGACTCTCTAGGTTCAGCTTGAAATCTTGCTACCATTCAAACTGAATGTGCTATATCAGGTCTAGTGTGTGTCAAGTACTGCAATCCACCAATCATGGATCTATATTTCTTCTGCTCAACTGCTAGAGTTTCATCTTTACTAGATAGTTTATGTCCTGTAACCATAGGTGTTCCAACTGGTTTACAATTCTCCATACCAAATCTTTTCAACAAATCATTTAAGTACTTTGTCTGACTTAAAAAGATACCATCTTTGTTTTGTGTTATCTATAATCCCAAAAAGTATTTCATTTCTCTAATCATACTCATTTCAAATTCAGTCTTCATTTCATCAGCAAATTTGTCACTAGCTTCATATTCTCCTCCAAAAATAATGTCATCAACAAAAATAACTATAGCTAACAATCCATTCTCAATTTCTTTTGTGTACAAGTTACTATCAGCTGTTCCTTTTGTAAATCCCAATTTTAACAAATACTTATCCAATCTAGCATACCAAGTTCTAGGTGCTTGCTTTAGTCCATACAATGCTTTCTTTAGCTTACATACCATGTCTCCTTCTTGAGTCAAAGGAAAACCTTCAAGCTACTCAATGTAGACTTCTTCTTCCAATTCACAATTCAGAAATGTAATCCACATCATTCTTGTAAAATCATCAACAAGAATCATAAAATACTTTTCTCCATAGAATCCTCTACTTCTAGTAGGACTGCTCAAGTCTGTATGAACAATCTTGAACTTCTCTATAGATGTGAACTTCTTGCTAGGAAATGAACTCCTTTTCTGCTTAGCCATCACACATTCCTTGCAAATCATGTTAGTAGGCTTCATAATCTTAGGTAAATCTCTTACTACAAGTGTAAAACTCACTTTCACAATATTATCAAAGTTTATATGACAAAACCTTCTATGCCATAACCAACTGTCATCAATCTTAGTCATCAAAAATGTCATCTCAGTAGGGTTCAATTGAAATACATTACCTCTGGTTCTAGATCGTATTCCAATCAAATTTCCATCTTTATCCTTAATCACACAAGTTTTCTTAGCAAACAAAACTTGATATCCCTTATCAACTAATTGTCCATCACTCAATAGATTATGTTTCAATCCATCCACAAAGTAAACATCATTAGTATTAGTCTTTCCATCAAGAGTAATAGATCCTATACCTTTAATCAAACAAGGTGCATTGTTACCAACTCTAACAACTCCTCCATCATGATTGTTAAATTGTATGAACTTTCCTTTATCACAAGTCATATGATGTGAACAACCACTATCTATAATCCAATCAGCTTTCTTTTCAACTTGGGAAACTAAGGCTTTTTCTTCTTTAATATCAAATTCAGAATTTTCTTCTTTAATAGCTGCAAATCCTATGTCATCAAGGTTATCATTATCACTGTCACTCAAATGTCTTTCAATTCCTACTTCAATTTCTTCATCATTTTCATAATAACATTCTTTAGGTCTTCTAGGCTTAAAATTGTTTCTATACTTCTTAACTCTCTTAGGACACTTAGATGCAAAATGACCATATTCTTGACAAGTCCAGCATTTAAAGATTTTCTTACCATTTGGTTCTCTTTTTACAAGCAAGGCAATACCTTCTTCAATCTTCTTATCTTCTTCATTTCTAGATCTGTTGCTGCTAGAATAATCTCCACTCACACTTGTACTTCTTGACAAAGTAGGTCTGATGCTAAGAGCACTGAATGTTGTCTCCATTCTAGGTAGTTCTCTTGATAATCTCAAATTCATCTCTATTGCTTCCAATCTTCCAAGAAGAGTCTCTCTTGAAAAGTTTGGTGTACAAGGTATCACTTGTTCAATCATTTGTGTAGTTTGCCTGAATACCAGTGCAAATGTTCTCAAAATATTCTATCTTACTTCATTCTCTATCTTTTCACCTCCACAAGACTTTATTCCTGCAACAATTTCTGACATCCTACCAATATAGCTTCTAACAGATTCATCTTCCATCATTCTTATGTCTTCAAATGCACAAATCCAATTATGTAACCTAGCTTTCATTGCATGTTAATCACCTTCAAAAGTAGAATGTAAAGCTTTCCAAATATCATAAGATCTAGTTAAACCTTTTACTTGACTGTATTCATTCTCTAGAAGTGTTGATAAAAGTGCTTCTCTTGCAAGTATGTTACACATGAAGGTGTCTCTCTCATCATTAGAACAAGTCTCAAGTTTTTCTTCCTCAATGATAGTTTTGTCATTCTTTGTAATCAACCAATAACTTAGTCCTAAACACAATAGATGTGTCTTCATCTTTTCTTTCAGCTGTCAAAATTTACTCCTTCAAACTTAGGGCTTTCTTTCCTAAAATTTGCCATAGATCTCCTTAATTTGTTAAACTTCTCTTTAAACTAGACTAAACTAATCTAAATTAAGCTCAACTAAAGCTCAAATAGTGAACATAAGCTAGAGAATAAATGTGTAAACATGTTCTAAAGTATACATATAATAATATGCATGCAAATATCCTTGAGCATGTGCATAATTAATTTATGCACCATATGCAATATGTGATGTAGGAGCATCTTAGGATCTTAGCAATCTTGCATCAAACAAAAAAATAAAATTATTTTACTATTTTCTTGTTTGATCAGCCTAGTGTTTTGATTAGAAATTGATCTATGCTTGTTATTGTGTGTTGGGGTCATAATTTTTTTTCTGGGCATCACCTTGGATCTTATCCTATGATCACACCTCATTTAGTTTCATCACACATAAGTTATGGCAGATTCTTCATGCATCTATCATGTTCTTCATTTCCTGGTTGGTCATTATGATTTTTTGATCATTTTTCGAATCTACTAGTTGGTTTTTCCATAAAAAATTGTGCTAGCTAATTATTATGTTGGAGGCTAACATTATTGTGTGATCTCATATCTTAATCATTTCTTTGGAGTTTTTTTCTAAAGATTTTGGACTTGACCTATTTTTTGTAACACATTTTATCAATTATTAAGGAATATAATATTTTTAAGACCAACTAGATGTTGCAATGGCTTTATAAGCAAGTATGAAATTTTTTTTAAGGGGAAGGATGATTTTATAATATTATTTGGGTTAGCATGGCTAGGATTTTATAGGTTTTGAGTGTAAACATACTTGTATGCTTGGCATGTAAAATAACACATGTTGCAGATCTATTGTAAATAATTTCCAATGATAATATATAGTTGAATATTTCATTGTTACGTATTTTTTCTTGTTGCTTCCATTGTGTTGTATTGGCTACAAGGTTTGGACTAATCTCCTTGAGGTTGCTCCATCCTTGACTGCATTAGGTGGTATCAGAGAAAAATATTGAACAAGATTGAGGTTGAATAAGGTAGAGATTCTTAAGTTGGTAGATATGAGTTCCTAACTTGTGAATCCATAGACCTATTAAATTTGAGGTAGCAGAGTGAAGATATGACTTGCAATCACAAAGGACTTGTGCAAGGTGGAAAAAAAGGGTTTGTTTCTAGTTGTTGAAGAGTTGAAGGAATACCAATTTGGGGCAATTTTATTGTGTGTCCACTAATCATCGGTTAGAGGAGTATCTTGTAATAGATCATTGATGGGAGAGGTAGTTGCACCTAAGGATTATAAAATTCTACCTAGAAGGATAAACCCTAGAATGCTAGAGAAAATTATGGAAGATTTTAGAGTTGAGATGAGGAATGAGATCAGAAATGTGTTGAATGGATTGAGAAGCATCCTGAGACTAAAGAAGAATTTGAGGAGGTTTCTGAAGATCTTGAGACTGTAGACGTTGAGATCCCTACAGATGAGGACATATTATTGAGAGTTACGGAATAAGTAATTAAGATTCATAGGATATATATTTCTACTTTCTTTGATTAATTTCATTTTGAGGATTTGCTAGACTAGATTAGAGAACTATAAGATTACTTTGAGCTTGAAAATGTTAGACATCCACATAGGGTTAGGCTAGAAAAAAATAGTCAAAGGGTCATGCTACCTTATGGTGGAAAGAATTAAAAAATATAGAAAGGAGAAGAGTGCTCGAAAAAAATACTAGATGGAGGGTGATGGTTTCTAGGTTAAAAGCTAAATTCATCCCTAAGGATTATGAGTTAGAGTTGTTCAAGAAATTATAGAACTTAAGGCACAAATATATGAGTTTGGAAGAATATACAAAGGAATTCTATAAGATGAATATTAGATATGATCACAAGGAAGTATCTAAGGAGAAGGTAGGTAGGTATGTTAATGGTTTACAATTTAATATTCGGGATGATTTGAGTATGTTAAGAATTAGTACTATTGAGGATTCTTATTAGTATGCATTGAGGGTAGAAGATAAGTTGAAGAGAAGAATTAACCCTAGAGGAAGAGAGAATAAAGTTAGTAGCAATGGAAAGGAGAAGAAAACAATTGAAATTGGATTTAATTAGAGAATACCTAGAAGAGGGAATGGTAGAAAGGAGTTTATAGGTATTTGTCATAAATGTGGTGGCATAGGACATAGGGATTTTCAGTGTTCTAAAGGATCTAGTAAGAAAATGTGAAAATTGAATCTTGTGGAAAATGAGGAACAAATTGATGATGAATTTGTGGTCAATGAAGTATAACTTGAGATAGGAGAGTCTATTATGCTTAGGAGAGTCATATTGAGTAACAAGGAAGTTCAACCTATACAAAGGAGGATTTTTTTTAGGACTGTTTGTAGATCATGAGGTAAATAATGTAAGTTATCATGGATAATGATAGTAATAATAATTTGGTAGTAGAAGAGATGATGGAGAAGTTGGGATTGAAGAGGCTTAGCCATCCTTGTCCATATGGGATAAGTTAGTTTTTAGATGAACACATGGTGGAGGTGAAAGAGAAATATTTGGTTAACTTTAACATTGGATCTTATACAGATTAAATTTTATGTGATGTGGTTTCTATGAGTTATTTTCATGTTCTATTGGAAAGACCTTGGCAATATGATAGAGAAGCTATTCATGATTGTAGAATAAATATGGTCACAATAGAGAAATATGGACAAAATTTTACTCTAGTTCTTTTGAAGGAAGTATAAGGGAGAAGTATAAGGAATTTGAGTATGGTGAAGAGGTATTGTTTAGAGAAGTAGACTATAGAGGTTAGTATGGATTAAAAGAAGGATCTTGAAGGCATATCTAATGAGGGTAAGTTGGTATCTAGTTGTGAGAAAGAAAATATGAACCAGTGGAGGACCTTGGTTGTTGAATAGATGAAGGTTTGTAATAGAAGTAGATTAGCTATGAAAAAAGGAAGAGGTAGTAATCTGAGCACTGATTTTGCTAGGGTATTTGACATAAAGAGTATAGAGGAGAGTGAAAATGTGTAGAGGAAAAGCGTTGCAAATGAAGAGGATGTTTGGGTCAAGAACAAGAATGGGGTTTATGTTCCACACCTTATTAAATATTCATAAGTTTCTCTTATGGAAAAATTTATTTTACCTTGGGTTTTTTATGCAGGAGCATATTAGGATCTTGGAAATCTTGCATAAAAGAAAAATAGTTTTTCTATTTTCTTGTTTGATTAGCCTAGTGTTTTGATTAGCGGTTGAGCTATTCTTGTTATTGTGTATTGCGGTCATAACTATGTATTATTGGAATCATCTTGGAGATTATCCTATGATCATACCTCATTTTGTTTCATTGTGCATGATTTATAGGAGATTCTTTGTGTATCTATCCTATTCTTCATTTCTCAGTTGGTCATTATGATTTTTTGATCTACTAGTTGGTTTTCCAATATGCGATTGTGCAATATCATTATTATGTTGGAGGATGACATTATTGTGTGATCATATCTCTTAATCTTTTATTT
Organism: Chamaecyparis obtusa; assembly: GCA_027943335.1. Classification (NCBI taxonomy): domain Eukaryota; kingdom Viridiplantae; phylum Streptophyta; class Pinopsida; order Cupressales; family Cupressaceae; genus Chamaecyparis; species Chamaecyparis obtusa. Next base: position 277,309 of record BSBK01004433.1, read on the forward strand.
GGAGGCCTGACCTATTTGTTGTAACATGTTTTCTCAAAATTGGGGAATGTAATATTTTCAAGGCTGACTAGATGTTGTCATAATTTCATTAGATTATTTGAATTATCTTGGATAGGATTGTAAGTTTTTTGAGTGTAAATAGACTTATATTCTTGGCATGTATGATTGACCTGTGAAACATCATATTGCAGGTATGTTGTAAATGATTTTAGATGATAATAAAAGGCTAAATATTTCATTGAACTATCTATTTTATCTTGTTCATTTCATTGTGTTTTATTGGCTGCAAGGTTTGGACTGATCTCCTTGAGGTTTCTCCATCCTTGACTACATCAATATGCCTAATGTAACAAATATAAATTCAAAATACAAGACCAAAGCCAGCAAGTGGGTACCCCACTGGTGACCCTGCGTGCTCATGTATCAATAATAACCCTTTTATTAATAGAATATTTTAATTATTACAAGGTCAAGAGGCTATTTTACCAATATATAAAGGGAGCTATACACTTCTTATTTGAACACCCACACATAATTTTTTAACATACAAACTATAACTATGTAAAATAGAATGAAATGAATTTAACTACTATCCTTTTCATACGAACATGCATAATAAGTATGTTAACCAATTGAAGAGGATTTACAACTAACTTTACATAAAAATATGATTAAATAACTTAATCCCTTTCTTTAATGTTGAAGGAAAGAATTAAATAAATGCTTTCACATGAAAGGCAAGTAATGAATTTCATTTCTTTAATTGAAATAAATATTGGTATATAAACCATCCAGAACTAGTAAGTTGATGGCTCAATATCTATAGTTTCTCTTTAGCTTCTGACCTCCTTAGGGGAGAAAGAGCCACAAGGTCTTAACTAAAGGGGAAATATAATAGCACATGCATTCATACTGGGGTTTTTTTTAAATGGTAAAAAAAAAGGGGGGCAATATATTTTCTAAATAGGAAGGAGGTGTGTTGGGGGTTTGTATAGGAAAAGAGGTGGGGGATAATAAGTGGGTATAGAGGGGAGTGACAAAAAAAGAGTTTGAGGCAATATTTTTAAAAAATAAGGGTATTCTTTAGTATGCCACAAATCCACATGTTATGATTTAGACTCACTAAGTCAAGCCCACATGAAATGAATTTTAATCACCGAAAAATGGTCTAGTAAACCAAAAGCTCCTGGCTTTGATTAATTGGCCTAAAAATTCTAAATCAAAGGCATTAAATCACTAGACCTAATTATTTAAGTATTTCATCAAACTTTCTTGAATCAAAGGCATAACAATCATTTAATTAAAAGTCCTAGCACTTTAATTAAATGAACCCATTCAACACATAGGTGCACATAAAAATGAATTAAAAAGTAATTAAATGGGGATAATTACAAAATTTGTGTCATTCTCCCCCCAAAAAACACAAATTTGACCAATTGTGTGTCTCTCACATTGGATCAAATCACATAGATTGAGGGAGGAATAATCTCATCCTCTCCTCACAAAATCTTGACTGTTCATTTCAATAGAATTTCTATAAAAGGGAACCTTTTCCTAGCTTAAATCATCCTAGGTTTTCATAAAAAAGGAACTTTACCATTTTAGTTTCTCAAATATCTTAGTATGCATTTTTATTAGCATATCTTTGTATATTTAGTTTTCTTTTAATCAATGTTTACTTTCATAGCTTAAATCTTGCATTGTATTTGTATTTTAGCATAGAATCATCAATCTTTTATCATAGCTTTGCATTTATCATTTTGAAATATCTTTTGGGAAAAGAATGCAAATAATACATCATGGTCGTACAAAACTATTGTATCTTAGGACTGTTAGCCCTAAAAGGTACTGAGAGTGGGGGGGGGGGTGTGAATTAGTGCAGGAAAAAATATGAAACTCTTTTCTAACAACTTTAACAATAACAAGCATGCATAGGAAAATATCACATAGAGACTCATCACATAAAGTATTCACAAAAATAGAACACTTTATACAATATTTTTCTGTGGAAACCCTTATTAGATGGAGAAAACCATGTGTGGGAGTGATGCCCACAATATTCCACTAGTGAACTAATGAAATTTTCCCTATTAGAAGAATTAAAAACAACCTTTTAAGGTATACCTAGTTAAGAGTATCATTAGCTCGGTTAAAAGATTGAATCAAAGTCTTGTTAAGAGTGCCCTATAGAGGGATATAAAAATCCTTCTATGAGCTACCTAGTTAAAGGATTTAATCTATAGATCATGTTGGAGATTCTTCTCACCCTGTTAGGAGTGATATCTCTAACCTGCAAACCTATTAGGGTTTGCCTTGAGATGGACCCAAGATGAAATAATCTGATTATGACACTTCCTATCTTATAGATCCACTTCAACTCTATATTACCTTAGGTTTTTTGCATCAAAAAAACTAACTCTACAATCAGAACATCACTGTCACCTCAAAAAATTAATTTCATGATCCATTTATAATAACTTCATTAAGTAGGCTAAATTTTTTTTCCACCACCTTAGATCAAGGCATCATGCCAACCAACCTTTTCCACCGACTGCGCCAAAACCCAAATTTGAAACATACAAGGTCAACCCTAAACATAACAAGTCAAAAATAAAATAGTGTTGGCCATAAAACTAAATTGTTGACTAATCAAACCAAACTATTCATCTTGTCTCTTATTCTTCCTAGTGGCATCACTTGAATCCTTGATAACTCATGAAAATCTTCACCTTAACTTGTGTGGTTGTAGGCACACTTATATACTTAAGTAGATGATAAATCCATGATCAAACATCTTAAATCAATCTCTATTATCTAATCTAACTTACTATTCTTGGGTAGTGGCTATTCACTGATTGCCTGGGTACCTAGGAAAATTACTGATTTGACCTTTCAACTCTATTGGTACAATTAATCTAATAACATGAACTGACCATGTTGTCAATAATGACAACATAACCATAAGATCTAAGAATAGATCATCTAGATCAAATTCCTCTAATCTCCCCCTTTGGCTTTGATGGAAATGCTTAGAAAAATTTGCTAAGTGTCTAGCTACCTGGATACATTCATGTACTACTACCCTTAACCATTACAGAGTGTCAAAGAAGTTTTAACACATATTTCACTAATCCTCCTTTGAAAAAAATGATAAAGGTAAAATAGAAGTATTCCAAAATTTTATTACATAACATTACATTCTACTGAAAACAACTTTGAAGTTATCCTTCTGAATCTGCAAACCAGTGTCCCATTTCTTGAGTCAATTCTCCATGAGTGTTATCTATCTAGTGAGCAGAAATGCAAGGCCCTCTAATTTTTCAAGTGTAGACACTTGTGGGATGACCAAATCTTTCTCCGCTTCTTTCAAGTCATGTTGCAAGCTGTCCATTTTGGGAATTACTAGGTTCTACAACATTTGAAGGGTGGCAATATCTTTGTCTGCCCCATCCCTATAGTGTGTCAACATCTGATTTAAGGTAGTGATCTTGGTGCCAAAATTAGTAGCCAAATCTTGCAAAGGATCAAAATTAGCAACCAAACGTCTAATTTCTTGTTGCACCTCACCTTTAAACTTCACTACTTCCTTATTAAATTAGGAATAATCTTAAATGATTTTCTACATCTTACAACCTTCCCCAATTATCGCATTTTCTTGATTGGTAGCCAAAATGAGTTAATTGCAGTCCTAAGCAATTGATTGTGTGAGATTGGCTATTCTCTTCTTCTTATATTCCTTTTCTTCTCAAACCATTTCTACATCTTCTAAGGGTTTCATTTTCTCATTGGCTACAATAACTAAATGAGATATTTTCTATATCGGTATAGCATTCTCATCATACTCTAATTTTCTCATCAAGACCGATAGAATATCGATAGCATTGATAATCACTTGAGATTCTTGCTTCATCCGCTCATTCTTGGCCTTAAAATTGATGGCCTTAGCATAAATTATCATCTCCTCAAGGCTCATACCACTCATATCTATTCATCCCTTACTCAAAATATCATCTTCATTAATGCTCATCTTATATTGAGATGAAGAAATTTCCTTCATCTTTTCCAGTTCATTACCTTTTTAACTATTACTAGTTCCATCAACTCATTATGCACTTGTAGATACTTTTTTTCATAAGTCCCAAGCCTTGGAGTATTGATATCTACTAGTTCACTTAGCAACTTCTTAGCATATAGAGTAAGAATATCATCTTCCACTTCATAACCCATTGACATCAACCATGATGTTCAAGGCTCTACTACTTCAATTTGACATGTATCAGTATCAAACATGAAGCATATTATATCAGTATACTTCTGCACAATCTCTGATGGTATTCTTTCATTTTCATGCATCCTTTTCTAGAAATCCTTGAAATAACCCCATACTTCATTAGTGAAATCATTCCCTATGGTTTGATGCAATTTTTTATCTGGATATAGACTAGGGTACCTATTTTCCACTCAAGGTTTCCTATATCAGGGAACATATCCTTAAATTAGAAGAATAGATACATGATCAACTCACATAACTTGAACTCCTTTCTTCTATCCTTCTTGATCTTTTCTAAGTTCAGCATCAATTTTTCCCTCATTACTTTAGCAAGATCAAAATCTTCATTTTGTTTTACCATCAAATATGCTATATGAATGGAACCTCTAGGAATACTATTCAACTGACTGGAGTGATAAATTTTATAACCAATTATCATAGATGCAACCCTTACCTCTTCATCTTGTATATTATTTACTATCATTGTACACTCATCCCACTTGGATTTGGTCATTATGATAACCTCCTCTTTAGGGATTATGCAATGAACATGCTCATCACTAGTTGCACAAAGAATGATTACCACACAGATAGATTCCTTGTTGATTTGGTGTCATCTATCCAACCACATAAATTGATCATGGATTTTTTCTTAGCATGTATATGACCTACTCATCTTCAAAGTCATTTGAATAGTTAACTATACATTATGTTACCCTATATCAGTGATACACTTGTATTAATCCTTCAACACCAAGTTTTCATCACATAGCCTTTTGTACTAATCATATATTTCTCATGTTCCTATGATTTCCAAGTTATAATGGATATAATATCTTATGTCTTCAATGTGTAAGACACCTAAGGGAACACTAGTTAGGGCACCAACTGGGTCATTCTCTATGGAATTATATGGATGCCTCTTAAACTTAGGATGAGGCCTCTAAGTCATATCAACAAAAGTTAGTTTGTAAATATTACAACTTCAATCACAAGAGAAGATAATCTATAAATACCTTAAACTCCATAAAACTAGGGTTCTTTAGGATAATATAGTGATATCAATTAATCCTCCAAATCAATGACAATAATATCTCCTTATGTAAGAGTCCTTAAAATTGGCTTGAAAAATGCTTCTTTATGCTCCAAACAATCCATGCATATCTAAATAGGACCAAGAAAAGTTGATCTTTTTGTTCATGAAGAGCTATGCGAATTGTTGTTTTCCTTCTTCAGACAATGATTGCACAACATATATCAGTTGAGGTGATTCTATTATTCCCAATTTGATTGGTTGTGTAGGCTCTATAAGCACCAAAGATATTTCCTAGAAGTGGTTAGGTAGGATATCAAGTTTCCCATCCACTAGTGCCTCTAATAGCTTTTCACCATTGGATACATCATTTATTTTTACTATTTTTGGTTTAGACACTACCATAATGTGATTTTCACCACCAGAACTCCTCTTATTTTTATTTTTCTTTTTAAGACTAAGAAACTTGATATCCATCTCCGTCATGTTCTCACTCATTACATTGGTGGGATAAGTAAGGGTTTCAATAGTATTTAGGTATCATGCTAAGGTATAGTAATTTGGGAAATAAATTAGGTTCACAGGTTTATTTTGATTCCACTCGATGAGTTCAAGATGTATTAGGGAGAATAATTCAACTAGGTATAGAGAAAGCACTGCATTGTAATGATAAAAAATTTTGGTCAGCAAGAGAAGGTCTAATATGTTACTCTTTGAAGAACTATCTAGGTCATGAAGCATCCTAACATCACTATTAGAGCTATTGTTTATAGTACGTGAATCTAATCCATGTGATCTAACGTTATAACCTTGACCCTATTCTAGTATTATTCCCTATTAGGATCAAATACAAATCTCATAAGAATAATATTAGTAGATTTTAGTGCTGGTCTAGTCATGACATTGGGATATCTATCATCCTCCTTAAATTTCTAGTTGATGTTCTGTCAAAGGATAGTTGTAGACCTTGCATTTGAATGTTCTCCTTGTTCTTGTTGAGGTGCATACTTGTGTATCACATCCACTTCTATATTAATTGTAGTATTAGAGAGGGAATCCCATTTATACTTGTGTATCTACTCAAGAAATGGGCTATGTTCATAGGTGCCTCTTCTTCCTCCTTAGTAAGGATCTCTTCTTATTGATGTTCTATTTCTTATGGAGTTGTTTGTTGAGATATAGAAGTCTCTTCTTGACTAGGAAATTGAGGTATATCAAGAAATTGGGTAACTATGACCAGCTACCCCCAGTTAGGATGTCTCTCCTCCTATTCATTTTTTAGATTTAATCCCAATTCATTCTCTTTTAGTTGGCAATTAGGCTCTTGTTGAATTATCAATGCTTCTTTAGCTGGTTGATTTGGTTCAAAGGGATATCTAAGAGGATTTGGGATGTATTGTTCCTATTGATAAGTAGGTTTCTTATATGTATATGTAGAAACCTTTCAAAGATCATGGGTACTTTCTCTTCTTCCCCAGATTCATCATCAAGATATTTAGCTCGATCAAATGTGGGACCTTTTCTAGATGATGGGATAAACCTCTTCTCATGGTATCCCATCCCCATTTTATCTTTTGCATTCCAAAACTCCATATTTATTGGCTCTATAAGTCCCTTGTCATTTTTACTAATGGGTCCCTTTCCTCTATATCCCATCAGTTTCATGAACTAATAGCATTTCCAATGTTTTTCCAAAGATATCTCTACGTGTTTTACCTCTTGGTCATGTTCTTCTCCTCTATATAGCCATGTAAGGACACCTTTGTCTTTGTTTACTTCCTCAATAGATATATTAGCCTTTACAAATTTGGTTCCCTCATGAATAGTTAAATCTTTGCCACTAGAAGTCTTGAATGACAACGATGGTTTCCCATAAGAACTATGAGATGTGGGAATATGAGCCACAGAGGGTAGAGGATCAAAACCATACTTTCCCATTCCTACATCTTTTACTTTTAACTTCTTCTCAAAATATCTCATGCTAGCTTCTTTAGAGCTTTTGGCTTCTTGACCATTGGAGGCTTCTTTTTTTTGTGGGACCATGTTGTCAACTTATTTCAAGTTATTACAAAGTTAACTGACATCTGATGGAATAGTAACTTCCACTCCATTATGTGTGAACTTTACACATTTGTGGTACATTAATGGGAAAACTTGCATGTTGTGGATCTAAGACCTGTCCAACAACATGTTGTAAGCTAATGGTAGGTCCAACACTTGGAAGATTACATCTTTCTCAATTGGTCCTACCCTTATGGATAACACAACTAACCCTTTGGACAACCTCTCTTCTTTTTCATATGTCTTTATAGTTATTTTCCTCCTTGGATCTATATAATATTCTAAAAAACCTGATGTCGTTAACAGTTTGAGGGTACAGTTATTCAAACCAACACCTCCATCTATCAAGACACACTTGACTCTATTCTTATGTATCAAAAGTTCTATGTGAAAAGGATGGTGATGAGGATGGTTTAGAAATTTATCATATTCCTTGGAGAAATAAATGTAATGAGGTGAGGTCAGGTGACCTACCATTATTTGGAATTGGCCGACATCTAGGTCTTTTGGTATAGATGCTTCTAATAGAGAAGTTTCAAGGATCTCCTTGTGTTATGATTATATCTTGAGCAATTATAGAATAAATATTTGAGTGGGGGTTTTTTGTAACTAGTCAACCAAGTTGTAATTCCCCTCTAGAGTTGATAAGACCATTTATTTTGATGTTTAATGCTTTGTTGTGGATGTAGCATGTTGTTTTGATGATAAGATCACTCCCTTGAGGGTGACCTTGGATTGGTTTCTAGTTATAGCATTGGCAGTTTCAGATTCTTTCTTGTACTTTATAATAATAAAATTAATAGTTTGGTCACTTGGTTTGTCATATGGATCATATTATCACTATCAACATAGGCATAGTTAACTTTGGATCCTTTGTTATTTGATGATTCTCCTTGTTCATAAGAGAGAAGAGGTTGTTTGAAGGATTTGTGATTTCTATTCGAATGATATCCATTAATAATGATAGTTTTTTTTATCAATTAGGTCTTGTATCACATGTTTTAATTTAATGTATTTATTGGTCTAACATGTCCCTTGTTTAGTGATACTCATAAAAATGTTTATCATTCCACCACCTAGGCTTGTTTGTTGGTTCCCAAGGCTTTGAATATGGTAGCATGATGATCTTATTAGCCAATAAATTATTTAATGCGGCTTCAAGTTGTTCTCCTATAGGAGTAAAGTTGTTCTTGCATTTGGGTATCCATGGTGCTTTGTGTTTGTGCATGTCATGGTTAGCACTAGGAGTAGATGGGATATTTTGATTGTTCTTAGCAGCCTAGATGTTGGAGATTTTCCAGCATGCCAGTGCTGACTGTATGTTTTTCATTGATGACAACATATGGAAAGTAGCATGCATAGAAGTCTTATACAATAAGCTTTTAGTGTATGTAGTAGGGCCATGATATCAGCATGATATCATCGGAGAGAGGTTAACTGTTAGTACAAATAGTTATATAGCAACTTGTGTTAGTAGTGTTCCTGATAGAGTAACAGATAATGTTTTGTGTATGGTTGTCTGTATAGTTATCATGGAGCCTTGCATGCTTAGATATATGTTGAAGACATGTTAGTGATGTTTCAGTTATGGATGCATAGTTAGATATTTAGTAGAAGTAAAGTTATGCAGTTGCTATTCACCAGTAGCAGTTTCCTATATTTATTCACAAGAGCCAACAGAGAATTTATTGGTTCTTAAGTTGCACCTATCTTTAGGGTACATGCCCTTGGAGTTAAGCTTAGAGAAGAGTTATTGATGTTTTCTTAAGAGCGCATGAGTTAATTCAGCTTACAAAGAAAGATCCAGTTGTTTTGGTAGAGCCAACAGTGTGTAGAGTGTGTCTACAATTATCTTATTAAGACAGGTCCTAGAATGTGTTACGCACATAGTAGAGATGATAGAATGTTTGTTGAAATTTGTAATGATTTCTCTATTATTATTTCAAGGTGGTTCTAATAGGCCAACTTGATTATATCATTTAGAGGAAAGATATTTATAGGTAGTCATTTGTGATTGCTTGAGTGTGGTTCATGGCTCATTAAGTAGAGTAGAGAAGAGTGTGCGAAGTGTTGAACCATTAGAGGAAGGTCTATGTGACCAAGTAAAGTATTTGTGCTATACATTGGAACTGATCTAGATAGCAGGTCAAAGCGCAGTTCACCAAGATCTAGATATAGTGTGTATCTATTATTCAGAAGGTTGTAGCCTTCGCCCATTTGAACAGCGAGCTCTTGGATAGTGCATCCTCTCCCCTAATAGGGATAATTGTAAGAGAATCCTAATAGGGTCTGACCCTTGACTAGGTCTACTATACTTAGTATATTGTAAAGCTACTCCTAACAAGGTAAAGGATCTTCTAACAAGGATCATTATACACTAGTACAGAATATTAGAGGGTATCAAGTCCCACCAAGGTTTTTACCTATTTGGATTTCTCCATAACCAAAATATTAACACATGTGTTATTTCATTATGTTTATGCTTCATGTTTAAGTATACTTAATTGGATAAAGAATTGAAACTTGTAGACAACTGATTCAGGCCCCCCTCTCAGTTATTGCTTGGGACTATTCCTAAAAAATTGGTATCAGAGCCAAGTGCCCTGGAGAGAAATTTTAATAGCTTGAGGTTGATTGGATGGCATACTTCAAGAAAGAGAGTCCTAAGTTTGATGGAGAAAATTATCTTGATTGGAAGAACAAGATGGTGACTCATTTGGAGTGCATTGCTTTTGAAGTTTTTAATGTAACTATCAAAGTAGCCAAGATTCCTATTTGAGAAGATCTTGAAAATGATGATGCTACTGACACACAAAAGGAATTGTTTCATCAAAATGTTATAGCTAAAGAAGCCCTTATCAGCGCCCTATCTGATAGTGAATTTTTAGAGATAAAGAAAGTAGACACCGCCCACAAGATATGGAAGTACCTAGAAGACATATTTGAAGGAGACAAACAAGCAAAGGATGCTTACAAAAAGACATGGTAGAAAAGATTCAATGCATTAGAGATGCTGCCTGAAGAAAACATCAAAGCTTATAATCAAAGGATCAATGAAGTAGTTGCTGGAATCAAGAACAATGGTGGAGAGATATCAAAGGAAGATATTATGGACAAGTTGATGACTACTCTCACTCCAGAATATGAAAGAAAGATCAACATCCTTGATGAGACCATGTAGCTTACATCTAATTTCAAGAGAGAGACCTTGATCAACAAAATCTCAACTTTTGAGATTTCAAGATTAAAGATAGAACCTAAAAGTGAGACAGCCTTCAAAGCATCAGTTCATGGTAAGAAATCTGCAAACACTCTTGGTAATTTTGATGATGATGATGAAGAGAAAACTTTAGATGATTTTATTGCTATGATTTCCAAAAGAGAAAAGAAAGGAAAAGGAAATTATGAAGGTCAATTACCATTTAAGTGCTTTTCATGTAATAAGATAGGTCACTTTGCATCTAAGTGTCCTACTAGATCTAGAAAGTTCAAAAAGGATTACAAGCCTAAGTACTCTACGGAATGTTACTTTACTGGAGATGGAGTTTCAGATGAAGAATCAGGTGAAGAAGAAATTGGATTCATTGCTATTGTAGACAAAATAAATAATAATACAAATCATAAAGATGAGAAAGAGGAACAAAAGATAGCATTGATTTCCCAAGTAGATATAAGGAAAGACTGGATTATAGATAGTGGTTGTTCACATCACATGACAGGTGATAAAGATAGATTTGTTCATTTGGAAAAATACAATGGTGGTATGGTTAGATTAGGAGACAACAATCCTAAACCAATATTTGGTAGAGGAGCCATCACCTTGGATGGAAAGAATTGCACTAATGATGTTTTCTATGTCGATGGTTTGAAACATAACCTTCTCAGTGTTGGACAGTTACTTGGAAAAGGCTATCAGCTGGAGTTCAAAGATGAAAAATGCATCATTAACAACAAGGATGGTGTTATGATTGCATTAGGCTAAAAAACAAGAGGTAATGTTTTCCAAATCAATTTAGAAGCAAGTTGTTTTGTTGCTAAAGTTGATGACAGTTGGTTGTGGCATAAAAGACTATGTCATATCAACTTTGATAACATAGTAAAGATAAGAAATGTGAAAGTAGTAAGAGATCTACCTAGCATAGCAAAGCCAGTTGATACTATATCCAAGGAATGTGTGATGGGAAAGCATGTGAGGAATTCATTTAGGAGTAAGCACAATTTAGAAGAGAACAAGTTGGATCTGATTGATACAGACCTATCTGGTCCAACTCAAACCAAATCATACTATGGTGAAAGGTATTTCATTTTTTTTGTTGCTGATTATACTAGGATGATGTGGGTTTCATTCTTGAATGATAATTCATAAGCATTTGAGAAGTTCAAAATATTCAAAGCTAAGGTTGAAAATGAATCTGGACTTGAGATTAAATGTTTGAGATCGGATAGAGGAGGAGAATTCACCTCTGCTAGATATTATGAGTACTACGAAGAACATGGCATAAAGAGACAATTAAGTGCACCTAGAACACCTCAGAAAAATGGAATTGTAGAGAGAAGGAATAGGATCATCCTTGATACAACACGCACAATCATGATAGAAGGAAAAGTTACACACACCTATTGGAGAGATGAGGTCAATACAATAGTCTACACCATTAATAGAATTCAATTGAGGCCAGGCATTGAGAAAACACCATATGAGCTATGGTTTGGTAATGTTCCCATAGTAAAATACTTCAGAATCATTTAAAGCAAGTGCTACATCAAGAGGGATGAAGCAGTAGGAAAGTTTGATGCAAGAAGTGATGAAGGTATTTTCCTTGGTTACTCTACTAAAAGTAAAGCTTATAGATGTTTCAATTTAAGATTGAAAAAAATCATTGAAAGTGCTCATGTTAAGATTGATGAAAAATTTATGGTTCAAGAAAGATATCATGATTACTCACCCATGATTGAAGAAGAACCCAGACCCTCCACTAGTGACACAGTTATTGAAGAAATGTTTGACAGCATTGATGTGTTATTCAATGACCCTGAGATAAGTGAAGAAGAAAATCCTAAGGTTGATGAGTCAAAGTCAATTAAAGTTACAAATTTTACATCTAGAAACCATTCCAAGAAATACATCATTGGAGATTAGAGCAACATATTCTTAACAAGATCACAAGCAAAGAACTCAGCTAGCAGTGATGCGGTATGTTTACTATCTCATATTGAACCTTTAAGTGTTGAAGATTCTTGTAGTGATTTAGATTGGCATGATGCTATGAAAGAAGAACTTGATCAGATTATTAAAAATGACACTTGGGAACTGGTCCCAAGACCTAGTGATAAGAATGTGATTGGAACAAAGTGGATATTTAGAAATAAGATGAATGAAGATGGTACAATAGTAAGAAACAAAGCAAGGTTAGTATGTAAAGGATATGTGCAAAGAGAAGGCATTGATTATTCAAACACATTTGCACCTGTGAGAAGATTAGAAGCTATTAAGTTGTTTCTAGCTTATTCTAAAGTGAAAAACTTTAAAGTTTATCAAATGGTTGTCAAGTCAGCATTCCTGATTGGAGATTTGAAAGAAGAAGTATACATTGAGCATCTAGAAGGATTCACCTTATCAGATAGACTTGATATGGTATACAGATTGAAGAAGGCCCTCTATGGATTTAAGCAAGCCCCTAGATCATGTTATGAGAGACTAGATGGATACCTAACAAAGATTGGATTCAATAAAGGAGAAACAGATTGTAATCTATTCATTAGAGAGACATCTGAAGGTCTACTACTTGTAGCTATATTTGTTGATGACATTATCTTTGGAGGTAATGACAAACTTAGTGCTAAATTTGCTAAGGAGATGCATAATGAATTTGAGATGAGTATGATTGGTCCTATCAAGTACTTTTTGGGATTGAATGTGCAACAGACAAAGAAAGTTATATTCATTAATTAGTCCAAGTATGTGAAGAAAATATTAAAGAAATTCAAGATGGATGATTGCAAACCAGTAGGGACTCCTATGATTGCTAGATTCAACCTTACAAAAGAAGATGACTCACCAGTAGTCGACATAACACTGTACAAGTCTATGATTGGAAAACTTATCTATCTTACTCAGACTAGACCTGATATTTCCAATGCTGTTAGCATAGTTGGAAGATTTACAACATAACCTAAACAAAGTCACCTCATGGCAGTAAAAATGATATTTAGATACTTGCAAGCCACTATAAACTATGGTCTATGGTATCCTAATTCATAAAATATTGAGCTTCATGTGTACACTGATGCCGATTTGGTAGGATGTGTTGATGACAGAAATAGTACATCAGGTGGATCAGTGTTTCTTGGTGATAGACTTGTCACTTGGACAAGAAAGAAACAAAATTGTATTTCTTAGTCAACAACAGAAGTAGAGTATGTTGCAGCAGCCTTGAATTGTTCTACAATTGTTTGGATCAAATAGATGATAAAGGATTTTGGAATTTAGATTGATTATCCTATTGTTATTCATTGTGATAATACTAGCACTATCAATATGTCAAAGAACCCTGTGATGCATGCAAAAACAAAGCACATTGAGATCATTTATCACTTCCTAAGAGATAAAGTGGCAGAGAAAGAAGTCAAGCTGGACTATGTGAATACAAAAGATTAGTTGGTAGACATATTCACAAATCCCTTGCCTAAGGATACTTTTGAGTATCTTAGGGAGAAGTTGGGAGTAATTTTGTTCCCTGATTCTTCTTAGAAGAAAGAAGGAAAGGCATCAGTTCTTAGGGACTCATGGAAGGTTGACTACTCTACCTCAGGGGTAGTACCAATGCTTAAAATGAATGGCACCCTTTTTCCATTGATGTCAAAGGGGGAGTAATATACTTAGGGGGACCAGTATTTAGTTGTGACAATAGTTCAATTCAGGAAATGGAGAATGTTGGAAAATATTGCAGCAGATGGAGGATTCATCTTTAGAAGAGTTTTGAAGAGGAATTGGAGAATGTTATAAAATAAATGTTCATTTGGGTTGGTGGTGTTTTTTCATTCCACATGTTGCCATCAATGCCAAAGGGGGAGATTGTTGGAGATTTGCCAGTAGGCCAGTACTGACTGTATGTTTGTCATTGATAACAACATATGGAAAGTAGCATGCATGGAAGTCTTATGCAGTAAGATTTCAAAATATGTAGAAGGGGCATGATATCAACATGATATCATGGGTGTAGAGGTTAACTATTAGTACAGATAGTTATATAACAGCTTGTGTCAGCAGTGTCCTAACAGAGTAACAGACAGTGTTTTGTATATGGTTGTCCATATAATTATCATGGAGCCTTGCGTGCTTGGATATATGTTGAAGACATGTTAGTGATTTTTTAGTTATGGACGCATAGTTAGATATTTAGTAGAAGTAAAGTTATGCAGTCGTTATTTGCCAATAGCAGTTTCTTGTGTTTATTTAGAAGAGCTATTAGAGAATTTAATATTGGTTCTTAATTTGTGCCTATCTTTAGGGTATGCACCCTTGGAGTTAAGCTTAGAGTAGAGTTATTGATGTTCTCTTAAGAGTGCATGAGTTAATTCAGCTTGCAGAGAAAGATCCAGTTGTTTTGGTAGAGCCGACAGTGTGTAGTGTGTGTCTACAATTATCTTATTAAGACAGGTCCTAGAATGTGTTGCGTGCATAGTAAAGGTGACATGATGTTTTTTGAAATTTGTTATGGTTTCTCTATTATGATTTCAAGGTGGTTCTAACAGGCTAACTTGATTATATGATTTAGAGGAAATATATTTATAGGTAGTCATTTGTGATTGCTTGAGTGTGGTTCATGGTTGATTAAGCAGAGCAGAGCAGAGTGTGTGAAGTGTTGAACCATCAGAGGAAGGTCTATGTGACCAAGTAAAGTATTTGTGCTATACATTGGAACTGATCTAGATAGTAGGTCAATGTGAAATTCACAAAGATCTAGATATAGTGTGTATCTATTATTCAAAAGGTTGTAGCCTTCGCCCCTTTGAGCAGTGAGCTCTCAGACAGTGTGTCCTCTCCCCTAACAGGGACAATTGTAAAAGACTCTTAACAGGGTCTGACCCTTGACTAGGTCTACTCTACTTAATATATTGTAAAGCTACTCCTAACAGGGTAAAGGATCTTCTAACAAGGATCATTATACACTAGTACACAATATTAGTGGGTATCAAGTCCCACCAGAGTTTTTACCTATTTGGGTTTCCCCGTAACAAAAATATTGATGTTGTGTTCATGTGTTCTTTCATTGTATTTATGATTCATGTTTAAGTATACTTAATTGGATAAATAAATGAAACCTGTAGATAATTGATTCACCCCCCCCCCCCCCCCCCCCTTTAAGTTATCTCTTGGGACTATTCCAAACACTAGATTCTTTTGGATAGATTAAATATTGGTTCTTTGGATTTGGAATCTAATAAGTCTGATAAGGATGCAATTGATACTAAAGTAAACAAATTTTATGAATAAAAAAGGAAACATAAAAGGTAAATGAGACCACAAACCAACTCAAGGACACTGATAAAGAGGACACTCAAGATAAGAAAGTTGAGCAATAACATGAAAAATAATAGCAAAAGGAAACTGATAAGGACATACAAGGAGAACATTTTAGAATAGGGGAAGCATAAGTATAAACATGAAGCATAAACACAATGGAAGAAGAATAAAAAGATGTTGATGAAGAAGAAGAGGAAGATGGAGATGATCTAGAATTCACTATTCTAAATAAAGAGAATGAGGACAAGAAAAGAAAGAGAATGGAAGAAGAATAAAAAGATATTGATGAAGAAGAAGAGGAAGATGGAGATGATCTAGAATTCACCATTCTAAATAAAGACTTTAATAAATTGAAATTGAAAGAATAGATATTATTTTAAAAGAAGCTACCAGAAAGGAAGAGAAGAACTGACAGAAGAAGAAGAGGTATAAGAAGAAAATTCTAAGAAAAATAATTTCTTTTCTTTCTGACTTAGTACTTGAACTAAATATTGATGAAGAAGAGTCACATATTGATCAACTCAAAGCTTTGGTTGATACAATCACTAGTTTGGACCATGATATGGAGGAAGAGTTGACAAAGAGGGATGAGAAGAGGTTAACATAAGAAATAATGGAGAAGCTGCTACAAACGATTACAGTTGAAAAACTAGCATTATTTCAACTGATCATAGAGCTTAAGGACTAATTTATTTATGTTGGTAGAATATTCACCAAGCTATCCATAGTCACTAACTTCATAGAAAACATAAAGACCAAGAAGGAAGAGTTATAAATTGAGTTGGATACACTTGCCAATCAATTGGACCCCTTGAATAGTTCAATGATAGATCACACTGCCAAACTAAAAGAACTTATATTCAAGGAGAGGGAACACAAAAATGAAGAGGACAACATAAGAATGACACTTTTGGAGTTAAAGAGATTCTTGAGCTCTCACATGTATATAATTCAAGAATATATCAAGAAGGCTAAAGAATTGATAAGTACTCTTGAGATGATTATAATTGACAACATGGAAGAACTAGCATCTAGTCTTAATGGAAAAAAAATTACATTGAAAACGCTAAAATATTTATGGGAGCAATCACTTGCTAGTGCTAAGGTACATTTCAAATCTATATTTGATAAGCTGCAAGACACCCTTGTACATACAACTTTTATTATAGTTTTTGGTATTCTTGCCAAAAAGGGGGAGTATAGAGGAGTATAGAGCTAATAAAAAATGGGAGTATAGGATATAGAGTTTCCAATACATAAATGATTATCTAAGGGAGAGTACATAGTCACAAGGATAGTATATAGTGTATGATAAAAAAAAGAGTAACCGATTCAGGTAGAGTATGCCAATTTTCACAAGTATGTAAACATTTACAAGTTTTTTCCATCAATGCCAAATGGGGAGATTGTTGGCATATTGATGAGATAGATGATATTTATGATGAGTATGAAGAGCATGGTTTTTTTTTCTAGAAAACCATTCAATCAATGAGATCATTTTTTATAAGTATGAGAAGTTACACTAACTAGTACACAAGTATAATGAACTAGTAAGTAGTAAGATAAATTGTAAGTAGAATGGTAATTGGTACACACGAAGTTAAATGGGGAACATGACAATAGGTGAAGGTTAGACAGGTAAAGGGAGCATCTTGGTAAAGGACAACTAGTGACACCATGATTCTCTACAGGTAAAATTCAAGCCACTAGCAATCGGTCAGAGTAGTGAACATGTATAGATAGAGGTTATTTAAACAATTTTATTTAATTAGCCAAATTGGTCATGATAGTGAAAGATTCATTGAATCTGGACAAAAGAGAAAATGTAGTACATTTTTAAAGGAAATGGTTGAGTCAATTTATAGGAACTTGCACAGAGATCTTTTCATGATTCCAAGGTATGTTTGACAAATACAATTGAAGGAATGTTGCACATTGGAAATGACAAAATATGTTATGATTTGGCTGATGCGGTAAGGATTTTATATTTTTGTGAGTTAAATGAGATTTGAGAAACATGTTTGGAGAAAAATGAAAACCCTAATTAGGTTTTACATTTGACGGTGAAAACAATATATAATGATAGAGTTGTTTTGTAAAAAAAGAGATGAGTAAAGGAAGAAAATATTGTTGTTGTTGATGAAGTTATTGTTGTTGTGAAAATTTAATGAAGAAATGAAGCTACAATCACATAGCTATTTGAAAAGATGTTATAGAGTTGAAGTCATAACAAGAACAAAGCACAAGGGATCTCATCAACATTGCAAAGTGCAAATTATAGGTCATTTAAATTCTTGTTGTATTCCTAATAGTTTCAACAAGTTTAAAATCCTAAGTTGGGTAGTCTTTAGATGAATTTTTTTATGTAAATCCCTTAACAAGGTGAACACTATAATAGTGAGATTAAATCCTTTGATAGGATAGTTTTTAATTGGATTGTAGACACTTCTAAGAAGGTATCAATCATTCTTAATAGGGTGAGTCACCTAGAAAGTGACATATTGTAAGCTCTCAATAGAGAACTCTTCTCTATTGCATTGAAAGGATTGTGAGTGTCATCCCCACCATGGTTTTTCCCTCTGACCAAGGGTTTCCATGATAAAAAAAAAAATATGTGTTATGTGTGTGCATGAATTGTCATTTGGTTTACTGCACTTTTACATCATAGTTTTAGTTATATGCTTCATGATTTGGAAATTAATTTTATTGATGCTTAAGGGTATCGGTACGAATTTGAAATTTTTTATAAGTACCAATTCACCCCCCTCTTAGTACCTATTATTTCCAACAATTTCATCTTAGTTTTCCTATGTTTGTTGGTTGTCTCTGTATTAGTTTGTGTACCTATGAGTTTTAAGGTGTACCTTTGAGATATGAAGCTTTTAGTATCCCTTTCTTAGTACTACCTAATGATTTATTTTGGTATTTTTATCCAAGTGGGGTGTGATGTTATCTCCTCAGCATGGTGGGAGTGGAACCACATGTTTCCATGGGGTTAGGAGGTAGTGATTCTCTTACCATCCGAGTCTTTGACATTTCTGCACTAGTGATGGATGATCCTTGTTGCGGTTACTTTTTATTCTTTCATCCTTGGATATTTGTTCATATTCTTTCTTTTTATTGTATTTTTACTTTGTACTTGGATTATATTTACATACCCTGTGTCATGTGTAGTGGATGTGGGTTATCATGAATACTTCATAGTCTAGATTTATTTGTTTATTCTTTTATTAGATGATATACTTTGTTACATTATGTGGAAGATTTATATGGTTATTATACTTAATAGATTAAACTATCTTTACGTGTTTCTACATCAAGGAACCCTTGACATATGTATAATCTTTCCATTACTTCTTCTTCTTTTTTATTCATTATTATTTGTAAACTCTTAAGAAAAAAATATTCTGTAAACTTAGTAACATGTTTTAGGTTAACTTTTCCTAGGTTCCCTGGCGGGGCATTACAATTTCATTATCCAAGTGAAGAGAAAATAGAGGTCTTGGGATATTAGTTCATGGATATTCATTCCCTTCTACATTTCTATTTCCATGCACATATCTCTCTCTATTTCTAGAGAAAAATACTTTGCAAAGTTTCACATGAGGTAGCTGGTAAAATAGGTCATGAAGCATGTGTCCTAGAAATAGTTGGCAATGAAGGACATCACTTTTTTGGCATATGGTGAGAGGTTTCTAGCTTCAATGAATTTAATTATATTGATCTAAGCATCAATGGTAGTAAAAGAGGATAATAGTTGAATATATATATATATATATATATATATATATATATATAATATATATATATATATATATATATATATATATATATATATATATATATATATACATATATATATATATATATATATATACATATATATATATATATATATATATATATATATATATATATATACATATATATATATATATATATATATATATATATATATATATATATATATATATATATATATATATATATATTCCAAGATTTTTTATTTTTATCAAGTATGGAGGTACAAAGCTATGCAACTCTATTTCTCTCCTAATCTAAACTAAGGGATAAGGAGAAAGGAAAAAATCTTAAATATGGTCTTGAAAACAACATTGACAGCTTTAACTGCCATAAATTTTAGCTGATTAGTAGTTGGAGTTGTGTAGGGGGAGAATTTTTTAAATAGATCCCGAAGAATAGTGAATGTGGAATATAGGTAGTGGTTAAATTTTGCTATTTTTCTTTTTACATAAATGATCATTTTTGGAGAGAGTTCATATGATAAAAAAAAAATTATTTCAAGTTTGAGCTTGGAAACCCAAATTAATGATTTCTTGTTTTGAGAATTATTTTAGTTTGGAGTTAAAATTCAACTTTTTGTTGTTCACTCTAGTTTGGATTCAAGCTAGGGTCATTATTTATTTTTTCCTTTACTATTGCGATCCCTAATCTTGAATTGTCAATGGGAGGTGATGGTAATTAATTATTTTATATTTTCTTTTAAAATCTTAATTTAAAGATTTTCTGTCATATTTCCCTAAAAAAGTCAATTTTTTGTAAATAAAAATTCTCTAGATGTGTCACCATGGATGTAATTCTTCCACATGTATTTTTTCCTTACATGAATTTGTGATATTTTATAGGTTGAAATCTACTATTTGTGAAAAAAATCTTCAATTATATTCATGAGGTAGTAACTCCACTTCTTTTCTTTTAAATGATTATGTGGTGTTTGTCTTCAAATGGACCAACAATTTAAAAAAAATGATCCAAATATATCAATATACAGGGGATTCTTATCCTTGATTGTTTTGTAATCATTCTTTGATATTTATCATTAAATAAATCTGTTGTGTATGAAAAGACGCATCCTTAATTTTTCTTTTTCATATATCTACAATATTGGCCTTAAGATTATGTGAAAAAAATACTTTCAACTATGTCAATATAGAGGTAATTTTTGTAAATGTTTTCCTTCTTGTGTTTATGTGGATATGTTTTAAAATAAATTAAATGTTTGTGAGAGAATGCTTTTGATATGTTTATATAAAGGTAATTCTTTTAGATGTTTAGTTTTTACTATATTTTAGTGATACATTCCTTTATATAAATGGACAACTTGTAAGTAGTGTTTCAAATATATAACTAGTGGTAATTCTTCCATGCGTGAAATTAATGTACACTTTGTGAAAACAATTATTCAACATGTTATCCCTTTTGTTTATTGATTTAATATTATCCTTGCAATAAATTGGGGTTTCTTGAAAAATGCTTCAAATATGTGAATATAGAAGTAATTCCTCCAATTGATTGTGGTTTTGTGTTTCAGTTATATTTAAATGCTTCTACACCATCATCTTGCAACCCAATGCTATAGATATGTCACTATAGGGGTAATTCTATGATTTCCCTTTTGTCAGATGATATTTCCCTTCAAAAGAAATAAACTATTTTTCAATAAATGTTTCAAATATCTTATCGAGATGTTTTTAATTTCTCAATTTCAACAATATTTTCTTTAAAATAAACTACTAGTGTTTGTATCATATTTTTTTGTAAAATTACTTCAATTGTATTATTAAAAATATTTTTACATAATTGAATTTCCTTTGCGCCTTTCAAAATAATAAGTATATCTATAATATTGATACAAAAAAATATGCTTCTAAGTATGCCAATACATGTGTAGCTCTGTTGGTTATTTGTTTTAAATACTGTAAATAATTTTCTATTTTCAATGTAGTGCTTCAAAGTTTTCCACTATTAAGGTAATTGGGCTATATTTGCCTCTAATCAGTTATTTTTGAGAATGCTTGAAATATAAGATTAAAATATTAGTTATAAAAAATATATTGTAAGAATGTCTTGTTGGACATTTTACAATTATCAAATCTCCCTTACTATGTGTGATAATAAAAGACATGCACCTTTGAATCCTCAAATCTAGTTTCATGTTCTCATTAATAAAACTTAGATAACCATCACACTTAGGGACCTTGAAGTGAGACAAGACCACATGTATATATGCAATGCCATGGTTTCAAAATAATTTTTTTTTAAAAATCTTCTTAAATTGCTCAACACTCTCACACTTAGTCTTTTAGTGAGCTATCAAACTTAAATTAGCTATTTGAGTTTGAAAAAAACTTAGATCGGCTCTTTATTCCTATCTCAACAAGAAATTAGTAATAAAATCTAGTTGTATTTATTCGTATGTGCATTTATATATTTTATTTTCAAACCATTGTGCTCTACCTTGCTTGTGTGATTTTCTTATTTCCACTTGTAGGAAGAAAGTTAAATTTTCAAATTCAAATAGACAAAGAAATAATGTTATAGGAAAATTATTTTTTCTATGTGGCATAGCCATTTTTAATTTCTTCTTTCTCTCATATTTTCCAAAAATTTCTCTATCATCTTTCAACATGATCTGTGTTGCATTGTAGTCCTTGTAATTTATAGTTTCTCTCCTTCATTCATAATTTTTTTTCACTCTCTTCACATCATAGGGAATAAGTAAAAGTGTTGAATTGTCTAATATGTGTTCCTTTATGAAGGTTGGAGGAGGTTCCAACAATAGATTGGCTTGCCATTTTTTTATGCTCTACAATACTTATTACCTAGTCTTTAGATATCATAAATCACATATAAAAAGCTAATTTAGAAAATAAAGAAAAAAATTAAAGGAAAAAATTAAACCTTATTTTATATGGCTAAATATTGATTCAAATATATTATTAAAACATACGATAGAAAATATCCACATAAGTGAATAAAATTTGATATAATGTTATGTAATATATTATGCTCCTAAAACATAATGGAACACATGCTAAGCATGTAGTTTATAAAATAATAATTTAAAACTTTATATGGGTAAACATCAATTCAGATATATTATAAAAATTTAAGACATAAAATATCCACATAAATGATTAAAATTTGATATAATACCATGCAAGATATTATGCTCCTAAAATACAATATAACACATATTAAGCATCTTAGCATAGAGTTTTGAATCTATCACTTTGCAATTTGCATAGATTAAATACTCCCTTCCAAAATGTTAAGGTGAGATGGTGTGCGTCTGAAGCTCTCAAGATATCTTTAACTAATTTCTCATGCCTAATGGGTGGATGGTATATTAGAGTGATATGACCCCTTTGTGATTTTATGTATGCTTATATACTAATTTTAGCATGGAAGAAATATTTATTTTTAATTTATGAGGTCATTATGTTTATATTAGATTAAATTAAAACTTAAAACTTAATAAATAGTTTTCATTTAAAAAGTAAGATTAAAGATCTTATAAAGAAGATAGGATGAACTATTTCTATATTTGATTATTAAATTGGTCTATTAAAGGGGTATGTAGGTACAATCATCATGATAAACTCTTAAAAAATAAAGTATGGGTTTGGGAATGGAATTGAAATTGGTATCTTACCACTTTCAAGTATAATCATATTAGTAGTTGCATAATCATTTTTAAGATTATGGTTGGCTATGTTAGATAGAATAATTTTGGATGATTGATTTAGTAGTTGTTTTGAATTGGATCATAATAGAAACTTCATAGTATTCAAAGGTTGGTTATTAAAAATTTAAGAATTCTGTGTGATTCTTTGTGGGGTGACTCTATCATCCGGCCCCTTTTTTGTGAATATTGTACTTTAATATTTTGAGTAATAGAAAAGGCCTCTATTCATAAAAAAAATTAAGAATGAAGTCAATGATCTGATATCAAAGGAGATGATGTAAGATGTTTATTATTGATGCATGAATCATGGAGCCCCTAATTTACAAGAAATGATATATAGACAAGGCCATTGCAAGCAAGCCCTAAGCACCTTGATCAAAGTCAATAAATTTTCTTAACATTAAGATCTTATCATATTTAGTAAAATGTACAATATATGAATTTGTGGAAGACATTTCATATCATGTCTATTATTACTATTAATGTAAAACAAGCACTTTTACATTTGATATATATATATACACAACTTCCAATCTAAATAAAAGTACATACTTTAACATTTTTTTGTATGGTTAACTTCCAATTTCAACTAAATTATGAAAACAGAAGACAGAATATCCACATAAATGATTAGGATTTCATAGCATTTTATGGAGGAAAAACAACTCATGATAGTCAACATGGCCTCTACTTTTGCAACGGTGTCATTTTGCATAGAGTAAATACTCTCTCCCAAATTTTTCAAATGTAACGGGAAGCCATCTGAAATTTTCAAAATATCTTCGACAAGTTTCTCACGCCCAATGGGTGGATATGATTGGCGGAATGCATGCCAGCAGAAGACTTGTCTGGCATACATATGCTCAAGGCCTTTCATCTCTATAATTTTCTTCCTTCCAAATGGCACCGCAACATTATTTAAAATATCCTCACTATGGCAAGTGACAATTACCAGCGCCCCATGACTCAGAAAATCATCTACTGCAAATGCTTCTAATTGGTCCTCATGGTCAACTCCATCGAAAATAATTAATGGCACCGAATACCAATACTCGAGTTGAGACTTGATCATTTCTACCCCAAATCCTTCCTTCGGGCCAGTAGGAGAGAAAAGTGACATGGGCGTATTCAGATCGCACATCAATTTTTATTGCATCTTCACTATATTTTTATTTCGATATGCTTCCCCTATATCCAATAGAAAACTTGATCTGTGAAACGAGGGATGGTTGCGGTTGTAGAATTCTTTAGCTAGAGTTGTTTTGCCCACTCCGACCTGTCCAACTATCCCCACAAGCTTACCATTTCCATTAAAATACACTCCAATGGAAGATATTTCATTCTCAAGTACTGTAATGGACTCGTCCAGTCCAACAGGATAATCTGCAATTTCTAACTTCAACTTAGTTTTACCTTCTCTCACTATAGTGAGCATGGTGTCCACAATAGTTTTGTATAGATTACCCAGATTTCTGATGATAAAATCAACAGCAATGAAATTAAAAGAAAGAGCAGATGAATAGAAGAGTGAAGAAATAGCAGCAAACTTTAGTGAAAGTAAGGCTTACCCATTAAATGCATCGAATTCTATACAAGTGATGAAAGAGGCTTCGTGAAGGGCTTGTTGCCACTGCTCAAGCTTATCGATGTATCTTCCCTTTTCTTTATATTTGGTGAATGCATCCGCATAGACTCCCTTTTCAGCGTAGCGGAGATCGTAGGGCTTGACATCATAAAACAGAGGAACTATTTTGGCCCCCGATTTGAGCATGAGCTCAAGCTCAGCCAAACACCAAGGTGAATTAGCATAGCCTTGGGAAAAAATAGCTATTTGAACTTGAGAGCTCCGAATGGCTTGTTATATGGTGACCGACAAAGAATCGCCCACTTGTAATTCTGGAGAATCGAGAAAAACTTTTAACACTAAATATTGTAGAAAGTGGTAAAGAACGCTGGCGAGAGTATTTTTCACATCTGGACTTCGATGATTGATAAACACATCGTAGCGATGAAATGATGGATCAATTCTCGCATGGCCTGCAGAGGTAGACGCAGGTGCCATCGCCTGGAAGGCGTTCTCCTCCATTTCAAGTTTTCGCTTAGACGAAGATGAAGATCATATGGTTCGAACTTATATAGCCATTGCAATCTTAGGTGTATACACTTCGGCGAAAAATAAGGTCTCTTTTCAGGAACTTACCAAGTATTCCTCTTCTGTACACAAGTTTATCTGGGACAGTGAAAATGTCGACGAGTTGCTAATTAAAACATCAAATTCAACTCCTAGTAAAGAAAAAAAGAATGATCATTGCCAACACAAATAGATTGGCAACGATACAGAATATCAACAATTGTCATGCGACAAGCTGAACATTAAGCCCTAAATTCCTCGTATTTTTTCTGAAATTCTAAGCAACTAAGCGTTTTCACAGCTGGGAAATGGTCGCCCCACATTTTAAAACTCCAACAATAGGGGAATAGATTACGAAAACTACAGCGATTAATGATATAAGCAAGTGGAGGTAAATATAAAAGAGAGAGCGAACATGACGTAGAATAAGTTTTTCCTGTTTGTGTGGGAAACAACGATGAAGAAAGGCAGAACCATGGAAAATTCAACTCCATGAAAGACGTGTAATACATGTGAAAGGTATTGTTTTTGTTTGAATCGTAATCCAACAGCTAACGTTCTTCCCACTTCTGAAATGTAGGAGTAAGTTTTGTCTTTAACGTGGATGTCACTACAATTAATGAATATAGTCGTAATTTGGATATTGCGTTATAATTCTCTTATCGTACAACAAGATGCCACCTAACTAATTCCTAGGAAAAAGTGGCTAGGATAATTTTATTAGGTGATAAAAATAAATTGAAGCATATAAAGGTTCTTAATAGAACATGGGTTCTATGGAGGTGGGTTTAGCACCAATTTGAATTCCAATGCCTCATTTTAGAAAGTAGAAAATGATTTCAACATTTATGTACTAAAACAGAGGCATGCACTCCACCTTAACTTAGTATTTATCTTCATGGAATCATTGATTTCTCTACTCATCCTTAAATCATTAGGATATCTAGAAGAGTTTTATTCTTTTCTTTTTCTTTAACTTTATTTTATTTTTCTGACTATACATTGGTTTCTCCTTTTTCTATTATCTCATTTATATTTCCTCCTACTATTGTAGTGACTAACATTGTTATTTTTTTTGACAATTGTTGTGGCAATCCTAGGTTTGATACCAATCTAGGATAAAAGGTGAAATTTATTATTTATTTTGTTTTACCTTTATCTCTTTACGGTTTCTATATGTCGCCTTATACTTAGAATTATCAACCCTCAATAATACAAGAAATCTAATATGGGACACCTATTAATATAGACATCTCCAAAAAGATACCTTGTGGTATCGCCTACATATATTTCTTTGACTACAATGTCATAGTAATATTATACACATGTAACATTAAATGACTGAAGAACACAAACTCTATAGTTAAGTCTGAACTACAACCATTTCAAGTACATTAAGATAATTCTATAGCTAACATAAGAACAAATCTATTGGCTTAATAATGATCTCTACCATCCATGTTCAATATGATAGTTTATCCATCTCAAATTCAAATAGATCAATCAAGATTAAATTTATTATTTTCATCTATATTTTTATATTAAAATAGTACTATTAAACTATATTTATAGTTTGCGTATTAGTTAATGTATCAACATAACATACATCATCTAGAAAGAAAACCATTTCTGTTAAAGTAATCAGTAAACAATTAAATCTAGAAAGAAAACCATTTCTTTTAAAGTAATCAGTTTCTCCTATTCTATTATAACTAAACTTTGAATTAATGAGACTACTAGATCTTGCTTACTCAATATTTCACCTTCATGCTTGATCACAAAATCACATGTCAAATAGTAACAGACGGATTCCACAGTTTGCGGTGGTCGACTCGATAAAATTAACACTTTTATTTGATTTAAAGTTTTTGAAGCTTCTCAACAAATCTATTTCATTCCTTCCCTCATAATATTCCCTATTCCTAATCTCCCATTTTCAGACAAGTAGGTCAGAATGCTGACAAATGCTGTAGATTCTTGCTTTACACCTATCAATTCCTGTCAACCGTAAAAATTTTGATTACATTTTCGAAGAAACCTGTCTGCTGAATATCCAGCAACTATTGTAATCAATGAGATCACACACTTGAGGCACTCTTTCCAAATCCTGAAGGTTCTTGTCTCAAGCTGCATTCCTCTCTATCTCTATCTCATCCGCCTTTGTGCCATATAAAGAAAAACATGGAGGACATTTCTTCTACTCATGTTCCTCTATTCACTCCACGTGATGATTGTCTCTATATTTCCCTCTCTTCTCCTAATTTCTAATTTCTTTCATTTCCATTGGAATTTAAAATAAAATTGATTTGTTCCTTAGCCTTGTCGTTTCCAACTACCTTTCAAGACCTGCCAGCAAAGAGTAAATGTAGATTTAGTTGAAAATTGAAATCCCTAGCTGGCTCCCTAATGTGAACAGAGAATGTGCAGCCCCAACAGTCACTTTGTGACCACGAAGTAAATTCTGGTAGGTGAGTTTGAATTTTGGGACATTGTTTGGACAACAAGACAAATAGGAAAATAATATTTTCAGATTTAAGTATCATGTGTATCCAGAAGCTAAAGGAATATTTTTATGCTCCGTGTAATTCATAGTTTGTAGCAGCAGCAGTTGTATCTTTTATTGGTTGAGCAGTGTTTTCTCAAGCTCCTTGTGAGTAGATTATAAGAGTTCTGAGCAGCTCGAGGTGTTTGGATGTAGCCCATAAGTGTTGCAAATTAGTTTGTAATCAGATTAGTTTATTTCCGAGTTAGGAGTTTTATATGTAAAAGGAATTTTCAGATTTTAATAGAAAGGAAGAATGAAAATTTGCATGTTTCCAACTGTGTTGTCTCCATTTGTTTTATTAAGCTGTGCATTCCCGATGATTTGGAAATTAGAATTTGCAAGCTCTCTTTGTAGTCTGCCCTGTTTTGGGAACTTTGTTCGCTACATGATATCAGAGTTATGTATTTGAGCTTTTCATATTTTTAAGTCATACCTGTTGGAAAATAAATTAATTACACAACCAACTCAAAATAGAAGTTTCTAGCAACTTTGACCATGACAAGAAACTTCCAGATGAGAGAAGAAAGCCAGCAGTTTCTAGAAAATTCTTCCACTCTCCAGATGTAATCATTGATTATAAATTAATGGAATGGGCCTGTGATCAGTAGAGCCCAATTTGGGTTTCCAATATGGTATCAGAGCTGATGGTCCAAGAGACTGGAGAGAGCCAGAAGAATTCAGTGAAGTGTGCCTCAGAATAACACGAGAAAGTGTTTTACTGCTGTTAAGGTATAGAAGACAGCCGTTGTAGCTGCTAAGAAAAAAATGCTGCTGTAGAATATTGTGTGCCCCAATGTGCAGAGTGGAGAGCGCCAGCCTGCTAGAGAATGTGCTTGAGGAAGATTAACTGCGCTTGCAGAATAGTTAGCAGCTGACTTAGTAAGAAAGGTGCCACATGAGATTTATCCAGCTGAGGTATGCAGCAATAAAAAATCCCATAACTTCTCAAATTCGCAGCTTAGTGAGCATTGATTGGAATTGCGTGTGAAGACAGTGCAGATAAAATAAATAAAAAATTGCAGGTCGTGTAAATTGTTGTAGTTTTTTTTTAGCATTTGTCTGGTGTTAAAAAGGGAGGAAAATCGCAAAATTTGTGGGATGCCGAGAAGTGTGCAGACTTGGAAGATTGATGTAAGTCATTAATAGAGATCATCAAGCACCTGTTGAAGATTAGAAGAGGCAGATCGCACTCCATGTTTTCATCAGTTGATCCCAATTGTAAGAAGGATTTCGTAAGTGAGATAGTCTGGTTGCTGTTAAAAAAGTGGTAAATCATAAAAAGTCTGTTTTTTTTGGCGTTGTGTGTCTCCCCTGTTTTTTCTCTGTCCCTGCCCACTTAATTTGAGAAAAGTGTTTGAACAATGTTCTCTAAGAGGTTGATCTTTTACTTTTGTCAGATTGTTGATAGTATTTGGGTGGTTCTTTAAAAAAGGTCAATCCCAAATACTGTGCAATCACGAAGTTGAAGAGTGTTTTGTATCTGATTTATTGTAAGGGGTGCATTTTCAGTTGTATCTGACATTCCAGAAGTTTTTGGTTTGATATATTGATGAACCATGTATTTGAAAAGAATTCCTATACAACTGGCGAGTACAGCGGCTGGGCACCCATGTATCTCGGTAGATGGATTTCTTTTTATATGGACTCAATAATCATTTTTGTTGCAGATACAAAAGAAGAAAATCTCAAAAAAAAAAAAAATGATGGTTTCCTTGTAATGGAAGTTCATGGTTATCCTTAAAACCAATTTCGTTGAAGGGTTTGTGGTAAGCCAAAACCACTTGTTTGGGTGAAAAACCTAAAATTATCTTGCATTGTATCAGTTGGGAAAATCCCAAATGGTTATGGGTAATCCGGTTAAAAACCCACAGTCATGATAATGACAAATTTCTCAAAGTGATAATGACAAGGGGAACTAATTTCCCAGGGAACCAAAATCTTGTGTTGTAAATGGGTACCTAAGAAGGCCTAATGCCAGGACCCATCCTATTCAGATTATGGGGGGATAATTAGCAAAATTGGTATAATTAATTTATGGGGGGATGTTGGAAAATAAATTAATTACACAACCAACTCAAAATAGAAGTTTCTAGCAACTTTGACCATGACAAGAAACTTCTAGATGAGAGAAGAAAGCCAACAGTTTCTAGAAAATTCTTCCACTCTCCAGATGTAATCATTGATTATAAATTAATGGAATGGGCCTGTGATCAGTAGAGCCCAATTTGGGTTTCCAATAATACCATATGTTCTTCCCCTCACGCCATAAGGAAGAAGTAAGAGTATCTTAGATTGTCTGATATTTGTGCCTTTAATAATGTCGGGGGAGTGTTTAATGACGAATTTGCATGTCATTTTCTCATGACCTGCGATATTTACTTCTTGCCTTCTTAATTGCACTGATGACTACGGGGATGCGACAAAATTTGAAACATAAATATCGTAATAATTTTTTTGTGAGTAAATTCGTCCAACTCAGTACCGTAATAAAAAAACACGGGCTTTAGCATTAGATACAGTCTCCTTCCTGATATTATCAGTGATTTCCTCCAACATGATGTTCTTGTTCTCCAATTTGATACATCTATTCTTCAACTCAATGAGATCATTCTACACCCACTTATCCAAATTATAGCTATAGATAGACTTGTTCTTAGCAATTTGAAGGGGGGTCATAGTAATGAATCTCTTGACCTACATATCCATCTCTCTAAGGTCATCCTGAAGGGGGTGGGACCTTTTGCTGTCAGAGCTTCTCTCGTTGCCATCCTTCTTATTCTCCTTCCCAGAGCTAGGGGAGTCATGGGAATCCAGAGTTTCCTCCTCCATAACCCTAAAGCTATCTTTACTTGAATCATCAACATAATTATCAGTAACATTGGTGTCAGCATCTTTGTCTTTGTTTCCCTCAACCTCAGCCTCATAAGTCATATTTCCTTTTCCATCAACTTTGCCAATATCTGAAGTAGGGTTAGGCTTTTCCCCATTATTAAGGTTATCCTACTCATCCTCGAAATCACCCTCAACATTATCAGTGATGTTTCTAATAATGACATCAGGGTTCACCATCTCATTCTCCTCAGGGATCTAGGTGGTAGAATTTGACTCATCATTATGACCCTCATGGGTATTATCACTAGCCTCAGGGTCATTATTAGGCAAGACTATAGATTTAGGATCCATAATAGAAGGCTCTAAAATGGTAGGACTCACAGGGGGATCCACATTATTCTTAGCAGTAATAGGGGCATTATCCTCAGGAGTATCCTTAGCAGGCTCCAAGCCTTCCTTGAGCCTAGAAGTTATAGGCTCAGAGGAAGGGAGGGCTTTCTTATTTTTTTTCTTCTTGCAAGGAGAGCCCAAAATCTTGCTTTTCTTGACCTGGGTGGGGATAGGTTTAGGAATATGGTCTCTCGCATAATCAGCTATAAGGAGAATAAGCCCAACATGAAGAATAGGGAAATTCTTCACCCTATATTCAATAATACTTTGGTTGAGCAAACACATAAGGAAATTAGGAAAGGAAATCCTTTTTTCATGCCTAAAATGATTAGCTAAGACAAAATGGTAGTTATTCAATAATGATAGAGCCCCAAATTTTTTGAATATTGTCCATATCCACATAGTCTTTCTTACCTTTTACCATGAGAGCCCTCTCCTCATCAGTAACAGGAAATGACTAGTAAGCTCTGGTTCCGACCTTGATCTCCTCATAATGAATTTTTGAAGTTATATATTTTCAAAGTTGACATAAACTTGCATATAGTATTTTGATAATTTTGATAATTTTTGGTTTTATATTGTAGTAAATATTATCTAGACTGTTCATTTTGAACTCTAATGGGTTTCGATGACTGTTGGGGTCTTGTGAAAATTACATAAAAAAAATTCACATGGAATGAAAGGGATTCTCGATTGCATACTTTTTGTTGACATTCTTTTTTTCTTGAAATAGGTTTTCAATACTACAGGTTATACACTAGGTGTTCTACTTCATTTCCACTGTTCATATAATAGACCCATGAACTCTATTAATAAAATATGATTAAAGGAATAAATTTGCTATGAATAGAAATATCCATAGAAAGGGTAAAGAGTATATAGGAGCCTCAATTGAACTAAGAAAAAATTAAAGTAGCTATAGCATCCTAGAACACCTCTATATGCCTTCTATCTATATATGCATTTCCTTATTACTAGCAACAAGGATCAATATAGCCAAGTCCACCTACTGAATTTTACTAGTACTACCACCATGTACACACTAAATAGTGCACTTCTCTAAGTCATTACTTCTAAGGGAATCCATGAATGGGAAACCTTAGAAAGTGACCTAGAGCTCCCTATGAATGGAGCTGCAAGGATATTAAGATTGCTCTCAGCTAGAGCTATAAAGCTTATGACCTTGCTAGTCAACCACACAATGGGAGATTCAATGAAGACAAGGGCAAGAGTGCCAATATCCTCAAGAATCAAAATGAAATACAATGCAATGCTAGAAATGAATATGCAAGCTATGCAAACTAAACTATGAAAGGAAATGAAAGTATTACAACCCTTCCTAATTAAGCTAGGTGAGCTAATCTATAGCATAAAGGAAATCTAAACCAAAAATGCCATGATAATGAAACTAAAATGCAAGAATGAAGCTAAGATAAACTGTAAATGCAAAAAGCTAAGAATGCTCCAAATCTCCAAAGCTCCAAAGTCACCTAGAAAACCTACAACATAACATTAGTATTCAAAAGATGGATCCTAGAATGAGAAGAGAGCTCTCCTTTTAAAGGAATTGAAAAGGAATGGACCATGGAGATTAAGAGGCAAAAGATTTAATCAAGGGTGGGGCTTGAAAGAGGAGCAATCCATGTGCACAGATATCCTCCAATGGGAAAATAAGAGTTGACTTTTGTGTCCACATGAGACAAAAAGGTCTTTTCTTCTTTTTATAAGATAAGAATAATGCTTTACTTGTGCAACTTAGTATAAGAGGTAAGTGGGAGCCTTTTATTTAATAAAAGGGGATGGAATTCCTTTTAAATAAATAAAGACTTAGGATAAAATGGTTAGCCCATAGAAAATAATTGAAAATGATAAAATAAGATTTGATTAAGGAAATTGATATTAAGCTGAAAATTTTGATTCAGGAAATTGATAAATTGCTAAATGGGGGCCCAAAGTCTAGGCGACCATTTTAGGGTGCATACATTTTCCCCTCTTTGACTAATGTGAGGTCGACTCGGGATCACATGCAGTCAAAGAATGAAGTTGAGATGTGAGATCGATTTAGGATCACAAAACAACCCAAACGTGTGTTCAACAGATGGGAACACATTAGGACAAGCATAGGCATAAGTTGACAAAGATAAGTTGAAAGACAAGACCAACACTTGTATAGCTAAGTGATAATCAAGTCTCAAATAAGAGATAAAAATCTCAAGGTTCAATTGATAAGCTAAATCAAAATTGAATTTTGATAGGTACTACCCCCTCGGAATCAAAATTGAAATCAGGTAGAGGAGAAACAACAAATTGATAAAGTTGATCAAATCACTAGGAAATCATAATCAAAGATGAAAGACTGATAGAGTAACCATCAAGAAGTGAAGATATGCCCTAGTTTGACTAGGTTTGACCAAGAAATATATAGGATAAAGATGAAGTCAAACCTCAGAGAGATGAAGGTGAAGGGAATGAATGCAAGACTAGAAGGTTTGAAAGAGATCGGGATAAAGAAATGAAGATGCCCCAGCAAAGATCAAAGGATCAGGCCTCAAAAGGTCAACCAACTACGCAGAAGAGGGTGAAATTTTGAAAGGCAATTTTGACTATCAAGATGAACTTGGATTTTGATTTTGATCCTGAAAATGGATCCAAGACATCAAAATTAGCCAGGGGTACAAGTTTCATGCAATTTCAAGATGTTTGATAAGATTAACCCCTTGTGATGACAGGAAAAGGATGCGATGAAAAAGACAATGAGTGAAAAGATATGATCGATAAGGACTAAAAGGTGAGTGCAGTTGACCGACTAGTCCATAAAAGATAAAAGGAGAGCTCTATATGCAAGATGCAAAACTAAACTAACATGAACCTAAAAATGCCAGCTACTATGAAAAAGTGGTTTACTTGCAAGGTCACAATGCCAATAGTACTCTAATAATCATCATCAAGCATTATTGGTAGGGTCATAAGTTCATACAATACTCACTAGTATGACTATGGGTATATGAATATGATCTATATTAGATAGGAATACGGGAATCACACCTAGGCACCAAAGACATGTAGGTCAAGATGACTAGTGTAGTGAGGCTCCCTAAGTTTAATATGGCAAGATTATACTCACATCGAGACACAAGGAAAGTTATGATGGCTACAAGTATGAACTTGCAAAAATAGTCAAGGATAATACCTTGTAGATCCTAGAGTCAAGTGGAACAAGCATAAATGCTAATGACAGTTAGGACCAACAAAATATACCCACAAGCAGAAAAAGCAATAAAACATGTCCTCCTACCCCCAGTCTTCTAGCTCAGCATCATTGAAAACTATTAGGGAGAGAACACTCATCAAAGAAATCATCATAGACAACACACAACAAAATAAAGTCAAACAAGTCTCAGTGAGTCAGGTTTTTAAGTGCGTGTGTGTAGGTCATAGAGTCAAACTTTGCGTATTTCATCTGCTAGTGAGAAATATCACATCATTCTAAACTGCAGGTAAGACATCTAATAAGTGTTGAGAAATACTCGACACTAGGGTAGTGTTGAAAAACACAATTGGGGTGGTGTTGAAAAACACCATTTGCAAAGTGTCCTAAAGACCAACACATCCTAGAGACCAAAGCGAACACAGTTATGCCCCCTAGACACAGACAAAGACCAATTCCAAACCAAGGCAATAAGGACAAGGCATGATGGAGAAAGGTTAAGTGTCGAGGACGCGTGCTAAGAAATAGGGGTGCAAAGGCCTCAAGTAGCACCTGTTTCTAGGTTTTCACCACTTGTATTTTATTACAATTTTTTTCTTTTAATATTTTTTTGGATTTTTGCTACCAAGGCGCTTGTTTCCAGGTTTTCACCAAGGCACTTTTTCTATTTTTTTTAACTTTTTTTTTTCTATTTCTTTTTTTTTTTTGTAGTTTTTCAGGACTTTATATGCTTTTTAGAATTTTTTTCGGCATCATATATGAATTTTTTTGTAATTTTTTCAGGATCAATAAATATGTACAAAGAATGCCCCCAGACAGAATAGGCATCATGGATAGAACTTCTTTAGGTGCAAGACATTGATAGGATCAGGGAGTTATTCTCTCTCTGAATCAGATAGTAAATAAGCACCTATCCCTAAAGTAGCAATAATGATGCATGGTCCAAGCCAATTAGGTTCAAACTTGCCCTTTTGCTCTCTATTTTGTTGGTTCTTAGGATTTTCTCATAGGATAAGGTCTCCTAATTGGAATTCTTGAGGGTGAACCTTTTTGTTGAATGCTTTGGACATATGCTTTTGGTAAACTCTCATGTGATCAAATGATGCTTTACATTTTTCATCAAGAAGTTCTAACTCCTGCAATCTCATGGCGTGATAGTCTTCATCTATAACTAGACCTTTGAGAGAGACTCTAAGTGAAGGGATCTCAACCTCTAAAGGTAACACTGCTTTAGTGTTGTATGTAAGGGCAAAAGGAGTAGCCCCTATCGAAGTATGAATACTCATTCTATAGGCCCAAAAGGCTAGATTTATCTGTAGATGCCAATCTCTACCATTCTTATGAACTGTTCTATGGAGGATTTTGAGAATGGTTTTATTTGAAGCCTCTGCTTATCCATTTACTTGTGGGAAGTAAATGGAGGACCAATGCTATTTTATCTTGAATTTCTTATAGAGTTGCTTAAGGTCCTTATTTTTAAACTGACCTCCCTTGTCAGTGATTATCTCTGAAGGCACACCATATCGACAGATGATATGGTTCAAAATGAATAAGGAAACCGTCTTCCCTGAAGCAACAGAAAGTGGAACAGCTTCTACCCATTTAGTAAAGTAGTCAGTAGTAGTAATGATAAATTTGTGTCCACCTAATGAGTTGGGGTG
This sequence comes from Chamaecyparis obtusa, assembly GCA_027943335.1. Lineage (NCBI taxonomy): Eukaryota > Viridiplantae > Streptophyta > Pinopsida > Cupressales > Cupressaceae > Chamaecyparis > Chamaecyparis obtusa. Next base: position 313,456 of record BSBK01004433.1, read on the forward strand.
AATCTTCCCAACAAGGTCAAAGGTCCAGTGCTGAAATGGCTAGTGAGATATAGAAGGAATAAGCTCCCTACCTGGAGCATGTATCAGGTTTCCATGTTTCTGACACTTTTCGCATGATTTGGAAAAAGCTATTGCATCTATCTGCATTGTGGGCCAATAGTACCCCAACCTAAGCAACCTTCAGGCCATGGAAAGACCATTAGAATATCCTCCACAAATGCCCTCATGAATGTCAACTAACACTTGATCAGATTCCTCCTTTTCCAAGCACCTAAGAAGTGTCCCATCTAAACGCCTCCTATACAAATCTCTAGAGATAAGGGTATGGTGAGAGGCATTGTGGCTGAGGTTTCTTCTTTCAGAATGGCTGAAGGTATCAAGGATAATGCCATCATGGAGATATGAGTAAATGGTACCGTATCGGGATGATTCATGGCCAATAAGGGTATAGATAACTTGGCTTTCTTGGGAATCATATATGGGATAGTGTAGCTCTTCCACTAGGAATTCAAATCTGGACTCGTGCTGCTCTAATTGGAGAAGTGAAGCAAGTGTGGCCATAGCATTAGCTATCTTATTTTCTGTTTGAGGGATTTGTTGAAATGTGACAAATGTGAAATATTGTATCAAAAAATCAACCATTTTCTTATAAGGGACCAATTTGTCATCTTTTGTTTGATAGTCTTCATTAACTTGTTTGATTATCAATTGAGAATCCCCATAAATATGCAGCTTTGTAATTCTCCATTCTATAGCCATTTTTAGCCCATTTGTCAAGGCTTCATATTCAACTTTGTTGTTTGTGCATGGGAACAATAGTTTGTAGGATTTAGGGATTGTGTACCCATGAGGGGACATAAACAACACTCCAGCTCCTTAACCATTTTGCATGAAAGACCCATCAAAGAACATCCTCCATGTTCTCTTAGTTATGTACATGAGATGCTTGTCTGGAAAGCTAACTTGAATAGGCACATTGTCTTGAATAGGAAAATCAGCTAATTGGTCGACAATAGCTTGTCCCTTGATAGCTTTGCGCTCAACATACTCGATGTCAAATTTAGAAAGAATCATCATCTATTTAGCAAGTCTTCCTATGAGAGAAGCCTTACTGAGTAAGTATTTGAGAGGATCAATTTTAGCGATGAGATGTATTGTATGTGCAAGCATGTAGTGTCTCAACTTTTTGGTAGCAAATACCACTGCGAGACAAGCCTTTTCAATACTTGTATAGTTAACTTCATAGGACACAAGAGTATGGCTGATGTAATATATGGCTCTTTCCTTCCCATTTTCATCAATTTTAGCCAATAATGCCCCCAATGAAGATTTAGTTGCTGAGATGTACAAAATAAGTGGTTTTCCTAGGTGTTGGCATGCTTTCAGCACTCCCAATTTTAAAATTTGAAATCAGGCCCCATAATGAGATTCCCTAAGTTGTCCTAACATATATTGAATTAGTTATGCTAACTATATTTTATGGAGGTCATGTTTTGTGAAGGAGATGTATCAAGAGCAAGTGAGATATTGAACTTGAACCTTGAACTGTAGTTCAAAGTTCAAAGTTCAAATGTTCAAAATGCATATTCAAGCACCGTAGATCAGAAGTTCAGATCCATGGTTCAGGGAGAATCATACAAGTTCAAAATTAGAGGTTCAGTTTTATTATTCAATGTTCAAAGTCCGAAATGTAGATTCATCATTTCAAGAATTTGGCTTCAATCTCAGTGTGAAGGCTCACTGGTTGTCAATGCATGAAGTTCAGTTTCAAGTTTGTGATTCTCGGTTCAGATTTAAGTTACCAAATCCAGCTAAGAGATCTTCAAATTGCAAATCTCATTTAGAATTAAAGAGGCCTAAGTTCAAAACTTTATTTGAGTCCATGATTGCCTGAAAAATCCCATAGAAGCCAACAAGGTGGCAAGCTCACAATTTTGAATCCGTGAGGTGGATAGTCCATGTGGATATGACAATGATTCATATGAACTCTTGCAAGTTGCTTGATGAAATGCTCGATATTTAAATCCTTCTCGAGCATAATGGTGGGATTGATATGGGAGAGGTTGAACAAAACAAATGCTATGAGGTCCCATTGCATAGTCAAGCTCGGCTAACCACTCCAAGTTCTTGAGCACTGTCGACTATATCGTTGACACATTGCCATCTAGTATGTTACAGTGAACACCAAGTGTTCCATTAGATTGTAGTTTGGTGTGGTAAAGTCCATGGACATGTACAAATATTCTCACAAAAATGTAGAGTACTTTGAAAGCCCGTATGTGTATTGAAGGAATTCCATAAGATCTTGGCATAGTGATTTCAGCGTTGCCCGCAAGATAGCTTCAATAGAGATCATCCGAGGAAGAAAAACTTCATTGTAAGCTCATGATAGTCCTCTTACCATGACCTTGCATCCCATTATTGAGATTGCAGATTTTCTCATAAACGCTCAATATGGTTCAAAGGATGGCATCGGTAGTTTCAAGACGTTGTTTCGCCCCGGCATTCAAAAGGAAAGGCATGGAATCCCATCAACATGTTATGAATACCATGGTAGTCCCTCCCCCTTTACACCTGGCAGTATTGATGCGCTCTTGTCAATGCAATGACAAAGAAAGTTTCCAAGCATCGACAACACATGCCAATTGTTTGATAGAATGCATGCAATGTCATCATCCACCCTAAATCTATAAAGGTGGGGATTGAAGAATTGTTTTCAGTTTTAGAGGGGAAAAAGGGATGTAAAAGTGAGATAGGCATCATGTCAGTCCCAACAAGAATCTCACAAAATTGTGGCATGGAATTCAAACATCTCCTTCACTTCACAAATTCATACAATAGATGAAAAGCTTGACATTCCATGAATGTGATAAAGGTGAATTTGTGGTTTGCAGGTATTCAGATGTGAGACCTTAACATCAATGATCATGCAATCATCGGGTTCAACCAGAATACGCTCAAAACCATGGATAGGCACCATCTATGGAATTGGATGTGCGTGGATAGGATAAATTTGCGACAGAGTACCTGTATGTGAAGCAGAGTAGATAGTGTGCAAATTGCTTAATGAAATGCCCAATATTCAAATCCTTCTCGTGCATATGATGGAAGGCATCTCCAAGAAAAAAATGATACACGACAACATAGACAAGCACGCATTCAACTTCCATGTGGTCACAAGCCCACTACTTTCAACCCGAGTGGCAACGGGAAATTTGAATGGCAGTGGTGTTAAGGAGACATAGATGTTTCTTTAATGATTGAATCAAATATCATAATCTTTCTTAAAACTCGATGACACTTTCCAAAAGTGAAAAGGATGAGAATGATTTCATATTATGCAGTTCAATTTCAAGAATCAGTTATGATAACTAAAAAGTAGCATCGAGAGAAAAGGAAAGAAAATACATGATTGACGAAACTAAACTATAAAGGGTCTCCTATTTTCACTGTCAACGCCAGAATTTTCCACCTATCCAAATACATATATACATTTTGACACAATAGAGAGGCCTTGGTCCATAATTTTAATGTTTGTAAAACATTAGAATCTGATGAGATTAGAAGAGGTTATGTGAATTAAATAATGGTTCCCCTTTAGTCGGACCTTCTGATGCCATATGTCCAAGGATACATATATGCATCTCCAAATTTGGTAAACATCTTTGTTATGATCCTGACAACTAGAATGTTGGTAAAGACATCAAGCCCAAGAAATTAGAAAAGGGGAACAATTTTTAAAGAACCAATTTTTGGAAACCGAAAGGCCCGGAAAGGAGAAGGAGGGTCTTTAAAAAGGATTTGAGATGAAGACATAGGGGGGGGGCTTCTTTTTCCTGGAGTCTGTATGCTATGGGGGGGGGGGGGGTTAGCTGAGTTGTTAGTTGAAAAGAAACTTGGAAGTGTATTTTTGATATGAATGGAACAAAAATTTATGTTATGTGAATCTGTTGGTTTATATTAGCATATCGATCTCTGTTGGGATATTTCTTGAATATCAGGAATCTATTTTCAAGTAGATTTTTCTGTAGCTTACTCTAGTTGTAGTTTTACTCTCAATAGATTAAGTTTTGAAGTTGAAGTATATGTGCTTCGCTTAGTTTAAATTATCTATATTTCATTTAGTTTTCATGGCATGTTGATGTATGAAATGTTGGAAAAAACCTTATCCACTTTCTGGTTAAAAGTGTGTGTTTGCGAAAGCAATATATGATTGTCAAAAATTCATTGAAAATCAAATAGGGAGCTATACCTTAATTCAGAGAATTGAAAATATGAATATTTCAATTTGATTGTTAGTTTGAGATTGCAGTCTTTTATGGGCTTAGGATAAATAATTGATAACTGAATAAAAGACAAATCTGTATGCTAACAGATTTTTGGTGACTCTACTGGGGAATGAGAATAAAGATCAGTATCTAATAATTGTTTCCTCAGTTGTTTTGATTATCTCTGGATGCTGGAGATTGGTGACTCTATGTAAAGACCTTGCTGAATATGAAAGCCATGAGAAAGCCAAGACCAAATCCCTCTCTCATGGAACTTTATCAAATGGATGATAAAGTGTTGCGTGAGTTTGTGGACAACTTTAAAGAAAGCATCTCCCAAGCTGTCAGGAATAATATAAGTATGGAAGATGATCACACATCTACTCTATTGTGGAGAAGCCTTTGTGTCAGATTCCACAAGTTGAAAGAGTTAGAAAAGAGGAATAAAGTGCTGCACGTATATCAGGAAAGGGTATCACAATTAAACGAAGAGCTGAAGGTGGATGATGATGAGGTTCCAATCATCTCTATTTCATCTATTTATTTTAATCACCTTGTCATGAATGAGCAAGAAGATCAACCTGAAGTACTTCAGCCCCCTACAAATCCAGTTTTTAAGGATGAGAATAGTCTTGACAACACCAGAGAATTGGTAAGCAAGAATGATGAAATGCTGTCTAAAATTTCTTTTTCTTCCCATGTAGAAAGTTTCATATTTGAAGATTGTGACAATCAGCCTTTTCTTGGAGATTCTATCGAAATGCTCTCTGATAATGCCTTACCTGAATATGAATCTTTTAATGTTATGGAAGATGGTGAAAAGAATGATTCTTTATGTGTGTATATTGGCGAGGGCCCTATTCTAGAATCTTTTCATTTTGAGGTGAATGCAATAGTAGATCTTTTTGATAATGCTGATTTTGAAAATGATGTTGAAAGATGTCTTGAAGAAGACTTTTCTGTGACTGAAAGTTTGGCCAAAGGGCTGAATGTGGGAATGAATTTTGAGCAAGAGGTCGTTTTGGTTAACGAAATGTTGCAGTCCCAAGGAGAGAAAAGAATTCAACCCTTGGTGCCTGTCATGCAAGAATTCTCTTCTATAGCAGTCTTAGGTATTGATTTACTCCAAACTTTGGTTTTGGATAGGGAATTTGCTGAGTTGATTGCAGTCAAGAATGGTGAGACTAATCTGGTCAGAACAGACCCTATGCATGAAGAATCTGAAAATGGCTATGCTAGAATTTGTGTGTTTGAAAAGGACAGGCAAGTGAGTGTTTTAAAAGATGAGAAATGTTCTTTTCATTCATGTGTTGGAAATGGGGCTGAAAGCTTTATGTCCTTTATTATTAACTCTTGTTGTTCAAAAAAAGATAATAATCTAAGTATGGAATTTTCCCATCTTAATAATAAACTAATCATGTGTGTTCCTGATAAGATGAGTGCCAAAAAATTTCAACTCCAAGATGGCATTGGTGTGTCCTATTCAAAAGACAGTGAGATGGAGAATAGGGAAAACTATCCGACACAAATGGTGACAGTCATTTCAAACATAGAAGGTAAAATTTGTATACCATGCTCATTTCACGTTGTTGCTGATTTTGATGTCATTAAAGATATTTTCCTTGAGCTGGTTAACCGGCATGATTCCCTAGATGAGACACTTTCATGTGGTTTGTTTTGTTATGATGACCATTCTCTTGTGAAGAAAACCACCATGAATTCTATGGAAGGGTTATTCTTGTAGCAAGATAGACACTACTACTATCATGAATTCTATGAGAGGGGAATAAATCAAGTTTACTATTGGTCAAGTAAAGAAAAGTTCAGCATTTGGGTCAATAAGTTGGGTGAGTCTTGGCTTATGTCTTGGGGCTCACTAGATGAATGTTTTGTCATATTTGATCCAAGCATAGGAGTTATGTGTGTTAACTCATCTGATTCTAACCATATTGTTTTTCCTCAAGAGCAATTCGAAGATGAGGTGATGCTCTTTTTACGGTTGTTGGAGTATGAATTCTTTTAGTTAGAAGTTGCTAATGGTGTTGAAAATTTTATTATGCAAGACTCTGGGAAATCTGATGTTTATGATGAACTATGGCTCTTCGAGCATAATGTATGCTCTACAAAACTCTTGCACACAATTGATTTTTCTTGCGGCAACAAGGAATTCTCCAAAGGAAAATGGTGTTGGGGTCTTTCATGCAGATGCAATCCGTTGTTCAGAAAAGGGTCCTACTTCTCTCAGCTAGTGAATGGATTTGTGTAAGTCATCCTCTTATTCATGCTCTTCATAGTGGGGTCACCTCACCTATACATATTTGTGAATAGCTTTCAGCTATCTGAGTTTTTGTGGTGCTTAGTTTACTCTTCTTGTTTCTTTGTTGCTAGTAGTTTAGGTGTTTTTGGGTTTTCCCCTTCTCTTCTCCTCTTTGAATGCAGTCCCTTTGATCATTGTTGTATGCTGACTCGATTTCCCAATGGACTAGGCACTGGTCTTTTTACCCAAAAATGTTGGATTCTTCATGCACTTTGCAACTCATGCTCCCCAGTCAGAGCCAGTTGTTGGCATGCTTTCCGCACCCCCAATTTTAAAATTTGAAATCAGGCCCCATAATGAAATTCCCTAAGTTGTCCTAACATATATTGTATTAGTTTTGCTAACTATATTTTATGGAGGTCATGTTTTGTGAAGGAGATGTATCAAGAGCAAGCGAGATATTGAACTTGAACCTTGAATTGCAGTTCAAAGTTCAAATGTTCAAAATGCATATTCAAGCACCATAGTTCAGAAGTTCAGATCCATGGTTCATGGAGCATCATACAAGTTCAGAATCAGAGGTTTAGTTTTATTATTCAATATTCAAAGTTTGAAATGCAGATTCATCATTTCAAGAATTTGGCTTCAATCTCGGCGTGAAGGCTCACTGGTTATCAATGCATGAAGTTCAGATTCAAGTTTGTGATTCTCGGTTCAGATTTAAGTTACCAAATCTGGCTAAGAGATCTTCAAATTGTAAATCTCATTTAGAATTAAAGAGGCCTAAGTTCAAAAATTTATTTGAGTGCATGATTGCCTGACAAATCCCATAGAAGCCAACAAGGTGGCAAGCTCACAATTTTGAATTCGTGAGGTGGATAGTCCACATGGCTATGACAATGATTCATATGAACTCGTGCAAATTGCTTGACAAAATGCTTGATATTTAAAGCCTTCTTGAGCATAATGGTGGGATCCATATGGGAGAGGTTGAACAAAATAGATGCTATGAGGTCCCATTACATAGTCGAGCTCGGCTAACCACTCGAAGTTCTTGAGCACTGTCAACTATATCATTGACACATTGCCATCTAGTGTGTTATAGTGAACACCAAGTATTCCATTACATTGCAATTTGGTGTGGAAAAGTCCATATACATGTAAAAATATTCTCATAGAAATGTAGAGTACTTTGAAAGCCCGTATGTGTATTGAGGGAATTCCATAAGATCCTGGCACAGTCATTTCAATGTTGTCCACAAGATAGCTTCAATATAGATCATCCAAGGAAGAAAAACTTCATTGTAAGCTCACGACAGTCCTCTTACCATGAACTTGCATCCCATTATCAAGATTGCAGATTTTCTCATAAATGCTCGATATGGTTCAAAGGATGGCATCGATAGTTTCAAGAGGTTGTTCTATGCCGGCATTCAAAAGGAAAGGCATGGAATCCCATCAACATGTTATGAATACCATGGTAGTCCCTCCCCCTTTACACTTGGCAGTATTGATGCACTCTTGTCAATGCACTGGCAAAGAAAGTTTCCAAGCATCGACAACACATGCCAATTGTTTGATAAAATGCATGTAATGTCATCATTGACCCTAAATCTATAAAGGTGGGGATTGAAGAATTGTTTTTGGTTTTAGAGGGGAAAAAGGGATATAAAAGTGAGATAGGCATCATGTCAGTCCCAATGGGAATCTCACAAAACTGTGGCATGGAATTCAAACATCTCCTTCACTTCGCAAATTCATACGGTAGATGAAAAGCTTGACATTCAGTGAATGTGATAAAGGTGAATTTGTTGTTTGCTGGTATTCAGATGTGAGACCCTAACATCAATGATCATGCAATCATCGGGTTCTACCAGAATATGCTCTAAACCATGGATAGGCACCATCTATGGAGCTGGATGTGCGTGGATAGGATAAATTTGTGACAGAGTACCTGTATGTGAAGCAGAGTAGACAGTGTGCAAATTGCTTGATGAAATGCCCGATATTCAAATCCTTCTCGCGCATATGATGGAAGGCATCTCCAAGAAAAACATGATACACAATAGCATAGACAAGCATGCATTCAACTTCCATGTGGTCACAAGCCCACTACTTTCAACCTGAGTGGCAGCGGGAAATTTGAATGGCAGTTGTGTTAAGGAGACAGATGTTTCTTTAATGATTGAATCAAATATTATAATCTTTCTTAAAACTCGATGACACTTGCCAAAAGGGAAAAGGATGAGAATGATTTCATATTCCACAGTTCAATTTCAAGAATCAGTTATGATAACTGAAAAGTAGCATCGAGAGATAAGGAAAGAAAATACATGATTGATGAAACTAAACTATAAAGGGTCTCCTATTTTCACTGTCAACGCCAAAATTTTCCACCTATCCAAAGACATATATACATTTTGACATGATAGAGAGGCCTTCATCCATAATTGTAATGTTTGTAAAACATTAGAATCCGATGAGATTAGAAGAGGTTATGTGAATTAAATAATGGTTCCCCTTTAGTCGGACCTTCTGATGCCATCTGTCCAAGGATACATATATGCATCTCCAAATTTGGTAAACATCTTTGTTATGATCCTGACAGCTAGAATGTTGGTAAAGACATCAAGCCTGAGAAATTAGAAAAGGGGAATGATTTTTAATGAACCGATTTTTGGAAACCGAAAGGCCTGGAAAGGAGAAGGAGGGCCTTTAAAAAGGATTTGAGATGAAGACATAGAGGGGGGGGTGGCTTCTTTTTCCTGGAGTTTGTATGCTGCAGGGGGGTTAGCTTAGTTGTTAGTCGAAAAGAAACTTGGAAGTGTATTTTTGATATGAATGGATCAAAAATTTATGTTATGTGAATCGATTGGTTTATATTAGTATATCGATCTCTGTTAGGATATTTCTTGAATATCAGGAATCTATTTTCAAGTAGATTTTTCTATAGTTTACTCTAGTTGTGGTTTTACTCTCAGTAGATTAAGTTTTGAAGTTGAAGTCTGTGTGCTTCGCTTAGTTTAAATTATCTATATTTCATTTAGTTTTCATGGCATGTTGATGTATGAAATGCTGCAAAAAAGCTTATCCACTTTCTGGTTAAAAGTGTGTGTTTGTGAAAGCAATATATGATTGTCAAAAATTCATTGAAAATCAAATAGGGAGCTGTACCTTAATTCAGAGAATTGAAAATCTTAATATTTCAATTCAACTGTTAGTTTGAGATTGCAATCTTTTATGGGCTTAGGGTAAATAATTGATAACTAAATAAAAAGACAAATCTGTATGGTAACACTAGGGTAGGAGGCATTAAGATGGGAGGATTTTCCAAGTATTTTTTGATTTGGTCCATACTCTTTTGACATTCTTCATTCCAGACACATTGGACTCCTTTATGTAGGTTCTTATTGAAAGGTTGAGCCCTATCTGCCAATTGGGAAATGAACCTCCTTATAGACTGAAGGTGTCCTTGTAGACTCCTCATTTGACCAATATTTTTGGGAGGTGGCATATCCATGATCACTTGTACCTTTTCATTATCTACCTCAATGCCCTTTGCAAAAGTAATGAAGCCTAACAATTTTCCCGAGGTAACACCAAATGCACATTTTTTTGGATTTAATCTTAGCTAGAACTATTCCATTCGATCTAGAATGACCTCTAAATCATCTAAATGTTTGTCTCTCTTTTTAGATTTAGCCAAGGTGTCATCCACATAATCTTCCATATTCTTATGCATCATGTCATGAAAGATTGTTGTCATAGCTCTTTGGTATGTAGCTCCTACATTTTTTAAGCCAAAAGGCATGATGTTCCAACAATAGGTTCCCCACGCACAAGTGAATGTTGTATTTTCCTGATCCTCAGGAGCTATCTTAATTTGGTTATAGCTAGAAAATCCATCCATCAAGGAATAGATCTCATATCCCGTAGTCATGTCCACTATCATGTCTATGTTAGGGAGTGGAAAATCATCCTTTGGGCAAGCTTTGTTGAGATCTCTAAAGTCTATGCAAACACGAATGGACTTGTCATGTTTAGAAACTGGGACATTGGATATCCATTTGGCATAATCAATAGCTTTGATGAACCCTACACTAAGGAGCTTTTCTAGTTCTTCTTTTACTAAAAGAGCTATGTGAGGGTGCATTTTCCTCAACTTTTGTTTCACTAGTTTTATTCCTGGAGCTATGGACAAATGATGCATAATGAGATTAGTGTCCAGTCCTGGCATGTCTGAATAGTTCCAAGAAAATTTTATCTTCTTTCTTTGTAAAAATTTGGTGTAGGCTTCTTCTCTTGTGTTGACAATGATTGAGCCAAATGTACCATTTGTGGGACCTCAGTTGTACCCAAATTAACTAACTATGTAGGCTCAACAAGTATGGAAGATCTTTCTTGAAAATAACTTGGAAGACGATCAAGTACCTCATCCTCGGGTGCCTTGGAGAGGTTTTCACCCTTGGATACGTCATTTATTTTTACTTTTTTCGGTTCTGAGACCGCCACATAGTGGTTTTCGCCATCATAACTCTTTTTCTTTTTTTCTTTTCTTTTTATTTTTTGACTGAGGTACTTGATGTCTGGTTTAGTCATACTTGTAGCTAGTTCTTTGGTGGAAGAGACTACAGGCTCAATGGTGTTTAGGTAACAAGCTACCTCATAGTCATTTTGAAAGGTTAATAGTGTAGGCTCTTGATATCATTGTGACCAATCAATGAGGCGAGGATAGGCAAGGGGTAAATCAATGACTGGTTCAATATTATGGATGTGAATGTGGTCATCTCTGGTGATTGCAAAGTTAGGTTCTATCAAGTATCCTTCTAGGTGACCCAAATAAGGATTAGTCCTATCAAGTGAAGCATCATCCACTAAAGTGACCTATGGATTCAAATCTTCTAATCCTATGCATGACTCATTAGCTATGTCAAGTTGAGTACTAAAGGTATGAATAATATCAACATCCCTATCAACTATAGAAGTATCTAAGAGAGACTCCCATTCATATTTGTGTGAATCTGTATTTGAATCTCCACTAGGATGTTTGCACCATGCATATTTATGATGTCTTGAGGTAGAGGCCCCAATGTCACCAAGGGTAACATGTGTTGTCATAGGATCCTCTGTGTCTAACTCCTCTTGTGCTATATGTGAGACTATTGCGTGAGAAATTGGATTGTCTGAATCTCCCCAAAGGAGATTGGTGGAAGGTACCCAATCTTCACACATGTCTTTTTGGTTTGTTAAATTGGGCTTGTACTATGTTTCATCATCACTATCCAATTTAGCAGGGATAGGAGTGGTATTCTTGTTTTGACCCTCAAATCCTAGGCCAATTGTTCCCTTAGTCTTACATCCAAAAAGAGCATGGTCAATAGGTTCAGCCCTAGCATCTAGTATGTGACTTAGAGGACCATGTCCTGGATAGCCCATATTTTTAACAAGGGTATACCCTCTTCCATAGACCTTAGGAGAGGGAGAGAATTTGTCATTATGCATGTATTTTTCTTCTCTATATATCCAGTCTCTGATAGCTACTTCTTCCTTTTCATCTTGGATGGGTACTGAAGACTCCACAAATGTTCCAAATAGAGTCATGGTAGAAGGAGAAGGTTTCACCTCTTGTGAAGGCCTACCATAAGACCTAGGTGAAGTTGGCATTTTTAAAAAAGAGTCAAGCTGATAATCTCCCATGCCAAGGTCTAATGTCTTGAATTTGTTTTTTCACTCTGATAGGGTTGCATTAAAATCCTCTGCTTCTCAGTTGAGGGGGACATGAGTCCCTACTAAAATGGCATTAACAGATAAGGTGCTATCACCTAGTATGCAGACTTCTACTCCATTGTATGGGAGTTTAACACATTGGTGATAGGTAGATAGTACCACTTGCATGTCATGAATCCATGGTCTACCTAGCAAGATGTTGTATGCAAGGGGTCCAACATCAACAATCTAAAACAAAATGTCCTTCTCAACTGGGCTAATCCTAACAAGAAGGATGGCCAACCCCTTAGAGCTTCTCTCTGCCTCATCATAGGCCTTAATTGTAATATTCTTTCTAGTATCAATCACTTGCTCAGAATAACCCAAATTTTTCAACAGACTCAAAGAACAAATGTTGAGCCCAGCACCCCAATCTATCAACACACGTCTGACATGGGTTTTATGGATCATGACCTCAATGTGAAGGGCAATATTATGCAGATGGCTCAAGGATTTGTCATCATCTTCTGAAAAAGTGAGGTAATGTGGGCTAGCAATATGATTGACCATGTTCTGGAATTGGTCTACATCTATGTTGGTAGGAACATTTTCTATGTGCAAAGCATCTTCAAGGATCTGTTTATGTCTTGGGGACAATTCTAAAAGCTCAAAAATGGAAATCTAAGCAAGAGTACACTACAATTGATCGACAAGGTTGTAATTCAAATCAGGATTCACAATTGATTTGGTGGTGACATTATTGGATGTCACTTGCTTTGGTTTTCTGGACTAGTTAGAATTAGGACCTCTAATGATCACAGGACCTTGACTTTGACTTCTTGTGACAGTGTTAAGAGCTTGGGATGACCTTTGAGAGTGAGGACCTCTTAGCACTACCATAGTTTCTTCATCAAATATAGGAGGAGAGTCCACATCATAACCATAAGGATCCTTGCTTCCCATCATATTGACACTTTCATCCACAACTTCAAGCGTATTGATAACATTTTCTGTAGACGTGTAGGTGTAGTTGATTACAGCCTTGCTATCTTTGGGTTTAGAGGTTTCCCCCTTTTCATATTTAGGCAAAGGCTCCTTGAATGCTTTGTGGTCTGCATTAGTGTTCAACCCATCAATTTGAAGTTTTTCGCTTTCAATTAGATCCTGAATGATATGTTTTAGCTTCCAACAATGATCAATGTCATGACTAATACCATTGTGGTATTTGTAGGTAGCTTTTTCATTCCACCAATGTGGTTTGATTTTAGGTATGCAAAAATTTGCTGGAGCTTGAGGTTGAGCAAGGTTGTTAGCAATAAGTATTTTGAAAACATCCTCATAAGAGTCACCATGCTTAGAGAATTGTTGCTTCTCCTTTTTGGGTTTGTCCTGATATTTTTGTTTATGCTCTTGTTGGTTGGAGGATGTATTGAGCTTCATGGCTCGAACTGTGCTAGATAAATGGAGGACACCTTGATCCTTTGGTTGATTAGAGTCCACAACTCTGTCATTGACTACTTGTTTATTCTTGTTCCAATGCGAGCTCTTGCCTTTATCCTTATGGGAGTTATTAGTATTTTGACTATTGTTGTTATTGTTTTGTTTAGTCAAAATACCTTTCTCTTTTAAGACATCCTCTATTCTACATGTGGTTTCGACCATAGTGTCAAATGAATCAAAGAGCACCTTTCGAACCTCATACCACATCTTAGGCACCAAGTTGCTAACAATGATATCAATCCTTTCATGCTTAGGAATAGTCCTAGAATAACAAGAGCATAATCATCTCCATCTTTATAAGAATGTAACAAAGGATTCCCCTTGATTCTGTTTCAAATTGTACAAATCTAGCATGGTGACTGATCTTGACAAGTTGTATGCAAAATGTTGCACAAATCTATGGACAAGTTCTTTAAAAGTTTTGACGAGAGGGGTTATGTTGGTAAACCACTCCATTGCTTGACCCTTGAGACTTCTTGGAAATAATCTCATAAGATAGGAGTCATCTTGGTGAAATTCAAAACTCATGATGTAGAACTGACGCACATGATCATGTGGGTCACCATTGCTGTCATATTTGTGATATTGGGGAATTTCAAATTTTTTAGGACAATCCTTCATACTCACACTCCTATCAAAAGGATTAGGACATATTGAATCAAGGTTGAAAGAACTCTTGGGAGCCATCATTTTCTCCATCATCTTTTTCATTTGCTTGATTTCTTCTTCTTGTGAGGGGTTTTGTTTCTTGATTTTCCTATCCACATCAAAATTGTAAGGGACCCTCACACCCTTGTTGATCAAGCTTTCTAGGGACTTATCCTTATTTTTCTCAACATATTTCTCCACATATTGTTGGAAAAGTGGCTCTTGTTGCATCCTCATAAAGTCTTGAGCATCAAAACTTGCACTACTTCCTCCATGTTGAGAGCCATGATGAGTTCATTGGGACGGTTGTGTTGAGTTCCTAGGAGGCACCTGTCTCCTATAGTGAGCATATTGTAAAGTCCTTCCTCTAGGACTAGGAGATCTGGAGGGTGATCTTGAATACCTGCTACCTCGTGGGGTTCCTGAGGGAGTAGATGGTGGAGAGTTGTTTCCACTATTGGTACCCCTATTGTTGAATTGGTCATTGAGTTGTTGGGCTAAAAGCCTATCTTGTTCCTCTTGGAATGCTTTTCTTTTGAACTCCAACAAGGCTTTTTGTTCCTCCTCTAGGTGTCTAAACCTTTCTTCTTTAGCGGCTTGTTCATCCAAAAAGGCCTTCTTTTTGCACTCAATTCTTTTAAGCCTTTCATTTGCATATCTTGAGGTTGTTTTAAGCGAGGAGTTCGGCCTTGAATGTTTGAACAAGTCATTAGTGAATGCCACGTTGACATGAGAATCACCAAATTCTTTGTTTTGGTCTTGATGTTGTGACTATGCATCTTGGTGAGCTCACACATAATGTCTTTCAGCTCTTTGATGGGCATCTAAATATCTTGAGTTAATAGGGGGTGAATCGGGTTGATTGTCATCACCAAAGAGCATGTTATCAAGGTTATGATCCATAGCTTCTCTCTCTTTTCTAGTCATGGTGTAGCTCATGTCCATATCTAATTGAGAAGGTGCTAAAGAGGTACTCAACTAACTAAGGCTACTCTTAGGCTCAAACCAAACTTCTGCAGTATTCCTAGGAGATTGATCAAAGATGGGTTCTTTCCCCTTTCACTTTTGGTGAGTTTGGACTAAAGGTAATACTTGAGGTCATTTTCCTTGGCTCACTTGGTACCTTTTCATAACCGACATGAAAGAAAAGACCCTTAGTGATAGGATGACCTTATGAAACATTGATGTCAAACTAGGATAGTGAAAATATTCAATTGTCCAAAATGAGAGATGGTGAAATAAAAAGCTGACAAAAGGTATAAATCAACACTGCCAAAGAGGTGCATAATAAAATGATCAGTATCCTAGCACATATGGATCAGGAGGATGATTTAACCAAAATATATTTGAAATTGAATTAATATGAAAATGAATTTGGACAAAAGAGTACTCAAACTCTCCAAGTGTGCTATCAAAGAGTCTAAAGGTTAATCTTCTCAATAAGGAGGATTCCTAACTTATCAATGACAAGAAAGATCTTTGGTGAAGTCAAAAATTACCAACTCAAGATGTCTAGAGCCAAGAACCTAAGGTACAAATAGGCTTTCAGTGACAGAGTATGAAACCTACTAAAATTTGGTCAACCAAAGAAAGATTTAAAATTTGCATAAACTAGGTAGACAACAAAAAGACTCTGTGTGACAGTTTCCAGGCAACTGGTGTGATACTTTCTTTCCAAGTGATATTTCTCATAGAGGTTATGTGATAGTTTCCAAACAGACAGTGCAATAAAATCCAGGCAATCAGTGCGATGAAAAAATTAGGGATGAACTATCACATGATATTTCTCAGTACAGGGTGCGATATAGTTTCAGGATCATCTGACTCTTGACCAGTCATTGCTAAAAATCTCAATTTTAAGGATAGTTTGGTCATCTCAATTTTAAGGATAGTTTGGTCAAAATCTCAGTTTAAAGGTTGGATTTTTCAATTTCAATCACAGTGACAGTAGTAAATTGACAGGTTTGCAAACAGTAGGTGATCAAACATGTCTTCAAACACTTAAAACAAGGGCAAAAGAAACCTTGCCAAGACAATCAATTGTGATATCAAAATGGAAAAATCCTATGAATACTACCATAATGTTTAATATGTAAGAACATTTACATGGGTATATCACAGCAAGAACACTTCAAGCACTTACTAGCCTAAAAAGACAATGGCTCAATACTTAACAACTTGGCCCACACTTGATGCTCCATTACCTCACACAAAGTCATTACCCACAATAGATGTTGGATTTGTCATGGAAGTGCCAATGACACAACCAAAGGAACACAGATGGTGAGTAATCTTGGGGTGATCTAAGTTATTCCACTTGGATCAATCCTTGCACCAAGAAGCTAAGCGGCAAAATAGGGTGGCTTCTATCTATGGTTCTTAGTAAGGGCTTCCATTCATAGTACCCCTCTTGCTCCCCAAAGGGACTCCTTACCTTCCAGAAAGTAACAGACGTCGCAGCCTCAAGAGTACCTTAAGCATTCTTGCTTGACATTTTCCTCATGATCACAATCCCACAAGTTACTCACATCAAGTGAAGACAAGCACTATGTCTACCAAGGTTTTGTGTCCTTGATAGCCTTGAGTTTATGGTGGGTTGGAATAGCTCGCAAAAGTCTTGTCCCCACTTGGGTCATTCCTCTTGATTGCTCAAGAGCAGGCCCACTAAAGGATCCTAGACTACACAAAGAGTGGATCAACCTTTGAGGGTCAAGATTTCTATTTCACCTCAAGGGTGAAGAGCATACTCTCCTACCTCAAAAATTTCACCCAAGCACACCAAGTAAAGGTTCAATTACCCTCTTGCTTTAAAAATTCAAAGATGGGTCAAGATTTCTGTTTCACCACAAGGGTGAAGAGCATACTCTCCTACCACCAAAGAATTCCTACAAGATATTATGTTCCTATGAAATGAAACAACTAGTAAATGCCACACTTGAAGGAAATAAATAAACAAGCACTTTTTTTTTTTTTGATTTTATGCTTTGGGCAGCCCTGCAAAAACTATTAGTAGCCCTTATGCATGCATTCTTTTGGCAAAATATTTAAGCAAAAATCATCTAAAACCACAACTTGTTAGCCCCACAATGGTTAGAAAAATAAAAATCCAAATGAAATCTGCAAATAAACTCTACTTAACCACAACAAACTAAACTAGCAAGCTAATCAAATCAAATCAAAACTTGGTCAAAAAGAGCTAAAAACAACTCACTTCCAGGCATAGGTGATAGTACAGTCACTGGAAGAATCACATGATACTTTCCAGTATATAGCTACGATAATATCCTTCTGTGCAATAGTTCGCTTAACCTATAGGTGACAAAGAGTAACAAACAGTGTGACAAAACCTGCAAAGCCACGCGATACTTTAACTCATAAAGTATCGCACTAGTATAGAAGAAAACATCATATGACACTGGAAAACTGTCACACAATAATCGATAACCAAAAAACTAGAGAGCTGAAACTAAATCTAAATAGTGATGAAAAAATGACGAAAATGCATAAAATGAAGGACAAAACAATATTGTCTTTCCCCATGATGGGTGCAAAAAATGTACACACTAAATAGTGCACTTGTCTAAGTCATTACTTCCAAGGGAATCCATGAATGGGAAACCTTAGAAAGTGACCTAGAGCTCCCTATGAATGGAGTTGCAAGGATAGTAAGATTGCTCTCAGCTAGAGCTATAAAGCTTATGACCTTACTAGTCAACCACACAATGGGAGATTTAATGAAGACAAGGGAAAGAGTGCCAATATCCTCAAGAATCAAAATGAAA
This sequence comes from Chamaecyparis obtusa, assembly GCA_027943335.1. Lineage (NCBI taxonomy): Eukaryota > Viridiplantae > Streptophyta > Pinopsida > Cupressales > Cupressaceae > Chamaecyparis > Chamaecyparis obtusa. The sequence continues at coordinate 331,617 of BSBK01004433.1, forward strand.
TGCAATGCAATGCTAGAAATGAAGATGCAAGCTATGCAAACTAAGCTATGAAAGGAAATGAACGTATTACAACCCTTCCTAATTAAGCTAGGTGAGCTAATCTATACCATAAAGGAAATCTAAACTAAAAATGCCATGATAATGAAACTAAAATGCAAGAATGAAGCTAAGATAGAATGTAAATGCAAAAATCTAAGAATGCTCCAAATCTCCAAAGCTCCAAAGTCACCTAGAAAATCTGCAACATAACATTAGTCTTCAAAAGATGTATCCTATAATGCGAAGAGAGCTCTCCTTTTAAAGGAATTGAAAAGGAATGGACCATGGAGATTAAGAGGCAAAAGATTTAATCAAGGGCAGGGCTTGAAAGAGGAGCATTCCATGTGCACAAATATCCTCCAATGGAAAAATAAGAGTTGACTTTTGTGTCCACATGAGACAAAAAGGCCTTTCTTCTTTTTATAAGATAAGAGTAATGCTTTACTTGTGCAACTTAGGGTAAGAGGTAAGTGGGGGCCTTTTATTTAATAAAAGGGGAGGGAATTCCTTTTAAATAAATAAAGACTTAGGATAAAATGGTTAGCCCATAAAAAATAATCAAAAATGATAAAATAGGATTTGATCAATGAAATTGATATTAAGCTGAAAATTTTGATTTAGGAAATTGATAAATTGTTGAATGGGGACCCAAAGTCTAGGCGACCATTTTAGGGTGCATACACACCCTTAATAGAGATGGTCTCAAAAAAATATTTTTTTCATCTAGTCCTCCAACAAACCATCCACCTCAAAAAGAGATAGTTGCAAGAAAGAATGGTAGAGGTGCCATAGTTTCTAGCATATGTGGAGGAAGTGACACCAAGGAAGGGGAGTATGATTCTAATGATGTAGAGTGGTTTCATCACCCTTCTTATTTATTCTTGTTAGTGGTTTTTTGTACTAGATGTATTTTCTTGTGTATCCTCATTTTATGTGGGCTTTCTTACCCTATTTTCTTTTCGTTTCTTTTGTGTGGGGTACTTTGGTTATCTCTATGTAGATTTTTCATTTTCTTTTCTAATAGTTGTTTTTATATTTGTTTCCTTGGGTCACTATTTTCTAGCCAATTTTGGTGTCTTTGGTTTTCTATTTAGCTAATGTGTTTTGGGTTTCTACCCTATGTCTTTCCTTTATCATTTTGTTGGTTATTTTCTATAGTTTGGGGTTGTTGTTTCTAATGGTGTTGGGGTTCCAATAGTTGGTCTTTAGCTAGTGTAGGGATGTTTGTGTCTTTTTGTAAGGTTTTCTTTTCCTCCCTTTTTTGTCATTCCCTATGCTATTTTTGGTGGTGGTTGTGTCTCATGGGCATTAGTGATGGGTTTTTGGCCTTTTTGGGATGTGGTTCATTTTTTTGTGTGTGTATTTTTGGGGTCTATTAATTTTTTTACCTTTTTTTTTCTTATGGTGATTTCTTTGTCTGGTGGTGGCCTTGTTCGTTGTTGTTGTCTAAAGGATTTTTTTACTTTTCAAAGGCTTGTCAAAGCTTCTTTTTAAAAAAAAAAACTAATAATAAATTATGGGGATAGGCTTGGCCTCAATGGTTCTTGTTGTCATCTATGTTTTTCTCTCTTTTGGTCTATGTATTTTCTCTTTTAGTTTCTTTCCCACGAGGTTCCTTTAGAGGTGGAGCCTCCACCTCTTGAGGTGGGGTTTCCTAATGTGATTGTGGTGTAGGAAAACCTAAGGTATCAATCAAGTACCTTACCCAATTTTGCCTTGTAATGACTCTATCCAAGTCAGTTTGTTAATAAGGACTCCTAGAGAGTCTATATGGTGTTTTGTTTTGGTAGGTTAGTTGAGTTTTAGTCTTGGAAGGTTGAGTCTAAATTGGTGCTAGGATGCAGCTAGTTGTTTGTGTAAGATAGATAGGTGGAACAGAGTCTAAGATGTTAAAAGACTCCAAAATGTTTGGAGTAAGAGAAATTCATCCCAATTTATATTTAGAAGTGTTTTTACTTCACTCTAGAGAGAATGGAATACTATGGATAGCAAGAATAGCACAAATTGAAAAATTATCAAAAAGTTATCGTGACAACTTTTGCAAATTTGCTCAAAATACGAAAAATCCAAAATCCCACCAACGAAAAAGAAACAACAAGAAATGAAATAGGGCAAGCAAACAAAAATTCCCTCTAACCTAAAATAAAAATAACGAAAAGAGAAAATAAAAAGGGAAAAATAAACAAAAGAAAGGGAAGGAAAACTAGACTAACTATATATAGGCTAGTCTCCTAGAAGGAAACCTAAGGGCATAAGTAATGCTTGAGGAATTGTCCATTAATGGGCATTGAGACTTCCTCTCTTGTCAAAGTTCTGAGCTTGAATGCATTATCTCCCAGTATCTCTTAAATTTGAAAAGCCCCCATCCATAGATTATATAACTTGTTTTAATCCTCTTTCTTTTCATAGGGCTTATCCCAACAATGTACCAGATCTGAAATTCAAAAATCCTTAACTATGGCCATTCTTTCGAACCATCTTTTTACCACCACTTGATATTTCAAAAAAATTTCTAGCGCCTAATCTCTTTTCTCTTCCAGGAGTAATAACTGTGCCAAATGTGTACGTACTATGTCCTCATTTTCCATGTAATCTTGCATAAACTGTAATGTTGGGATCCTCAACTGAATGGGAAAAAATAGATCTTGTCCATAAACTAGGGGATAGGGAGACATCCCTATAGAGGTCATGATTTATACTCTATCTTCCCAGACTACAAATCTAAGTTGTGTATACCAATCCTTAGGATTTTTGTCCAACAATTTATTTATAATGATTAATAGGTTCTTGCAAATGCCACACTTTAAGGAAATAAATAAACAAGCACTTTTTTAAAAAAAAAAAAAATTATACTTTGGGCAGCCCTGCAAAAACTGTTAGTAGCCCTTATGCATGCATTCTTTTGGCAAAATATTTAAGCAAAAAGAACCTACAACCACAACTTGTTAGCCCCACAATGGTTAGCAAAATAAAAATTGAAATGAAATCTACAAATAAACTCTGCTTAACCACAACAAACTAAACCAACAAGCTAATCAAATCAAAACTTGGCCAAAAAGAGCTAAAAACAACTCACTGCCAGGCACAAGTGATAGTGCAGTCACCAGAAGAATCACGCAATACTTTCCAATATACAGGTGTGATAATATCCTTCTATGCGATAGTTCGCTTAACCTGCAAGAGACAGAGAATAACAAACAGTGCGACAAAACCTACAAAGCCACGTGATACTTTAACTAGTAAAGTATTGCACTAGTATAGAAGAAAACATCGTATGACACTAGGAAACTATCACATGATAATCTATAACCAAAAAACCAGAGAGCCGAAACTAAAGCTAAATAATGATGAAAAAATGATGAAAATGCATAAAATGAAGGAGAAAACAATAGTGTCTTGCCCCACGGTGGGTGCAAAAAATGTACACACTAAATAGTGCACTTGTCTAAGTCATTACTTCCAAGGGAATCCATGAATGGGAAACCTTAGAAAGCAACCTAGAGCTCCCTATGAATGGAGTTGCAAGGATATTAAGATTGCTCTCAGCTAGAGCTATAAAGCTTATGACCTTGCTAGTCAACCACACAATGGGAGATTCAATGAAGACAAGGGAAAGAGCGCCAATATCCTCAAGAATCAAAATGAAATGCAATGCAATGCTAGAAATGAAGATGCAAGCTATGAAAACTAAGGTATGAAAGGAAATGAAATTATTACAACCCTTCCTAATTAAGCTAGGTGAGCTAATCTATAGCATAAAGGAAATCTAAACTAAAAATGCCATGATAATGAAACTAAAATGCAAGAATAAAGCTAAGATAGAATGTTAATGCAAAAAGCTAAGAATGCTCCAAATCTCCAAAGCTCCAAAGTCACCTAGAAAACCTGCAACATAGCATTAGTATTGAAAAGATGGATCCTAGAATGAGAAGAGAGCTCTCCTTTTAAAGGAATTGAAAAGGAATGGACCATGGAGATTAAGAGGCAAAAGATTTAATCAAGGGCGGGGCTTGAAAGAGGAGCATTCCATGTGCACAAATATCCTCCAATGGGAAAATAAGAGTTGACTTTTGTGTCCAGATGAGACAAAAAGGTCTTTCTTCTTTTTATAAGATAAGAATAATGCTTTACTTGTGCAACTTAGGATAAGAGGTAAGTGGGGGCCTTTTATTTAATAAAAGGGGAGGGAATTCATTTTAAATAAATAAAGACTTAGGATAAAATGGTTAGCCCATAGAAAATAATTGAAAATGATAAAATAAGATTTGATCAAGGAAATTGATATTAAGCTGAAAATTTTGATTCAAGAAATTGATAAATTGCTGAATGGGGGCCCAAAATCTAGGTGACCATTTTAGGGTGTATATACACCCTTAATAGAGATGGTCTCAAAAAAATATTTTTCTCATCTAGTCCTCCAACAAACCATCCACCTCAAAAAGAGATAGTTGCAAGAAAGAATGGTAGAGGTGTTGGCATTAAGCATGATTGTCATTAGTGACAACACTTATTCTGAATAGAGCTTACCGAGCAGAACATAGCTTATCGAGCAGAATAGAGCTTACCGAGTAGAGCAGAGCTTACCAAGAAGAACAGAGCTTACCGAGCAGAACAGAGCTTACCAAGCAGAATAGTGCATACCGAGCTTGCAAAGTTTCACAGTGTTTACCGAGTGCTGCACGGTTAAATAGTAAATTTAGTTTCTACCGAGTAAAACTTTATCTACCAAGTCTCCAATGTTTACCGAGTTTGAAACTATGACGGGGTGGTTAGTATGGACTGAGTTTCCACTTCTACCAAGTGCATGACGATGCTGAGTAACGCAATGGATGCCGAGTATCAGAAAGTCACCGAGTTAGTTTGCAGTAACCATGTAACTATATTTGGGCTGACTCAGTAATATTTCTGTTTACTTGTTTAAGAGCCAACTTTAATTGTTTTGGAATTGACTTAGATTGATATATAAATAATGTTTTATGTCTTATCCAAGTATGATGAAATAGAGAAGTATGAAAAAGAGAGAAAGGCAGAGATAAGCGAATTACAAAGGGCTATAGTAGTATAAGAAGCAGCAAAGATCTATCTATCACAGAAGGTGATCAGTACATTAGAGAATCTCAATCAGCAAGTATAGTTGCAAGTAAGAGATCTACTATTTCATCCTAACAGGTGAATCAGCTTGAAATCCTTTAACCGGGTAGACTTAACAATTTTTGTAAAAATCTTTTAACTGGGTGCATACTTCATTGTATGTTTGTAAAACCTCTAACAAGGTGGACCTAGCAGTCCTTATTGCTCCTAACAAGGAAGATCATCAGAAGTGATCATTGTAAGCCTTAACCGACAAACTTTATACTGCAGTATTGAAGTTTTGTGGGTATCATCCCCACCCCAGTTTTACTTTCTACTTGGAAGGTTTCTGGGTCACCAAATCTCTGTGTTCTAAGTGTTATGAATGTTTTATTCTTTCTGTTACTCATGCATGCAGTCAGATTATCAATCTAATATTATTAAGATCTGAATCTATTAAAAGTTTTGAAGTTACTGATTCACCCCTCCCCTCTCAATAACCTAGATAGTCTTGAATATTTCCAACAATTGGTATCAGAGCTTAGTGGATCTTAGAATAAAGTTTGATAGCTTGAGAAAAGATTCAAGACAATGGAGATATTTAGACTAAACAAAGTAATTGAGAATGAAAAGCTAGATCTAGAAATGGCCATAACTCAACTCAAAGAAGCAAGAGAGCATCTTTCCCTTTCCCTAAAAAGAAGGAAGGAACTTGCAAATCAGATCAATGACCACCAGTATGTTGAAGAAAAGATTGAAGACTTTTTCCCTTCAAGAAGCTCAGATGAAGCAAACAATGCAATCAAAGAACTTCTAGAAAATAATGGATCTCTGCAAGAAGAAGTGAGAAAATTGAAAAGAGAACAGGAAATTTAGTCAACAAGATTCTATGAAGTCTTGGAACAAAGAAACAAGATGAAAGATGAAATAGATGGAAAGAACAATGAAATCCAAAATAAAACTCTTCAGCTAGAAAATCTTATTGATCAAATCTCCAATGCAAATGAAGAAATCTTAACTCTAAGATCAGAAAATGAAAATATGAGAGAAGAGCTGAGATCTGAAAAGCAAATCAATTTAAGAGCGATGAGTGAGCTAGATGCTGAAAGGAAAATCAATGAGAGAATGTTGAAATCTCAAGAAGATATGAATCAGGTGTATGAATGAAACCTTCATAGGCAAAAAGGAAAAGTAGGATTTGGATACAAAGAGGAAGGTGAATCCTCCAAACAAGGTACTCAAAAGAATCAGTTACCTACCTGTAATCACTATGGCAAAATTGGTCATACTTCAAACAAATGTTGGAGCAATGGAAAAGAAAAATTCAATTGAAAATGCTACAATTGCAATCAGCTTGGTCATAAAGCAAATGAATGCAAGGAGAAACCAAGATTTAAAGGCATATGTCACAAATGTAGCAAACAAGGTCATAAGGCATCAGAATGCAGAACTAAAACACCCAATCCAACGGAACAAATTATTAAAGAAATGTTTGGTTGGGATTACAAAACTTGGTGTAGATGTCATTACTGTGGAGAATATGGACACATTGGCATGAATTGTGTAAGGTACCACTTGAGAAAAAGGGATTCTACCATAAGATGTTATAATTGCACTAAGCTTGGTCACATAGCTAAAAACTGCATGAATTTAGGCAAAATTGAAGATGAAAAGAAAGCAAAAGCAAATAACATTAGGAAGTAGATGAGACAGAAGTGGATTCCTAAACCTACTGAGCAAGCCAATCCTGAAGTCACTAATGAAGGGAGTGGCTCTATGAGCTCTAACTAGTCTCCAAGAAAGCACTGGAACTATATCTTTATAGACATATTCCAAAATAGTTCCTGAAGTGAAAGGAAGACAGATCCAAATCAGTATGCAAGATACAACAAGATGACCAGAAGGTCGGTATTAGTTATTACCGAGTAAGGTCAAAGAAGTATGAATTTGTATGATCGCTGAGTTGCGAAGTCTTCACCGAGCAATTAATTCATAGTGGATGACAGCCTGTCTAATTCAATACCCTAATTCATACTGAGCATTAATGACAAATTTTTAACAAAAGGAGTGAAATCAAGTTCACTATTCACCGTGAACAAAAGTCTCCTAGTGCATTCAAGCGTTTTGAAGCATATTTCAACAAGATATTCTCTTTCCTCGAAGAATTTATTGTGTTCGCTGAGCTACCGTGGCATCATCCAGCGCTAAAGTGAAGAAAGATTTGGAAATGTTGGTTCATGGAGAATGGAAAGCACCAAATTTCAAACTCGTGCCCACAGTTGTCGGAACCCTAGACCCGAGTGGAGCTCAATCTCAGATTCCTCCTAAGGTACTCCTTATTAACAATATTCGCAGTCATTTTAAGTGTACAATTCAAGAGCTTGGAACCCTAGAGATAGATACTATTCGTGAGGAACTATGTGTCGATGGTGTTCTCAAACCGGAGCATCAACATTTTGAAAGCATAATGGATAACTATTTTGAATCATTTAAAGAGAAAATGAACAATAGATTCTGGATTCCACAGAAATTGGTGGAAGATTACAAAGATGATATTTGTTTCATGGTGAGCTATGATCATCTGTATATACAGGTAGCAAAACCAAGGATTGTACATGTGAAACCTCTTCCCTATGAGGTAAATATTGATGAAACCAAGAATATTATTGAAGCCCTAATTAATCAACCTGTTAATCCAAAGGCACCATATTTTGGGACATATAAAGAAGCTAAGGAGAGAATTGAGCTTAGTATAAAGCTTCCACAGGTGGTTAACAAAGGAAGAAAGAGGATGGCTAAAATACAAGCTAGCTCACCTCTAATGTCAACCGAGGAAAAAGGAGAGGACTTTGAAGAAGAAGAAGAGAAAAAGGATGAGGAGGAAGAAGAACAACTACCAGCAAAGAAGAAAGGAAAAGTATTTATCACCAAGGCACCCAAGCAACCCTCTACAGTATTTACAAGAAGTGCAAGAGGCAAGGTAGGCAAAGACAGTGAAGAAATAGTATTCAAAAGGCCTCCTCCTTCATTAAAAGAAAAGATCAAGGATATGAAAGAAGGATCTGGAATTGCAAACTTCAAATCTCTAAAATATGAAATCAGATCTAAGGAAGAGCAGCAGGAAATTGAAGATGTTGTTATCGAGAAAATAGGAAGATGGAAATACTCACCTGAAGAGATAGCTTCTCAAATCCTAGGAACTCTGCTGAACAAAATTAAGTTGAGATGGTCCAATGCAAGACAAACTATCAAGGACATCTATGCTCAAACCTTGAGGCAATTAATGCCAAGTTTGAAAAATGCTGAAATTAATAAGGCATTGATAGATAATGAAATTAAGATGACACTCAAATTTAACAATTGTTTGATTTTGATCAAAGATATTGAGTCGGTTGTGAAGAGTGCCACTGCCACATGGAAAAACATCTATAATCTTCACAAACCAAGTGTGGAAACTGTGATAATCAAGGATATTGATGATGGCAGTGATGAACATGAAGAAGATACCGAGGTAGAAAAGCAAAGTGATGAGGAAGATAATATTGTTCGGATAGCTATAGAATTCATTGCCTCACTTCCTCACTCTCTAGCAAAAGTTGCTACACCTAGCACGGAGATAACTTCAAGTATGATTGTGACAACTTCCATAGATACATCAAATGTCAAATCATCACTACCAAAACTCAATGAATCATCGACAGAAATGACTACCACCTCTTTTACCGAGTTGCAATCTCCTGTATCTACTTCAGTACCTACTTCCATATCAAGTTTTCCAGCAGTAAGTACCTCAGTTTTGGATACTTTAGTAAGTATTTCAGTTTTTGATTCTACAATTGTGAATACTTCAGTTTTGAGCCCTTCAAGTATTCCAGTCGGTAGTTTATCATTTCTCATAACTAGTCCTACAATGTCTACAATAACTTCTACAAAGGCATTAAGTGCAATAATGGTTGATCCTAAGGCTCAACCGAGTACAAGATTTTTGAGTAAGAATGTAGAAGAGGATATAGACTTAGATGAGGAGATAGAGATTCCAAAATTAGACTTTGCAAATCTTTCAGCAGATCAAATGCAAAACATTGGTGAACTCCTCCAAAAGAAAGCAAAGCAGAAGAAACTAAAAGAAGAAAGGGACAAGGAATATAAAATTATTGTAGATGTAAAGGATATTTTGTCAGAAGCATTAGGTATTAAAGTTGATTTCTCTCAACATATTTTGTTACAGTTAGCTGAGGCAGTAAACAAGTTCCATGAGGATTCCTCTGCGTCAGAAAAGATTATTGAGAAAGCCGAGAAGAAATTTGACAATAAAGTGCTTGAGCATGTTGCTCAGCATATAGCTATTAATGAGGTAGAATTATCTTTAGTTTTGACAAATATTGAGTCCTCCTATTCCAATGTTACCTCACTTGTTGCTAAGCTATGTAATGTTGCCGAGTTCACTAAGGAAGTCAAGGAAAAATTGAATAAGATTGATGAGGATCTAAAGGATAGTGCACAGAAGTTGCAACTTGAACCTAGTTCAAGCTCTGCACATCATATGAAAATCACATTCCTATCAAATGGGCAGTCATAATTATTAAAAGAAGATACAAAGATCCGGTCAACACTGCTAGATATTCAGAACATGATCCTTCCCCTCGTGGACATAATGCAAAAGAACATTGTTCACTCAAAAGCATTACTCCATGACAATCAATTTTCCATTGCAGATCACATGATTGAACTCTCTGCAGAAGTCCAAATTGCACACCAAACATGCAAGATTCTACAAGAGAATTGGGACAGAACTCTGGCACTAATCATAAAGGTACATTCTGATTTTCTTTCACATTTTGGATTCTCCCTATAAAATACTTGTATATACACCTTTGGCATTATTGTCAAAAAGGGGAGAAAATGTATAGGAGAAAGTGTATAAGATTAAGGTGTGTAATACGAAAGGGGGAGAAAGTACTCTATATAAGGGAGTCATGAAATGTATAAACAGCAGTTTGACAAAGATAAATTTTGAAAAATCAAAAAAAAGATTCAGCATGATTCTTGTATATAAGTTTTGGCTATAAGTGTTTTTGTCACTAATGCCAAAGGCAGAGATTGTTGGCATTAAGCATGATTGTCATTAGTGACAACACTTATTCTGAACAGAGCTTACCGAGCAGAATAGAGATTACCGAGCAGAACAAAGCTTATCGAGTAGAGAAGAGCTTACCGAGTAGAGTAGAGCTTACCAAGAAGAACAAAGCTTACCAAATAGAACAGAGCTTACCAAGCAGAACAGAGCTTACCGAGCAGAACAGTGCATACCAAGCTCACAAAGTTTCACAGTGTTTACCAAGTGCTGCACAATTAAATAGGAAATTTAGTTTCTACTGAGTAACACTTTATCTACTGAGTCTTCAGTGTTTACCGAGTTTGAACCTATGACCGAGTGGTTAGTATGGACCTATTTTCCACTTCTACCGAGCGCATGATGATGCCGAGTAACGCAGTGGATGCCGAGTATCAAAAAGTCACTAAGTTAGTTTGTAGTAACCGTGTAACTATATTTGGGCTGACTCAGTAATATTTGTGTTTACTTGTTTAAGAGCTGACTTTGTAATTGTTTTGGAATTGACTTAGATTGATATATAAGTAATGTTTTATGTCTTATCCAAGTATGATGAAATAGAGAAGTATGAAAAAGATAGAAAGGCAGAGATAAACAAATTACAAAGGGCTACAGCAGTATAATAAGTAGCAAAGATCTATCTATCACAGAAGGTGATCATTACATCAGAGAATATCAATCAGCAAGTACATTTGCAAGTAAGAGATCTAATGTTTCATCCTAACAGGTGAATCAGCTTGAAATCCTTTAACCGGGTAGACTTAACAGTCTTTGTAAAAATCTCTTAATCTAGTGCATACTTCATTGTATGTTTGTAAAACCTCTAACAAGGTGGACCTAGTAGTCCTTATTGCTCCTAATAGGGCAGATCATCAGAAGTGATCATTGTAAGCCTTAACCGGCAAACTTTATACTGCAGTATTGAAGTTTTGTGGGTATCATCCCCACCCTAGTTTTACTTTCTACTTGGAAGGTTTCTGGGTCACCAAATCTCTATGTTCTAAGTGTTATGAATGTTTTATTCTTTCTGTTACTCATGCATGCAGTTAGATTATCAATCTAATATTATTAAGATCTGAATCTGTTAAAATTTTTGAAGCTACTGATTCACCCCTCCCCTCTCAGTAACCTAGATAGTCTTGAATATTTCCAACAAGAGGTGCCATAGTTTCTAGCATATGTGGAGGAAGTGATGCCAAGGAAGGGGAATATGATTCTAATGATGTAGAGTATGGGGTTTCATCACCCTTCTTATTTATTCTTGTCACTGGTTTGTTGTACTAGATGTATTTTCTTGTGTATCCTCATTTTATGTGGGCTTTCTTACCCTATTTTCTTTTCATTTCTTTTGTGTGGGATACTTTGGTTATGTCTATGTATATTTTTCATTTTCTTTTCTAATAGTTGTTTTTATTTTTGTTTCCTTGGGTCGCTATTTTCTAGCCCATTTTGGTGTCTTTGGTTTTCTATTTAGCTAATGTGTTTTGGGTTTCTACCCTATGTCTTTCCTTTGTCATTTTCTTCGTTATTTTCTATAGTTTGGGGTTGTTGTTGCTAATGGTGTTGGGGTTCCAATAGGTGGTCTTTAGCTAGTGTAGGGATGTTTGTGTCTTTTTTTAAGGTTTTCTTTTCCTCCCTTTTTTTTCATTCCCTATGCTATTTTTGTTGGTGGTTGTGTCTCATGGGTATTAGTGATGGGTTTTTGGCCTTTTTGGGATGTGGTTCATTTTTTTGTGTGTGTATTTTTGGGGTCTATTAATTTTTTTATCTTTTTTTTTCTTATGGTGATTTCTTTGTCTGGTGGTAGCCTTGTTCTTTGTTTTTGTCTAAAGGGTTACTTTTCAAAGGCTTGTCAAAGCTTCTTTAAAAAAAAAAAAAACTAATAATAAATTATGGGGATAGGCTTGGCCTCAATGGTTCCTGTTGTCGTCTTTGTTTTTTTCTCTTTCGGTCTATGTATTTTCTCTTTTAGTTTCTTTTTCATGAGGTTCCTTTAGAGGTGGAGGCTCCACCTTTTGAGGTGGGGTTTCCTAATGTGATTGTGGTGTAGGAGAACCTAAGGTATCAGACAAGTACCTTACCCAATTTTTCCTTGTAATGACTCTATCCAAGTCAATTTTTTAATAAGGACTCCTAGAGAGTCTATATGGTGTTTTGTTTTGGTAGGTTAGTTGAGTTTTAGTCTTGGAAGGTTGAGTCTAAATTGGTGCTAGGATACAGCTAGTTGTTTGTGTAACATAGATAGGTGGAACAGAGTCTAAGATGTTAAAAGACTCCAAAATGTTTGGAGTAAGAGAAATTCATCCCAATTTATATTTAGAAGTGGTTTTACTTCACTCTAGAGAGAATGGAATACTCTACATTGCAAGAATAGCACAAATTGAAAAATTATCAAAAAGTTGTCATGACAACTTTTGCAACTTTGCTCAAAAATATGAAAAATCCAAAATCCCACCAACAAAAAAGAAACAACAAGAAATGAAATGGGGGAAGCAAACAAAAATTCCCTCTAACCTAAAATAAAACCAACAAAAAGAGAAAATAAAAAGGGAAACAAAAACAAAAGAAAGGGAAGGAAAACTAGACTAACTATATATAGGCTAGGCTCCTAGAAGGAAACCTAAGGGCAGAAGTAATGCTTGAGGAATTGTCCATTAACGAGCATTGTGACTTCCTCTCTTGTCAAAGTTTTGATCTTGAATGCATTATCTCCCAGTATCTCTTAAATTTGAAAAGGCCCCATCCATAGATTATATAACTTGTTGTAATCATCTTTCTTTTCCTAGGGCTTATCCCAACAAAGTACCAGATCTGAAATTCAAAAATCCTTAACTCTGGCCATTCTTTCAAACCATCTTTTTACCACCACTTGATATTTCAAAAAAATTTCCAGTGCCTAATCTCTTTTCTCTTCCAAGAGTAATAATTGTGCCAAATGTGTACGTACTATGTCCTCATTTTCCATGTAATCTTGCATAAACTGTAATCTGGGATCCTCAACTGAATGAGAAAAAATAGATCTTGTCCATAAACTAGAGGATAGGGAGACATCCCTATAGAGGTCATGATTTATACTCTATCTTCCCAGACTGCAAATCTAAGTTGTGTATACCAATCCTTGGGATTTTTGTCCAACAATTTGTTTATAATAATTAATAGGTTCTTGTTTGTTGACTCAGCTAACCCATTTCCTTACAGATAGTGATTTAAAGAAAACTTCAGGGTGATCCCATAATCAAATGCCCATTTTGAATATATTAGATATTTAAATACAATACCGTTATCGCATACAAGAACATTTGGACATCTGAATCTTGAGGCAATATTTTCTTCAAGGAATTTGATGAAAACCTCTGTAGTTTAATTATTTAGTGCTTGAGCTTCTGACCACTGAGTGCAATAATTAGTAGCAGCCAAGATGGACCTGTGTTGCCCCGAAGGAGGTAAGTTGATTGGACAAATAAAGTCTAATCCCCATTTTGCAAAAGGTCTTACTTCAATCATAGGTTTTAATGTCATTGCATGATTCCTTTCATGTATTGAGGCTACTTGACAAGTGTGATGAGTATTTACATGTTCATGGGCATATTTAAACAATGTGGGACATTAATACCCCTCCCTTGAAATTGATGGGCTATAGAGAGACTACTTCCGTGACTGATTCCATATTTGTTATGAGCATGTTCAAGGATCTTATTTGCTTCTTCTTTACTGACACATCTCAAATAGACTCCATCATAATTCTTCCTGTATAAAACTGCTCCTTGAAGAATAAATTGTTGACACTTCATTCTCTAGGTGCACTTTTGGATAGATTTTAGGTGTGTAGGAAAATTTTGATTGAGGAGGTAGTAAACAATGTGGTGTAACTCAAGTCTTGCTTAGCTCTATCCCAGTTTCTTCTAGGATCACACAAGGATAAAATTCTAGCCTATAAGGCACTGACCTAGCACCCCTACAAGGATTCACAACCTCAATCCTTTTATATTCAACTTGCAACACCATGGTTTGAATCAAGCTCTCCTCACAACATCACTCCATAGTTATCCTCTAGCTCCACCATCCTCAAAATAGTGAGTTTAGTCTGCATTCAACCTCAAATGGAGAGGAGGGTTAATTCATTTAGAATATGGTCCAAAACCATGTTTAAACCCACTTCTTACAAGGGCAACCCCATCGCTATCAAGATCTTCTTGCTGACTGTCTCAAAAAGGGCTACAAGGCTAGTAGGCCTAATTGGACACTTTTAGGCTTCTAGTTCTAAAAATTCCCAAAAAAGGTACACAACCAATTATAGATTTTATTACCCTTTTGGAAGGGCTTTCAGATTCCTCTAGTCTCCTTCCTCTAACTTGTACATACAACAGTTTCTTTGAAATAGGGCTACAAACAAGGGTTTCCTTATTTCCTGACTGAACCTGTGAGGGTTTGATTTTCCTTTTTCTCAAACCTTCCACCAAAGCTTCTCATTATTGGATATTCTTCCTAACACATCTGGCCTCCTCTCCACATGCCTAGATTGAAGAAATGAATGCTTTCAATCACTCCTAATAGCTTTGTAACACACTGTCATCCCTAGCTATGCACTCCTGGCTCGCCTAGGGCATCACAATAAAAATAATTCCCATGATTTCTAGGGCCCATCCTTGCAACATCATATAGTAAAAGGATTCTAGTCACATGTCCTAAAGGGTCATACAATTTGTACTATGGGAGAGTGACCTAGCACTCCATCTTTACAAAACTTTGTCTGGACCAACCCGAGACATGCCAAAGAACAAAAGATTTTAAAAATAATACTAAAAACTATCAAAATGATCTATTAACACTACTAATAATTAGATAAAATCCTAATCTAACACATGCATTATTTATAGTCACTCCATCAATCCATTTTCAAGCTCTGTTACACACTAGTCTTTCATTCTTCACAAAGATTACATAGCAAAAACTCATAACAGGTCTTATTTTCCATAAAAAATGATTCCCAATGCCCATAATTAGGGTTTTTCAACAATATATACCCAATCTGATGTGGTTTTACCTTTGGGTTAGGATTTGGGCCTTCTAGAGCCATTTCCTAGGTTATTAAGAAATGTTGTCATGACAACTTTTAAAGTTGTCATGACAACTTCCAAAGTTGTCATAGCAGCTTTTGGTGGCTAAGCCAAACACTTGGTCACACCCTTGTGTGACTTACTAAAATCCTTTTTAAGGTCTTTAAGACCATAACCAACCTCTAAAAACATCAAAGAGGTCATTTTCAACCTTTTACATCATTTTCCACTATTTGGCAACTCTAGCTAAGTTAGCCAAATCTAACACAACCTGACTCAACAAGACTTACCTAGGACTTAGGGAAACCAACTAACCAAAAAAATTAAGAGACCAACTAGTCTCCTTATTACACTAGTGGCTTGGCTAAGGCCACTAGAAGCCAAAAATCAAAACTAGAGACTCTTGGTAATCAAGTAGCCTTACCTAGGTGCCCTGCACCATACTCCCCCACAAACAAAAAACTCAAGTCACTCCTATGACTAAGATATCCCCTAAGATGTCAAGCTTCTTGAATTCTACAACTTCAACCCATGTTGTCTCTGCACTATTGGCATCCAACTCAGTTAAAGGACCCTTGAATTTGATCAAATCAGATACATTGAAGACTGGGGAGATGTTCAGTCCACTTGGTAGATCTAATTTGTAAGCATTAGCCCCATATTTGGCTAGGACTTTGTAGGGACCCATTCTCTTCATCTCCAAATTTATAGACACACCTTTTTTCAACCTTGACTTGTTCAAATGAACCATGACACTATCACCAAATTCAAATTAAATATTTTTTCTTTTCTCATCTAGCTTGGCTTTCAACTTTTGAGTTGAATCTAGGATATTCTTCCTAACCTGTTCTTGGATTTCCTTCATTTTTTGAGTGAAGTATTTAGCATGAAAACTCCTATACTCCATGGCTCCAAGGTCTCTAAGCTCACATATACCCCTTGGGTGCATCCCATAAACAATCTCAAAGGGACTCTTTCCAGTAGTCATGTTCATACTATCATTGTATGCATACTCAGCTTGGGGAAGAACCACATCCCATGTATACCCATATTCTTTAGTTAGGCACCACAACAAGTTGCCTAAAACTTTTTTAACCATCTTAGTTTGGTCATCAGTCTGAGGGTGTAAGCTAAACCAAATGAGAGATTGGTACCCAATCTACTCCACAATGTTTTCCAAAAGTGGCTCATGAACTTGACATCCCTATTTGAAACAATACTTAGGGGTAGTCCATGGATCCTTACAATTTCTCTAAAGAACAAATGAGCAATTTTACTAGCATCATGTGTAGTCCTGCAAGGTATAAAATTCCCCATCTTACTAAATCTATCTACCACAACATAAATTTTTTCATGACCATGCTTTGTCTAGGGTAAGCCCAAAATTAAGTCCATGCTCACACACTCCCATGGTCTATTTGGCACTGGTAGAGTTATGTACAAATTTACATTTCTAGATCCTCCTTTTTCCTTCATGCACACTACACATTTCTCAATATACTTGGTTACATCCCTAACTAACTTTGGCCAATAATAAAACCTATGTACAAGATCTATGGTTTTGTTCACCCCAAAATGACCACTCAAGCTGCCATTATGCTTCTCCTGTATGAGGATTTCCCTCATGGATCCCTTGGGAAATCACAACTAATTTCCCCTAAACAATAATCCACTTTACAAAGTAAAATCAGAAAACTTGCTATGAAAATGATTCTGAAAATTAGAGCATACCTTGTAGGCTTCACCAAAGTCTTCATCATGCTTATAGAGGTCTTTGAAACTCTCTATCCCAATGCTACTTAGTTTCACTTATGGGATGGTTAGCAGCCTCCTGCTTAGTGCATCTGCAACCTTATTCAACTACCCCTTTTTGTGCATGATTATAAAAGTGAATTCTTGAAGATACTCCATCCACTTTAGATGTCTATTGCTCAACTTATCTTATGTGTTTATGTAGCTAGGGGCCTAGTTGTCAGTAAATACCACAAACTCCTTTGGTAGCAAGTAATGTCTCCACTTTCTTAGAGATTGTACGAAAGCATACAACTCCAAATCATAAGAAGAGTATTGCATCTTAGCTTCATTTAGTTTCTCACTAAAGAAGGCTACTGGTCTACCTTCTTGGCTTAACACACTTCCTACTACCATTCCACTAGCATCACACTCCAAGGTGAACAATTTGTCAAAGCTAGGAAGCCTAAGGATAGGTTGTGTTTCTACTTGATCCTTCAGCCTTTTGAATGCTTGATCTACTAGAGAAGTCCATCTAAACTTGGTCTTAAGACCACCTTTAATAGTATCCACCATTGCTGCACAAATACCACTAAACTACCTTATGAACTTTGTGTAAAATTGAGCTAACCCATGAAATTTTCTTACCTCTATTGTTTTGGTTGGTATAGGCCAACTTAGGATATCTTCCACCTTACTTGGATCCATTTTCAATGATCCATGGGATACTACAAACCCCAAATAAAAAATCTCTTGTTTAAAAAACTCACACTTTTTGAGGTTGATGGATAGCTTCTCCTCCTACAACCTTTTGAGGACCATCTCCACATGTTTCAAATGCTCTATTTTTGTCTTACTAAAAATAAGTATATCATCTAGATACACTTCCATAAATATCCCTGTGAAATCCTTAAGCACTTCATTCATGTGCCTCATGAATGTGCTAGGTCTATTTGAGAGGCCAAATGGCATAACTCTCCCCTCATATAGCCCATGAATGGTCTTAAAGGTTGTCTTCCACTCATTTCCATCCTTGATTCTAATATGACGGTGCCCACTTTTAAGGTCCAATTTGGTGAAGTACATTTCTCCTCCAAGATAGTCCATTAAATCCTCAATTCTAGGTATGGGGAACCTATACCAGATTATGATCCTATTTATGGATCTCAAGTCTATACAAAGCCTCCACTTTCCACCTTTTTTAGATGCCAACACAACCAGGACTACACAAGGGCTTATGCTCTTCCTAATCAACCTTTGATCCAAAAGTTCTTGTACTTGTCTAGCCACCTCCAAGTTTTTCTCTGGAGTAATCTTGTAAGCTGCCTTATTGGGCAATGATGCACTTGGTACAAAGTCTATTTGATGAATTATTACTCTCCTAGGAGGTAAGGTTGTTGGGGTACCATCACTAACTATGTCTTTGTACTTCTCTAGCAACTCTTGAATTAGTGATGGTAATGATTCTACTTTGGTTTTCTCCTCCTCTTCGGGTTTAAGTAGAATAACATACTTATCACTATCCTTATCCTTGAGGGCCTTGATGAACTATTTCTTTCCACCCATTAATATGCTAGGAGTCTTGGACTGAGATTCATCCTCTTCTAACAAGGAATGAATCTTTAAAGTCTTGTTATCTTTCTTGAAAGATATGGAGTTCTCCTTTCCATCATACACTGCACTCCTATCAAATTTCCAAGGCCTACCTAACAGCAAGTGGCATGCATCCATAGGCAACACATCACAAAGTAGCTTTTTCCTTATACCCTGCAATAGAAAACTCCACCCAAGTTTCCTCATTCACCAATGCACTCTTACCTTTATTCAGCCATGTTACCTTGTATGGATTGACATGAGGGATCTTCTCCAACTTGAGTTTGTTCATAGCTTCCTCCGATATAATATTTTCTGTGGAGCCTGAATCCAAAATCACCTTATAAACTTTTCCAAGTATTTTACATCTCACTCTAAATAAAACTCTCCTATGCTTGGGTTCATCGTTAACCAACTATCTGATCAAAATCCTCTTGAACATCAAATTTTCTCCCATTTATGATTCAGTATGGTCAACCTCAGGTGTCTTGACACTTGTCATGTCTTCATGCGAATATGCAATCCTCTTTCCACTATTTGATGAGGTAGGCTTATCAGGGCACCTATAAGCCGGGTGACCCAACTGGCCACAATTGTAACATTTCATATTTGCAAAGTATGAGTTTCTCCTTCCTATACCTCTTCCTCTATTAGGGCCTCCTTGTGTACCTCTACCTCTAGAATGACCCCATCTTGAATTGGTTTCACCTCCATGCTCAGTCAACTTTGATTCTCCTTGTTTTCTTTGCTCATTACCCCTACCTTGGTAACCACCTCGGTGACCCACTTGGTCTCTACCTCTACCTCTACCCCTTTTATTGGAATCTCCCTTCTTCTTGTTCCTCTCTTCAACTTTGAGAGATAATTGATGGCATTTTTGAATAGTGGTTGGAGTCCACAAGCTTATCTCTTCTTGGATGTTCCATTTGAGACAACTTAAATATCTGGCCACCTTAATGGATTCCTCTTCTTGGATCTTGGACCTTGTTGGTTCCTCAAACTAGACTTAATGATTTCATAAGAAACCAATACATCTATAGTTTTTAAGGATGGGTTATATCCAAATATAAAGCTCAAAGATGACTCGACCAACTATAGGGACAAGACTGCCCTCTGCACTTCTGGCTCTGCAAAACCAAGAAGGGTGCTCGTAATCTAGTAAAATAAAACTTATTTCACTAATCACTAACTGGATTTAAATATAATAGATGAATGGTAAGAAAATACTAAATGAGAACCACTCATTCATTGATTCTCCATTACCATAAGATGAGGCAGAATAGGTAGGTCACAATACTTCATAGATTTTTGATAAATTTGTATCAAATGGGGGAGTACAATAGAACCCTATCAAGCATTGAGTTCTATAAACTAGCTTCACTGTTGGCCAATGCCTTATCCATTGGGTAACACCCTCACTACAAAATTATGATACATAAACAAATATATTGAACTTTGATGATCTTCATCCTTTGAAAATACTAATCACCCTATGGTGGATTTTATCAAAGGACTCCTGAATTCACACTACTTACTGGTATCCTTGTACAAACCTCAGAGAATCAGTGTTATATCTAAAGCTTATTTAATATGATCCTAGATCAAACCTGAAGAATATCAACACATAACTCAAACAAAGAACACACATAGGAGAGATGTAAACCCTAGATTTTATTCAATACATATGTTATATCATCATGTATACACAAAGTGCTTTAAAATGCAAACTATCTGGATATTTTACTGAACCAACAAAATGCTATTATGAAAACTTGGCCTAATACAATCTACTATATCCTAGACTGAGAGAAAAGTCATCAGTCAGTGTTCTGAAACTAAATAGAAAACTAAAACTACATCTCCTACCCAACCCACAGAGCACTTGGGACCAATTCTAAGAAAATTCACAGAGAATTAGGAACCCTTACAATAATGAAAAGATCTGTATATATCCCTCAAGAAAGAAAACCTAAAAGATACTTCTATTATGACACTTGTCTCTTCCCAAAAATATCAATTTTGCAAACAACTTCTTTCCCCACCAAAATCTGACCCTGGAGACAAAAGCACTTACTGCTCTTTCTTGGTTGCTCAAAATTGATTCTATCCTTTGTCCTTCAATCTGTCATTTCCCTCCATTTCCAATGGTATATTACACTTATATGTTCAGGCAAAAATTGATCCTCCAGCAACATTTTTAATTTTCAGCTTCATGGGCAACTAAAAGAATCAAAATTTCAAAAATAAGACATAGTTTGAACTTTACCAATTTGTTTATTTTCATCTACACATTTCAATTTTTAGCAAGCCCCACATGTGCCATGTGGTACCATCAGATTCGATCATCCTACCATCTCATCACCTAGCTGGACCTCTGCATTTCACTTATGCCACTTGGCGCTCTTTGGTTGGCTTGTGTATCTGACTGGGCATCCACCTATACATTCTTGCCACCTCATCAAAGCTGCCATGTGTCACCTTGATGCATGATCACAGTGGTTGATTTTCCTCCTTGCGGTCATGTGACCACTATCGGATCCAGCACGTATCTCAAGGCCATCAGATCTGTAAACTCATATTTCATCAAAATTTTGTACCTATGCATGGGGCCCACCTACTCTGCCACTGCCTACTCATCACCAGCTAGGTGCCTCAAACCACATGTATGTAAGAGAAGCCTTCAATCCAAGCGTCCACTTTGGACACCATATGTTTGTGTGCTTTATCTTATAAACATCAATTTTCCCCTTTTCGCGGTGAATGTGAGATAAATTCATCTAACTTTATTAAATCTTTCTTCAAAAATTTGTTTCATAGTGTGTACCCAGTTGGCACGCACTACCCGAGCCCACATAGATGTCCAATCACAAGCCTTCCTTCTCTACTCACTTTACTAGTCAATTGAGTGCATTTGTTTTGAAATTATTCAAAACTATGAAGCACAACAAATGTGGGATTTTTTTAAAATTTCTCTTACCATTGCCCCATACCTGCACACACCATGCTTTTCTCACCTTTAAAACTTCACACAACCTCTACATAATACCTGCACCAATTCTCCTGTATTCACACTGGTATCCATTTGACTCACGCTGGCCTCCCCTATTTTGTATTTTCATTGGCATCTTCAATCTATTGGTAGCCCCCATTTTTCTCAAATGATGACATCCTTTTCATACTAGCTACACACATCAATCATCGTGCAACCCCTTCTTCTATTTATTTTAAGGTGGCTCCTACGTGAGCAGCCCCATTACATTGCCTTGTGTTTTGGCTCTTACGTGAGCAGCCCCTTTCATTGTGTGGGTTCTCCATTTACCTTGCTTTAGATTGTAATTTATGCAAAATGTTCCTCCATTTAGAGCTAGTTTTATATATAAATACTCACCAGAATGTGTGGTTACATATATGGGGGTGGTTCTTCATAACTATACTAGAGTTTCTAGAGACTATGGAAAATATTGATGCATATCCACAAGATTGGTAAAATACCCAATCTGAAACTTCTATCTGCTATGTACTCAAACCAATATCTAAAACCCTATAATATTGAATCTTTGAAGCTACAGATTCATAATGAAATGATTATTTTAAGATCATTTCATAAGAATAATGCTTTACATTTGTACTTAAAACACTGGTTCTGCACTAATAGATGAGATGACTGGCAAGTCATTTACCCCAAACCTTGTTGTCAAGCTCTCCACTAGAACTTTGATTGCATCCTTGCGATTACCAATATTAGCAAAAATCCTACTAAAGCAATACACTCCACCTGCAACTGTTGTTATACCAGGTATGCTGGTTGTTAGAAAGTGAAGAGGGGACGAAAACACTGCAATGACTGCAGCAAGGATTGATGTTGCTTGACTACTAGCATTTAGTCTGTCAATTATAAACAAACTAGTTTTGCAGTAAACAACAAAATCTTCACAATTGTTCTTAAAGACATTGTAGCATCCAAATCCATTTTAAAGTAAATATGTTACCCCATGCAACACTGTCTCAAGTGGGTCTGACTCTGCGAGTGTGCATGTCCCTCCTTGAGCTTTGGCAAGAAAGAATCTTGGGTTGACTCCATATTCTTAAGGTACAATGCTCCTCCATCAAGGAAATAGTCAAGGCAAGAGAAAATTACTGCATTGATATCTTGTTGAAGCCTACACAACTCACATGCATTAGTAGTCTTAGAATACCCTGAGCTGATCAAAAGTAGATCAAGCAATGCATTGTCTTTTGATTCAGATTTTCCTCTAGTAAAATGAATGACCTTGTTGTCACCAACATAAATGCTAAAGTTTTAATCACCTAAAAATGGTCATTAGCCCCTTTTTGCTAAAATCATAAATTGTTTATTCTAGATCAAATCCTGGTTCTATCATTTATTTGATTATTTTCTATGGGCTAACCATTTTATCCTAAGTCTTTATTTATTAAGAGGAATATTTCCTCCCCTTTTAATAAATAAAAAGCCCGCACTTTTCCTCTTATCCTAAGTTGCACAAATAAAACACTATTCTTATTTTATAAAAAGAGAAAAAAATAAAAAAATAAAAATCTTATTTAATTAAGAGAACATGCTCCCTTTTAATTAAAAATCTCTTTTAATTAAATAAAAAAATCTTTTTAATGGAAACCACTTTTCTAAAAATAATAAATAAATAATAAAATAAAAAGACTTTTTGTCTTCACATGAATGCACACTTTCCAAGGTGAGTGGAATATCTTTTTGCCTCTTAATCTCTTCCACATATCTTTTTTGTCTCTTAACCATGTCCATTGATTTTGCCTCTTGAGAATCTTGAGCACATGGATCAACCAAGATTTAATTTCCACCTTTGATAATTCTTTTTTTGCCTCTTAATCTTGACCCTTCGTTCATTTCTAAAATCCTTTAAAAGGAGGCTCTCTCCTCATTCTTAATCACTCATATTTTCCATCTCTTGCAAATAATCTATCTTTTGCATGATTCATCCTCTTGGAGTCTTGGCATCTTAGCATCTTGGAGTCTTGGAGCTTCTCAATCTTGGCATTTTGTAGCTATGGTATTCTTAGATCTCTCATATTGAAAGATTGCATCATCATTTCATTTTTATTCTTGCATCATAGTTTAGTTTCATTACCATTTCATTCTTAATCTAGTTTCCTTTATGCTATAGATTAGCTCACATAATTTAATTAGCAAGGATTTGTAATACTTCTATTTTTCATTTTTATAGCTTAGCTTGCATCTTCATTCTAGCATAGTATTGCATTGCATTCTCATTTAGATTTCTTGTGGATATTGGCATTCTTTCCCTTTTCTTCATTGAATCTCCCATTGCATGGTTTACTAGCAAGGTTATAGGCTTAATAGCTCTAGCTGAGAGCAAACTTAAAATACCCTTGCACTCCATGCCTAGGGAGCTCTAGGTCGCTTTCTCAAGGTTTCCCTCTCATGGATTCCCTTGGATATAATGACTTAGAGAAGTGAACTTTTTAGAGTACACATTTTTGGCACCCACCGCGGTACAGAGTAGCTTAACTTTGTCCTTTCATTTTTGCATTAATTTTGGCTTAGTTTTCCTAACCTCTTGTTGTTCCAACAAGTTGTTTTGATGGTGCTCTTACTTTCATGGAAAATGTTTAAAATTGCTTGAGGTACTTTGTTCCATCTCTACAACATTTGGATTTTGGGATTAAAATTGAACCTCTCATGTTTTTGGCTTGAGTGTTTACATGCTTTCATGGAACACATTTCAATTGATGCTCTTAATGGGAAATGAAAGAACATAGATTTGTTTTTACAAGTTTTTGTAAGTGAATGCTTGTGTTTAAACCTTAAGTAATTCTTGGTTCCAATATCAAATATCTCATTGAGTGATTAAGGACATGGATTCATTCCTTGTTTACATAGGGAGTTAAATGCATCACTTTGTGGACTCACTCTATGTTTGCTTGGAAAGTTAAATATTACATTGTTCAACCCTTTTTCATTTGTGAGTAGTATTGATAAGCAACTTTGGAGTAATTTTGATTGATCTTGTTGGTAAACTGGGTGTTGGACTCACTTATTTCTAATTGCCCCTCATTACCGCCCTTTGGATGCAAGGTCAACATTCATACATAGGGGAGGGGTCTACTTGAAAAGAGCGTTAAGTGTTCCACAAAGTTCTCCTTTTATGCTTTCTTGATCTTATTAGTTTTCTAAGGTGTGGACTCACTTTGAGTTTGTGTGAGGAGTTAAATGTTCCACCTTGTGGACTCACTTCACATTCACTTGAAGAGTTAAATGTTCCACTTTTGGACTCACTTCACATTTACTTGAAGAGTTAAGTGTTCCACCTTTAGTTATTTAAATAATTTTGATAGTGAATTACTTACTTTTTATTTTTAGAAGGCCTGCTTGGGGACACACCACCTCAAGGGATGACCTTAACTCCTATGTTCCGGCAGAGTATAAATAGTGGGTGGTGAATCAAAAGACACCTCTCTTGGGAATTGAGTTTGATATCACTCTTGGCTAAGCCTCAAAGAATTTTATACCTTTGAGAAGTGAAGGAGGAGATTTGGGTTACCGTCTCCCCCCAGCTGTGTGATTTCAGATTCTTCTCATCTACTAATTTGGGCCTCATGTACCTTGCATATATCGAGCACTCCTTTTAACAAAGCTATGTATATCCATGTAGACAGCTTGATAGGATGTTGTTGTGTTCTAAGTGCCTGCTAAAACATTTTCAAGAACATACACAAGTAGAATCTTTAAGGAGTAGAAATACTAAGTCACTATTCTTGTTCATGTGCAAGGTTGCTTTGCCCCTTGCTCATTGTTTGAAGACAATTTCTTGCTTGAACTCCTTGATTGTTGTCTTATGTGCTTGATCAATGATAAAAATCTATTGATATACTTACTTGATCTTTTAAAATGCTTCAAAACTAAGATTTTTATGTTCACTGGTCATAGAGTCGTATGACCCTGGAACAGTGTCGTGCATCTTGTTCTAAGAATTGTCACACGATAGTTCACCCCGCTTGCCTGGAAAGTGTCGCCCAGAACCTTTTTGCTGTCTTGTTGTTATTGCAATTCGGAGCTGCTAAACTTGCATTTTAACCTACTGTAGAGTGTCTTTTTCTTGTTCTTATTTGAAGTTGGCTTGTTATCTGCATGCTTAGACTTGTTATAGACTGAAACAAATGAGCTAAAACTATTGGATTTGAGCTTAATGAATGCTACTCTTGATCACTTGTCGCATCACGGTTACCTCTCTAGCTACTTGCTTATTGAGCTTCTTGCTCACTGCTCAGCTTTAGTCAATTGATTGCTATAAGTGCTTGAGCACTTTTGATGAGCCATATCTCTATTGTTCTACTTTGACAAGTGATCTTTATTAGCTTTTCTTATCTCAAATTTGAGAAACTTTGTCTCATTCTATTAGTCAACCAACATCTCTTTTCATGCCAGTTACAACGCGGTCTCAATTTGAGCAGGAGAATCACTCTCCATTCACTTATACATAGTTACCTTCTCCAACTAGATGCTCATGAGTGCCCATTAGCAACAACAGTTCTAGTTCTAACCAATCTAAGGATTCTAAGGCTACCCCATGGTACAAAGGAGGTTTCCTCTTTTTCACATTCAAGACCCCCAAAAACATAGACAGTGTCTCACTCACTTTGACTAAACAAGAAAAATTTCAACACCTGCAAGAACACTTTGAGCGTAAGGATAAGCATGCGTGCTTAGAAAAAGAACACAATTAACAAAGGATGGATGCTGCTAGGCGCATGGCTTCTAGAGGAATGTCTTATGAGCAACCCGAGACTAGTAACTTTGAGCATCGACCTCCTTTTAATGAAAACAATGGCAACAACACACCACAAAGATCTCCTCCAAGACCCACTTTTGGTATGCCTTCTTCACCTCCTAGGCCTCCTCCCTCTCAACATGAGGCAGAGGCTAATGATGAGATTTCTAGTGAGGATCTTATGAGATTTGAACAAGATGTGGTCTCCCAACGAATGATGCATAAGCTTTTAGAGCATAATGGCGATCAATATTTTCAATATATGACTTCTAGAGGATACAAGCTTCCTCCCAATGATCAATATTTTCAATATATATTTTCAAAGATCGAAGAATTATGCCTCACAATGAACTTTCTATTGATCCTAGTACGTCTCTAGTTGCTGCTAAGAAAACACTTAAGATGATGAGCCTTGGTATGGGTGAATATACACTAGATTACTTTGCTTCTATACCTATTTCTCCTAGGTCATATGGGAAACCTTCTGATAAAATGAAGCCTTCCACTTCTGTTATGGTGATCTTTGATACTTTTGTTCCTTCATCCATTCCTTTAGAAGCAGAAAGAGAAGAACAAGCTATTCAAGAGTGGATCTATAGAGAAGATTCCAAAAATACTCCCATGTTTAGTAATTCAGACATAGATACAGATGAGTCACCACTACACATTATGGCTCACATGGGAGATGATCTTCCTTCTACTTCACTTCTTTGGGGAGAAGAATGTATATCTACTGATGATATGGCTAAGGCCTCTATGTCTAGAACCTATGTGCCTAAAGAATCATTTTACTATGATAGACAACGTCGCAACATTGCATGATTGCTACCAAGAGGTGATCTCTCACATAATGACATGAGTATCTCTACTTCTCAGCATCTTAAGACTCTTCCAGAAGATTCTTCCATGATAGATATGGATGTTGATGTAGTTCATACCTCTCGTAACCATCCTGATGTAGTCGATGAGTCTCGCGAAGGGTCTGATGGGTTTGTTCCCCGTATTGCCTTAGTAGACTATGTTGGTCCTTCTATGACAAATCTAGATCTAGCTACTTTTGGAGCCTACCTTATAGACTCAACCTCTCTTGTTACCAGAGATGACACCCCTCACATAAATGCTATTGAACCAATCACTTCATTTCATCTTGCATCAACACCTATTACTTCTTCCACCAGCGAACTAGCAACAAAAAAGATTGAATCAACAATCAAGTATCATAGTCATCAAGTCAAAAGAAAAGAGAAATGATCGGATGGAGAAAACCACATTGTGGTAGTATTCGCACCTAAGAAAAGTAAAAATAAAAATCTGCTCAAAAATAATGATTCTCAAATAAAAGATGACAAGCCGATTCTGTACAAAAAATTGGTGCACTACTTCAAGCATGATCTCATATCTGGTATGCTTTAGCCCATTCCTAAAGCTGAGAACAAAGTTGCTAATGCCTTGGTTACTTCAACATCCATCTTACAAATGAAAAGGCATAAATCTCACTTCAAGTTCCTGGTGGATGAATTACGCTATCCCACTCACAAATCTTACAATCCTACCATCTTTTCATATATTCCACCTCATATTCTTCCTAAAAATCCACTACGCCATTCTTTCCGCCATCCCTTACACTTTGCCTTTGTCTCTGGTGACTTGTATAGGAAAGGTCTAGATGGAACTCTCCTTAAGTGTCTAGAAATAGAAGAGTCAGAAAAAGTGCTAGCTGAAATACACGATGGCATGTGTGGATCACATTCTAATGATCCTCCGCTAGCTCAAACATTGCTTAGGGCTGGTTATTATTGGTCAAACTAGTTGAGACCTCCTATCGTCATAGCTACAACATCTAGGCTTGGGGCCTATCAGTTCTCTACATCAGAGGAAGTAGATTCTTGATGCCCATTTCTGTTTGGGGCATTCTTTGTACATATTTTTATTGATCTTGAAAAACTCCAAAAAAAATCATATATGATGCTAAAAAAATCCTAAAAAGCATAAAAAGTACTCAAAAAATGAGCATCCTAGTGAAAACCTAGCAATAGGCGCTTTGATGTCTCACCAAAAAAATTAAAAAAATTAAAAAATTTTTAAAAAATTGAAAAAGTGCCTTGGTAAAAACCTGGAAACAGGCACCTTGGTAGTAAAAATACAAAAAAATTGAAAAAGGTCCTAAAAAAGAAATTGCAATAAATCTATCAAGTGGTGAAAACCTGGAAACAGGCCCTTCTTGAGACCTTTGCACCTATGTCTATCAGTCTTGCATGGTGCTCATTCGCTCCATTTTTTGCTTTGCCTCTCCTAGCCTAGAATTGACTCTTGTCTTAGTCTAGGGGGCATCTGTTGTTTTGAGCTTATCTTGGGTCTCTTTGTGCGTCAGGGTTTCTTGGGAAACTTGGTTCAAACTATGTTTTTCAACACTACCCTTGCGTTGAGTGTTTCTCAACACTTATCAAATGTCCTACCCTAAAGTCTAGTATGATATGATATTTCTCATTTGTAGATGCGATACTCAAAGTTTGACTCTATGACCTGCACACACGCACTTGACTTGCTGAGATTTGTTTGACTTTATTTCTTTGCGTGCTATCTATGATGATTTCTTTGCTGAGTGTTCTCCCCCTATGATCATTTTCGATGATGCATAGCTAGAAGACTGAGGGAATGAGAACATGTTTTATTGCTTTTTCTACTTGTGGGTATATTTTGTTGGTCCTAACTGTCATGAGTATTTATGCTGGTCTTACTTGACACTATGGACCTACAAGGTATTATCCTTGACTATTTCGTAATTGCATGCTTATAGCTATCCTGACTTTTCATGTGTCTTGATGCTAGCATAATCTTGCCATATCAAACTTAGGTAATCTCACTACACTAGTCATCTTGACTTACATGTCTTTGGTGCCTAGGTGGGATTCCCACATTTCTATCTGATATAGATCATATTCATATCCACATAGTTATGCTAGTGTGCATTGTATGATCTTGCAATGCTACCAATAATGCTCGATGATGATAATTAAATGTCTATTGGCTTTGTAACCTTGCAAGTAAACCACTTTTCATGTAGCTTGCATTCTTAAGTTCATGTTAGTTAGTCTTGCATCTTGCATATGGAGAGAGCTATCATTTATCTTTCATGGACTTGTTAATCAACTGCGCTTGCATTTCACTTCTTTTCAATCATGTCTTTCACTTCTTGTCCTTCATATCACATCATTTTCTATTCATTTTAGGATCGAAACCAAAATCCTTGATCACCCAAATCACCTTTCTCCTTCTTCCACGCAGTTGGCTGACCTTTTGAGGCCTGATCCTTCAATCTTTGCGAGGGCATTCTTCACCTCTTAATCTCCATCTCTTTCAAACTTCTAGTCTTTCATTCACTTTCAATCTCAAGTTCAAATTCTTCCCCCTCCGTGGTGTTTTCGGGTTGAGGGACTGCTTGGTTCATGCCCTGGGTCCCATGTGTGGGGTATACCTTCACTGCCTGATGGTTATTTTGTTCTCTCTCTTCAATTATAATTTCTAGTGATTTGATCATGTCGCTCTTGCTTCTGCATTCCCTCTACCTAGATTTCACTTTCGATCCCGAGGGGGCAGACACATCATATCTTATTGGCTATCTCTTTCCTAAGTGTTCAGTACTGTCGCTACCAGGCTGACCATGCAGGATTTTCTATTTTTCTGCACTTCATTCTTTGGAGTCAGATTGCTATTTGCTTGCCTTCTTGGCTATCTATTGCCTTCTTGGCTGATCTATTCTTTGACATAATGTGTTCCCAAATCGATCACACATTAGTCAAAGAGGGGCAAATGTAATCACCTAAAAATGGTCATTAGCCCCTTTTTGCTAAAATCATAAATTGCTTATTCTAGATCAAATCCTGGTTCTATCATTTATTCGATTATTTTCTATGGGCTAACCATTTTATCCTAAGTCTTTATTTATTAAAAGGAATATTTCCTCCCCTTTTAATAAATAAAAAGCCCCCACTTTTCCTCTTATCCTAAGTTGCACAAATAAAACACTATTCTTATTTTATAAAAAGAGAAAAAAATAAAAAAATAAAAATCTTATTTAATTAAGAGAACATGCTCCCTTTTAATTAAAAATCTCTTTTAATTAAATAAAAAAATCTTTTTAATGGAAACCACTTTTCTAAAAATAATAAATAAATAATAAAATAAAAATAAAAATAAAAAGACTTTTTGTCTTCACATGAATGCACACTTTTCAAGGTGAGTGGAATATTTTTTTACCTCTTAATCTCTTCCACATATCTTTTTTGCCTCTTAACCATGTCCATTGATTTTGCCTCTTGAGAATCTTGAGCACATGGATCAACCAAGATTTAATTTCCACCTTTGATAATTCTTCTTTTTGCCTCTTAATCTTGACCCTCCGTTCATTTTTAAAATCCTTTAAAAGGAGGCTCTCTCCTCATTTTTAATCACTCATCTTTTCCATCTCTTGCAAATAATCTATCTTTTGCATGATTCATCCTCTTGGAGTCTTGGCATCTTAGCATCTTGGAGTCTAGGAGCTTCTCAATCTTGGCATTTTGGAGCTATGGTATTCTTAGATCTCTCATATTGAAACATTACATCATCATTTCATTTTTATTCTTGCATCATAGTTTAGTTTCATTATCATTGCATTCTTAATCTAGTTTCCTTTATGCTATAGATTAGCTCACATAGTTTAATTAGCAAGGATTTGTAATACTTCTATTTTTCATTTTTATAGCTTAGCTTACATCTTCATTCTAGCATAGTATTGCATTGCATTCTCATTTATATTTCTTGTGGATATTGGCATTCTTTCCCTTTTCTTCATTGAATCTCCCATTGCATGATTTACTAGCAGGGTTATAGGCTTAATAGCTCTAGCTGAGAGCAAACTTAAAATACCCTTGCACTCCATGCCTAGGGAGCTCTAGGTCACTTTCTCAAGGTTTCCCTCTCATGGATTCCCTTGGATATAATGACTTAGAGAAGTGCACTTTTTAGAGTACATAGAAGTGAGTAGCTCTACAGGAGATAAATGTATCATCCAAATGTGTGTATACTTGGATGAGAGACGTGTGCAACATTTCCCATAATTTTCCCTTTGGCCTGCGATCACTTTATATGCTGGTCCTTCTTTTTAAAACAATGTCATCTTCTATTTCTTATGCTGGCTTTTTCTTTTCTAGACTAGCATGCTGATGTGCCTTGTATATTAACTAAGAATTGTACTTCAATAATGTAAGTTGGGTTGGCTTACTCCAGATTTGGACATCATCACTCTGACATTGATTTTTATTTTCAATTTCATCCAAACATAGCTTTTAATGAATTCAGACCATAAGCATCGAACTAGCAAGCATAACCATCCATCTTTTACATCTCTGCAAATTGACCATACAAACAACAACTGGCCTTAGGAACTAGCTTTAAAAACTGACCAAATAATAGGATGAGATGTTGACACTTGGTGGACTCACAGATTGTTATTTCAATAATCACCCTACAACATATCTTTTCTTGAAAGTTCATGTGGCGCGAGATTTTAATCATTAAAGTTGGCTGCTTACCAATGTTTGCAAATGCACATTTCAAAACATATGCAAACCACCTTGGATTTACTTATGCAAAAATATCAAACTGCATCCTGAGATTTTGATATAGGAGCATCCTGGGTGTAAGAGGAATCTTGCATCACCCAAAAATATTTTAGGTTTCTTTTCAATAAGGGCTATCTTGTGCAGAGGTGCTATTTTTAGTAATTTTTCCATTCGAGCTCAGAACGGTCTATTTTCTTTCCTAGAGGTTTATTTTGGTCATTTCAGCCTACTAGTAAAGTTTCATTGCCAAATCAAGTCTAGTTGTAAAGAAATTCACGCCCTTTCTAAAATGGGGTCATCATAGTCAATCGGGTCAACAGGTGATGACTTATGGTCTCTGGAAGTTGGGCCACCTGAAATGGCGGAAAATAAATTTCTTTCAAAATTTCTATTTGGGTTTCAAAAGATCTTTTGAGCCGACTATGATGTAATAAAATGAAAAATAAAATAATTCTAAGTTTGGTCGGCCTTTATGGCTAAATTTTTGGAACCTTCCCACGTGGTGGAAAATTGCCTATATCAGGAAGGCTGTAGTGTTGTCTTAGGTAGTCAAAGCAATTTAGAGTAGTTCTGGGTAGTAGATCTAGGTAATAATTTGAAGCTTTGTCCTACAGAATATTGTAAGGGAAAATGCCCATGTGGCTTTGCATATTGTAATTCTAAAATTTGTAATTCCACATTTGTGGAGATAATAAGAAACCCATTTTCTATTCTTATAAATTATTGTTGTTTCTTTGTTTCTGTTATGTTTGTATGGTATTAAGGGGAGTACCCTTCATCAAGTGGTATCAGAGCAGGAGTTCTTGAGTGTGTAAACAGATCCCCAACTATGAGGCAGTTTGCACAAGGAATGTGGTATAGGGTTTTAGTAAGCAGCGTGAAAATGCCTCCATGAAGGGAATGTGGCAAAAGAGCTAGTGGTGTGACACTTGAGCTTAGAGCTCTCCAGAGATAAGTGTGAGCATTGAAAGAAGAGATTCACAGAGGAATGAATCTTAATGTCAAAAATAAAAGTGAGGATGAAGCCGAAGGAGAAGAAGGAAATTCTGATCAGGAAGGAGAAGGTGAGATTTTGAATCAGGAGGAAGAAAGACTTTTTCAGGCCATTTCCAAGATTGGGAAAAGACCTAAGATTGAGGTTCTTACATTTTCAAGATACCTTAACCCAGAAGAGTTGATCATCTGGATCAATGAATTAGAAGAATACTTTGAGTATGAAGATATTTAGGATCCTAATCGGGTCAAGTTTGCAAAGGCCAGACTGAAGGGCCATGTGAAGATTTGGTGGCAAGATATTCAATTGGAGCAAAATAGAAGAGGAAAGGATAAAATCACAAGATGGGATTGGATGGTGGATCAATTCAAGCAACAGTTCATTTCTGTTGATTATAAGCTTGACCTGCTAAAGAAAATGCAAAGTTTGAAGCAAGCAGGAAGATTTATTCAGGAGTATACGGAGGAGTTCTATCGAATCCTCATCAGAATAGGCCATGTAGAAGCTAATAGGGAGAAGGTTGCTTGTTAACTTAATGGGTTGAGGCCGAGCATTCAGGAGGAGTTGAATTTGGTTCGAATTAACAGTATTGAAGAGGCATACGAGTTTTCCCTAAAAGTAGAGAAAAAGTTGAACAAGAAGTTTGAGAGTAGACAAAACGGTAGAGGTCATGGAGGACAATCTAGTGGATGGTCATATGGAGGCCGAAATGAAGATCTGAAAAAGAAGGATGAATCTAGTAGTAGTCAGAATTAGAGAGGAAACAATTCCAATCATTTCTATGATCAGAATAATAGAGATCAGAGAGGAAGAGGAAGAGGACAAGGATTAGGAAAAGGAGGCTTCCATGGAACATGTTTTCACTATGGAGAAGAAGGTCATAGGGCATATGAATGTCCCCAATGCCAAGGAAGGACATATATGAGAACTGAATGTCAGGCTAGGGTTTGTTGACTCATAGTGTTCCACTATCAATAATCACATCACAACATTTACCCTCACACTTGCATCTAGTGTGAAACAAGCTCCTCCTTTGCTCAGGTTTACTAGTATTGACTCATAGTGTTTACTCGACTGAAGCTACAAAACATCAACGCTTGGCTAGTTTTTTTTCTTGTGCTTTGGGGAGCCATTCAAAATTTTGTTATGGTTTTGGGATCAATTTTAAAACCCACGGAAGTTGTGGGAGGTGAGTCAATTCCTTTAGTGGTTGGGGAAGCCCTACAAAACCACAAAGTCTTTTCTTGCTTCTTGATGATCTATCTTCTAAGATAGCTTGTCTTGATGGTTTTGGGAGCCATGATTATTCCCAATGTCATGGTTTGGGGAGCCTATAAAATCCTAAGGATTTCTTTGTTTGGGAGACTCATTTTGGTGGTTTAGGGAGCCCTTTTGAAATCCCTAGTTTCATTTTTTACTTTTTTTATCAATCTCTTTGTGAAGTTTGTGGTGATGGTTTTGGGAGCCATGTTAAAACCCAAGGCTACAATTTTGGAATTCCTTCAAAAATTTGAGACTCTTCTTGATTAGGAAATTAGTTCTTTGATGCTAGTAACGAGAGCCTGGAAAAATCCATGTTTCACTTGTATAGTTTAGGGAGGCTTGAAAACCATGTGGTATGAAGCCTAGGCTTCATGGGTATGTTCATTTGGGTATCTAGTTTGTTTTATGATCTATTTCTTGAAGCTACTGACCTTTAGCTGGTTGCTGGCTATTGTTTTGTAATTTCTCTTCTTTTTTAGTTGGTTTCTTTCACAGGGTTCCATATCATCCTCAAAAATATGCTTTTATATGGTTTTGGGTCCCTTCAAAACCTGTTTTTACCCTAATAAAAAATAATCCTATTGTATCTCTTTATTCTTCAATAAATTGATCATCTAATTGTGTTCCTTTGAAATTTTTTGACACTTCAATTGAGGTTACTTCAAAGGTTCCTAATTCTTGTTTAGAGCTAATTACCCTTCCTTCACACTCATTCACTTCTTCAAAGTGACTAATTAAGGCTTCCATCATTCCTCCCTTATAGGGACATCAATTTCATTCACATTTGGTTGGCAGACATATTTTAGTATATTCATCTTTGGTTCTTGGTCCACAATAGTTTGTACATAGTTCTAGTTTATCACATTCTTGTTTATTTAACTTAGCTCATTTTCTTTCATGGACAAGGAGACACCTAATAAATTTTCAAAGACATTGTGACACATTTGGATTCTGATTCCTACGAACTCCTATTTAGAATGGGAAGCATACCTACATCTATATATGGTTTTGTTTCTTCCTAAGGGGAGATAAGTTATTTCTAAGAATTAAATTTTATTTTTTCTTTAAATACTTAGCATTCTTGTAGGTTATTATTCTAGTTAAGTTTACTTGGTGAATTTTCTCCTTTATCCCACATTATTTGTGATTTTAGTCTCATGGATGGTAAGTGCTTTATATACTCACCCATTTCTCTAATATAAGAATCTCAGTAAAATAAATAGCAATACATATTATTGCATTGCAAGTTCTTGCATTTAATCTCATTGTTCTTCATTTATCTCTTGTGGTTGATAGTTTCCTGGTTTGATTTGTTGAAGTTTGCAACTTGATGGGCTCTTAATATTTACAACAGTTACAAGAGAGAAACCTTATATCTTTGACCAATTTATTTGGAGAACAACTTCATCATTTTGTTCTTTAATGATTAAACATGAAGGTGCATATACTTTAAACTATTGACTAGCTTATTCTCGGACTCTTATTTTGAAACTTAGCTCTCCATTTTCTAAAATGGATCCATAACCTTACTATTTTTCTTATGTAAAACCATTTTACCTCTCTATTATTTTCCTTTTTGAAGTGATCTTCAATTTGTTTCTATCTTTGTTGTCTACTAGATCTACTAAGAACTATAAAGGCCCTGGAATTTGTGTCATAGAAGACTCATTGTCCATTACAAAATAATTAAAAAATAATTTACAACTATGAATATTTGTTTCTCATGAACTAATTACTATCACATAAACTTTCAACATTCATAAATAGACTAATTCATCAACAAATGTCTTTTGCTAATAAATCCCTTAGTCATCAATATTTATCAAATATTTATTTGAAAAATAAACTCAAAATCAACCAATTAACCCATGAAAATATTTTATTAACAAATGATTTCTTAAATTAACCAAATGTAGTATATATATTCCATACTAAAATTATAACAAATTTCTAGATTTAATTATATCCAATATTTATCATAAAAAAGCTATTTCTTTTCTTTAAAATTATATGATAATCAATATTTAACAATTATTTGTCTTAAAAAACCAACTGAACTTCAATTATAATTTAGTCATATTTATTAGATCCAATGTTATCCGCAATAATTCTAATATTCATGACCCAATAAAATTGTGAATTATAAGAATATGTAAAATTCAAACTATTATTAACTTATTTGTAAACTAACATTTCATAACTTGAATGTTGACCATCCAATTAATACTTCTTGAAATACTACAAAATAAATACTCACTACTACATTTTTTTTGAAATTAAATTAATGCAAGAAAATAAAACATAGATATAGGCAGTATAAATTAAACCTATGCAAGGAAAGATTACATTAATAAAAATAGTGTACTACCAGCAGTATAACAGTCTAACGATAACATAATTAAAAGACCTCGCTATAAGGAGCAATCTAAGACTCAAAACAGTAACATACTATGCTTCCCAACAAAAGGAACCCCACAAAAAGCTGCATACAACATCATTACAAGAAAACAGCTAAGACTCGAAACAGTAACTTAAGAACATCATTACAAGGAGGAACCTTAGACCCAAAACAATTATAAGCTCCTATGCTTTCCACCAAATAATCCTAAACAAGAAGGTGCATAAAATCATTACAAGAACGCAACCTTAAAGCTCTGATCACTTGCATACAATACTTGAACTAAAAGCATCTTCATCATGGAGGTGTGCACCACTTCAAAGATGGAGTAAGTTCTGATACTTCAAAAGTTGCCCTTTGATTTACTGAAACTGATCCATAACTTTACTATTTTTCTTCTGTAAAACAGCGTCGCCCCTCCGTTATTTCGCCGGTTGAAAAGATCTTCCAACTGTTGCTATCTTCGTCGTCAACCTGGCCTACTAGGACCTGTAAAGACCTTGGAATTTGTGCCACAGGAGCATCCATCGTCCCTTTCAGCATATTCACCACTTCCCCCATGCTCGGCCTCATATTTTCAGTGTCTTGAATGCACAAAATCCCCACCATAGTGGCTCTTCGTACTTCTTCAGTGTCCGCCTCTTTCGCTATCCTTGCATCCACAATGTCTAATATGCTTCCCCCCTGAATTTGAGACGATGCCCAGGTGGGAAAGTAGAACCTACTCTTCTCCACATTCGTGTCCATATTTCTTTTCCCGGATATAATTTCCAACAAAGTCATGCCAAAACTGAAAACATCCGCTTTGGGAGTGATAGGAAGGCCGGACAACCACTCCGGAGCCAAATACCCTCGAGTTCCTCTTGTAGCCGTCAGTACGCGGCTGAAATCTCTGCCAACCAGTTTCTCTAACCCAAAATCGGCAACCTTCGGGCTAAAGTCACTATCCGACAGAATGTTTTCAGGCTTAATATCACAGTGGATGATGCGATCCCTACATTCCTCATGGAGGTAAAGTAATCCTCGAGCAATGCCCAGTGCGATCTCAAATCGAGTCCTCCAATCCAACACCTTCTCTTCTTCTTCATCTTCTTTACAAAAGAGGCAGGAGTTTAGAGAGCCATTAGGCATGTAGGCATACACCAAAAGCCTTCGAGAGCCTTGTACGCAGAATCCCCAGAGCCTTACCAAATTCACATGCTGTATAATTCCGATGGTGCTTATTTCTTCACGGAATTGATTTTCTGCTTGTGCAGAACCTTCTAATCTCTTTACGGCCACAAGCGTGTTGTCTGCCAGAGTTCCTTTGAACACAGAGCCAAATGCTCCGCTCCCCAGCTTATGCTTGAAATTCTGGGTTGCAATTTGTAGCTCTCTGTAAGTGAATGTTCTGAGCGAAGTTGGGACGTCCCTTTCCATTTTTTCCTTGTTCTGTCTCTGACGTTTCCACAGAAGAAACCCAACCAACAGGAAAGAAAAAACAACAACTATGGAAGCGACGGTTGCTGGAAGAAACGTACCAAGATGACGGTGCTTGCTGCTTCCCACTGTTGTCGAGTGCCCTGACTCAGAGGCAGCCAGCCTAATGAAGACAGATTGATTCTTAGATGAAACGCGGATTTTGAATAAATCCCCAAACCACAGTCTACAGACTGGTGGATCAGAGATAACAAAAGCAAAGGCTGTGCAGGAGCAATTGTTGAGGCAAGCAATCCGACAGCCTTGCTGTGTTGGCTCTTTGTACATGACAGCTCCATTTTCGGACAAGTATTGGCTCTTGGCTTCCAAGAATCCATCGGTTGTGCCCTCTGTGACAGAGCATTGCAGAGATCTTCGCCGAGTGCACCCATTTGACCACCAGCCCTCACTGTCATGCTTTTTGGGTGTAAACCCCTCAACACAAGTACACACATCATCAGCATTGCACAGTCCATAGGACCCGCAGATATCAAATTCACTGCATTGACCTTGAAATGATGACCACCCTTGGCTCCAAGTACCATCATCCATCCCGTAGTAAAGCTTTAGTTCACCTTTCTCGTTTATCAGGATCCGCCCCGTGAGGGCATGATCTGCCTGCATTACTTCATAAGTATAGTATATTCTTGAAGGAGAAATCCTGACACAGGACATTTGGAATCTTCTGGGAGCATACACCTCCGGAACGTTCGTCAAATAATTCCCAAGCCACTCTCCAGTGGACCAATATGGAACACTGTTGTTATAGGACATCACCAACTGCGTCTTTCCTGGAGACGTGTCCATTTCTAAGGAGAAGAGCCCACTTGCAGGATCCAGAGAACTCTTCCACGAAGTGCCCCTCATGCCTTTCCACAACTTCATGCCAGGCAACCATGTGTCTGTCGGATGCGTGAAACTCTCCCAGACAATCTCAGACTTGTTGTGGGCGTCCAGCATGATGAAATTGCCACTGTCCATTATCACTGCCCGCGATCCTTTTAGGCCAATATCAGTTGACCAAACGGACATGCCCGTTCTATCAAACAATCTGAGGCCACCGTCGCTCGAAAATTGCAGAACCCCGGGCATCCTTTTGACAGGATTGTCTCTGTTAGCGACCCAAACTATGGTCTTCTCAGGGATCTGTGCATACCAGATGCCAATATAAGAATTTTTCGTTCCTCTCGGATTGAAAAACCCCAATGCAAATGTACCATTCTTTGAGATTAGGGTCTGATTGCTAGTGAGGGAAGCCCCGAATAAAAGCGTATCATCCACTGCTCGAGAAGTGCCATAATGCGCAGCAACAATGATGGTTATTGCTAGGTTGAAATACTTCATCGCCATTTTAATAATCTTAGCGCTTGTATATTTCTTAGCAATTGCTTTTAAGTAGTGCGCAGATGGTCCTATCCTTGTGGTTCAGTTTCGAATTTAAATAGAAAGGTTTTGAAACACCTAGGCTAAGCAATGAAAGATTTCTCTGATACAATAATTACAAACGTTCAAAGTGTGGACGCCCGATCTTATGTTTAAGGTTTATTAATTATGGTTAATGTAGTGGCGTGGATCCCGCGTGAATGATTTCTTTGATCCAATAATTCCATTAAAATCGTGCGAAAATGCTAACGTCATACAATCCACTAAATTGAAGTTTGAACTTAATCGTCAACCTGTTTTTCCACTTTATCTTAAATTATTTCAACGTTTCTTCCAAATAGGATGAATTTAATTCCAACAATTCGAAAAGTCCAGAGTGCGGATAGGACGCGCAATTTCGAAGATTTGACAACGCGCAAACCCGAATTTGTAGCACGCACGATTTTGATCTGCTTTATTCCTTAGTCACTTTTTTGTCAACTTTAACATGAATGTGGAAGATTAAATGTTAGTCAAGTCCGCGCAGACGATAGGTGTTTTAGCCAGTGGACCGTTTTTTCTACAATGGGATAGAGTTATTTTTTTA
Source organism: Chamaecyparis obtusa (assembly GCA_027943335.1). NCBI lineage: Eukaryota > Viridiplantae > Streptophyta > Pinopsida > Cupressales > Cupressaceae > Chamaecyparis > Chamaecyparis obtusa. Next base: position 371,689 of record BSBK01004433.1, read on the forward strand.
GACTCCATGAAACTCAAGTTTTTTTCTGCCGACAAAAAGGGACCGTTGCCACGAAATACGAAGATAATCGTTTGAATGCTTTGATGAAACATGAAATTATACTACTAACTAACGTTATAATAGATTACGCGACAAATAAATATTATTGTTATTACATTCAAACACGCAAAGAATAAAGAAATTAATGTAATATTCCTACAGGCTTCAATGAAAATGAATTATTACGAGTTTGAAGGTTTGTCTTTCATAAGAACGATCAATAAATCTAGTTTTAAATTTCTTGGTTTCTGACTGCTGTTGTAATGTCCTGTTTGGATGTTTTAGTAAGTGTAAGCCAGCAATATGTATAATGAGCTGTTGATAGGTTCATTGTCGGTGCGAAGAGATCGGCTCAAATAAGCACTGGGGATCTCTTCGTAAATTTTTTATGTTGTTTTGGGTTTGGATTCATTTTAAATAGTGTAATGATCAATTTATAACGGTTTGACTGTGTTAACATAATTTTAATAACAAATATAAATAACATAGATATGATTTTGGAAAAGATGTCTATTAATTTATTATATAATTAGTCTTTGTATCAAAAGGAGCTGTAAGAGTCTACAGGAAATTATATTTAAGTTAATATGATAGAGAACATTATTTAATATGTTCATAGAATATATTAATTTAATTACAATATCGTATATATAGAATATTACTTTTTATTTATATAATTTGAAATACAATCTTTAATTCAAGTTGATGATTTCTTTTCAAGTTATCTTTTCATTCTATATATTTTGCTTCATGCTAGTTTTGGTCTAATTGTAATAGAGATGAATTGTTTATCTCAATTATTATTGATATTCTAGTGGTTTATAAGTTTGGGAGTGGCATCAAATGAATACGAAAAATAAAAATTTTTGTTAAAAAGGTTTAGTGTGTCTTGAATTGAAATAATAACGGTTTTGATCCTTAAATAAGGATAAATTGGATGGTTTTCAAAGGGATTATTATATAGTTTGTATGTACCCCAAAAGTATATCTCAAGGTTACTTAGAGTTCAATAGCTCTAAAAATTCAATTCACATACAGAGGAAATTCAAAAAAAAAATGTAAAAATTAGGTATTATTTAGAAGCTTAGAAGCTTAGGGGGTGTGAAGTAACTATAAAATATATTGGTACATTGTGATCAATGCGTCACTTTTACATTGGGACCATGACAAAAGTTGGCACGTTGACTCAACTCTTTAAGTTTATAATAGTTTTGGCTCATCCCTTGATTTAGTTCCATATCTACTAGTTCAACCCAAATTGGCACCAACTATATTGATTTAATCTCAATTAATTGCATATACTTATTGTTTACATTTATTAAGTAAATGAGATCTCTCTCTCTCTCTCTCTCTCTCTCTCTCTCTCTCTCTCACACACACACACACACACACACACACACTATATAAATGCTCATAAATATAGATTTAGATCAAAATAGGTTGCATGATTAGAGTAAATAGAAAGAGAGGAGATTATATGTTCAAAACCCACATGCATCATAGAATGGTACTGCGCATTTTCACAGTTTGGATTGCATTCATAAAAATAGGCACCCAAAGGACATTTTTCTAGAAGTCTAAAAAATGAAGATGATGAAATTTGCAATAGTAAAGTTTGTAAAGCATAACAAAGGATAGAAGAACAAATGGTACAATGCACTAGGAAGTAGCTATAGAATAACAAAATAATATTTTTCCAGCATCCTTCTTGCTTGTACTAATATGTGAGATTTGGAATATGGTATGGGCATTCATCAAAGTGTATACATGTGTGCGGGTATATTTTTAGGGAAATATAATTGGTATGTATAAAGCCAAATTCTACAACCATTATTAGAATCCTTCCCACTTGTGCGTGTGAGAATAGAAGATCAAAAACCATAACTAATTGATATTACATTGGATTCAATATATGTAAAGCTTTCAATCTCAATGAGTTTTTAAAGCCTTACGAATTTCTCCTGAATAGCCAATAACAATAACTAAATTCTATGAAAAAGGAAGTACATTTATTTATTTTAAAACTGACTATACTAACTAACCTATATTAATATAATATGTCAATGTTCTTAAACTTATTAAATTAATTCAAACAAGAGTGAAATATTGTAATGATTTTAAACCCAACTCTTCTGGAGACTTTGATGAAGGCTCTTAACCAATCCTCTCCCACTCAAGAAACACCAAACTATTTGCATCAGTGGATCTCCTGACTATAGAAGCTGAAACCATTTTTAAAACATGATTTTTCCCACCTCCCATTCACAATGAGACACATTTCCTCCAAAATTCTACATCTCCTCTAAGTGTGTCTAATACCTCCTCCAGTACTACACATGAGATGCCTTTCCTTTGAAAGTCTACATCTCCTCCAAGTGTATTTAACGCCTCCACAAAAGTACTATAAATAGTTTCTCTTTTACTACACAAATCACAACCAATATGCTTGTACACAATACACCTTTCTTCTAAAAGTCTACATCTCCTATGAGTGTGTCTCATGCCTGCTTAGGTTCTTGATAAATTATTTACCAAATCTTGTCCAGGTCCTTTCTCCTTGAAGGAAAAACCATGATGCTAAGCCCCCTCTTTTATTTAGGGTGACAAATATGTTAAGACCCTTCTCTTCTTAAATGATGAAAATATGTTAAGCCCCCTATTTTCTTCAAGGAAAAAATATGTGAAGCCCCCTCTTTTCAAAAACACAAATAGGGTGCTTCTCATGTAGTGAACCATCCCTGAGCGAGAAGCTAGATTAGGATAATAGGTATCCTCCTGCCTATGTTGCCTCAAACCTCTTGCTAACTGCTTTAGATCTTAATCATCAAATAAGAAATTAATGGATATGAATACATCATTATTAATTTCACAAAATTTCTCATACATAGAGATGTCAAACTTTACTGATAATGCATTCATTAGAATAAAATATTTTAATACATTGGGAAAGATCATTCTTTTGTCTTGTCATACATCTCTTGACCAAAAAGAGTAAACAAATATGTAAATACTTATATCTCCCTAATAATATCAAGAATGTGGAAAACTGATAAGTAATCTTATGATTAAATCCCTTAACAATCCTTTCAAAAATATTTCTGAGAATTTACAAATAGTAAAAATAAATATTGTTAAGTTCACACTAAATTCAAACCTTATAACTCCAAAACATTAGTCACCTTTTATAATGGAACCAAATTTTCCTTTTAACATGTAGCCACCAAATTGATTTTCATTATAAATATAAAATGGAAAACTTCAATGCTTAATATATTTTTCTTTAATCTCAAATATTAATTCATTAGTAGTAATTTCTTGGATTTCCTTGCAATAATATAGTTCAGTTAGACTCATTATTTTTGTTTTCAAGGTGTGGGAGCCCTTCCTTCACTTATATTAATCACAAAAACTTTGGTCATCTATATTTGTTAAATTGTGTAAAAGATATGCTATGAATTTGGATCTATATAAAAACCTCACAATGATAAGATCTTATAAGATTTAAGTTAGGAAAATGTAATAATTATTATTTTTGGATGCTATAACCAAATGAGAGGATTAAGGATTAGTGCCAAGGTGAATGATCCTCATCAATAGGCACTATATAGCCACCTTTTGAATTTGATTATTTAGGTAGATAAGAGATATCTATAAGGCCAAATATTTGTAGGGTGATAGAAAAAAAAGGAGTGAATGGTAGGACCATGGAATATAGGGATGCATGTTCTTGGAGTCATCAAATAATTTATAATATTGATCTAAAAGTCCTTGCAAATTTGATGAGAGGAGAAGGATAATTTAGAATTCAAAATTGTGTAGACTGGAATAAGGCTAGAATTTCAAAATATCTCTTTATTAACACTTTTCTATAATATGACACTAACTTTATAAACACCATACATCTTCATAACATGCAAGGTAAACTTACAATAGTTTAGTTAAATTTTTTCCAAGACTATGAGTAATTAGTTTTGAACTTCTCTAACATTTTTTACCATTGAATAACCAACACCACATTTATTCCTCCATAAGAAAGAGAAAATGTAATAGTGGTTATTTGATAGACTTATAATACAAGATTGGCATTTTGATACTATCCTAGACATGGTAAACTAGTAATAGCCATAATACTTTAAAAATTATTGTAAGCATTGACATAGAAATAGTTTTGATTATCTAGTCACACAATCAATTACGAAAAACATATTTTCATGATTGATTTAGTCAATTATTTCAAGGATTTAAGGGGAAAGATAAACTTTCAAGAGAATAACAATAGTTATAGACATAAGGAGTGTACTCATTTTCTAATCAAACCAATTTTTCTCTAAATATTCTAATAATATTTTTTAATCACTATACTTCGTAATAGATGTATTAAGATATAATAATTTCTCTCTATATTTGTGAACTCTTTTCCACTTTTGTTCATTATTAAAAGATGGGATAAAATCACTTTTCTTTGATAACACTTACAAGAATAAGTTTTGAATAATGACAATTTTATTAATCAAATCCAGAACACATTTTATGGGTCTAAAATATAAATAGGGGTTCCCTATAATTATTTTGTAGTTATAAGTTTGTGCCTTGTGAGGTGAGACAAAAAAGAGTATCACAAAATGTGGTCTATTAAAATATTAAAATGTTCTTCTTGGATAACTTCTTTTAGACAACTAGAAAATTAACTCTTGAAAAGTTATTGATCATTAACTTAAATTCTAGTTTTTCCTAACATAGTTTAATATTCCTATTAACAATGTATCTTACGTAATTTAGCATTGGTACCAAGATACTTGTAGCTTACTCCCTAGTATTTATTTAAGCTACTAAAAAAAAGATTTTCATCTCAAAGACCTGAATAGAGATTTCACATTAAATTATGATACTTTCTATGAAGTTTTTGTTATGTCATGTTCATATGCTACAAGAAGATCTTGAGAATGAACAAACTTACAATAGATATTTTCTAAATATATAAATAAATTACAAGATATATTCTATTATATTGAATCTTAGAGTAACTTTTAAGAAACCCCCCTTCAAAATGGGTGTTTAAAACTAACAAAATTTTTAAAATAGAAAATATTAATTTTATTGGCGAAAAATTTTAGTTTGCAAAGAAAAAATAATGATCTCAATTGGCTAATCATTCATGCTCCCTAAAACTCTATGAAAAATCTGGGTGAATTGTGTTTTTTTTTTTCAAAAATACAAAAATATATATTGGCAAATAAAAAAAAATATTTATAGATATAACAATAATTTTGTGGGAAATTATGAGTCAAAAACATCAAAAGACTTAGACAATAATAATATCTTCAAAACATAGGACTGAGACCAAAACTTTACCATGGAAAGGCAAAAATAGATATTTTTAAAATTTGGTATCTTGAAATGTAAAGGTTATTCAGAAATCAGGAGTAAAGGCATATTGAAAAGATTAAAATGTGAAATCACCTTGGAAACAAGAAAAAAGAACCATTTTAACTTAAATCATTATATATCTTTTGTACATGCATCTCCACAACTGTAAAGATGTCACACAAAGTTTGATTACTAAATGAGAATAATTCTATTAAATAATATAAACATGACAATAGAGAAACAAATAGTGACTCATATGTCACCTTATAATCACAGATTTCAAAGAAACACAATCTGATATCTATAATCAATTTTCTTCATTTACCATACATTCACTCATTCAACAATAAATCAAATTATCTATGAAATGGTTTTTGAGTTTCAATGGTGTCGTCATGTGTATAAGAAAACGGTTTGCATAGGTTGGTTTACAACATCTTGATGGAAATAGAACATAGGACATATCCTACATTGGTGATGCATAGTGCTACATTTGTATTTTTATATTTCAGCAGTCACTTATTCCCTTACCAAAGGTACAACACCTTTTAGTTGAGGGCACACGTGCACAAGGCTAAGATGATGTGGAACCAAATATTGACTTTGGTGTGCCCGGAAGTAGACAAAGACAAATTTTAGAAAGCTAAACCTGAAGTGGACTGTCGATGTTACACAAGAAGAAAAACTGATGATTAGTTTGGGGTGATGATGTGCATGACTTCGTTGGTTAGTTTTGTAGTTAGAGTTGGTGGTCCTAAAGGTACGCAATAGTTAGGTTGGCAATTTGTAACTTTAGTGGGCTAAAAGGATGATTAATGCTAGCGGTTTTGAAGTTACGAGGTAGTTTAGCTGATAGTTGGCATGACTTCAATGATTATGATGGTGGTTTGGGTTGAAGGTCATGAAGTTACACACATAGTTTGCATAGCTTTGGGTGGCTAGGTCAAAGGTTGGAGCTAGTGGTTATGAAGTTAAAAAGTGATTAAGCTAGCATTTGGCATGACTGGGGTGGTTATTTTGGCAGTCTGGACTGAAGGTCACAAAGTTATGAAGGGGTTTGTATGATAGTTAGTGTAACTTTAGTGGGCTAAAAAGAGGGTTGATGCTGGTATTTCTGAAGTTATGAAGGGGTTTGGATGATAGTTGGTGTGAATTCAACGATTATATTGATGGTCTAGGCTTAAGGTCACAAAGTTATGTACGTAGTTTTTGTAGCTTTGGGTGGCTAGGTCAAAGGTTGGAGCAAGTGGTTATGAAGTTACGTAGTGGTTAAAAGCTAGCAATTAACATGACTTCAGCGGTTATGTTGCCAGTCTGGGCTTAACATCATGAAGTTACAAAGTGGTTTGGCTAACAGTTAGCGTGACTTTGTGAGTTATGACTACGGTCAATAGAGTGCATTCTGAAGTTACGATATTCACATCAGGCAATTTTTGGGACATCATGAGGTTTGCTTGGTTATTTAGGGTGGCTGGTTACAATGTCATGCTGGTGCACCAAGCAGTCAGGTGTAGCTTTGCAAGGTGAGGCCAACGGTTAAAGAGAAAGGTCGTGAAGTTACACACATGGTTAAGCTAGTTGTTGGCGTGACTTTGGTATTTAAAATCATTGCTAGGATATGGGGGTTCTAAGGTTATGCATGTAGTCAGTGTAATTGCATAACTTAGCTAGATTTTGGATCTACAATTAGGGACCTTAATATCAATCATTTTAAATTATTCACTAGTACTTAATCTAGGCTAAGATCTTGATTAGAAATTAAAAATGATAATTTGTACAAGATATGAGTTGTGATTCATCAACATTAATTATTTTTATTTTCTAACGCAAGCCACCTTACATGAAACATTCCTTCAAAATTTAATGCGACTGCCAAGTTGGTGATTAATTTCTATATATACTCAATAGTCTAATAGTACAACACTGAACATAGGGTGCTTTCTAATTTTTAATGATAGAATGGGTCTTCTAGTAGCTGAGGGATCATAAAATAAGAATCCACAACCTATTCTCCAATTAAAGTTGGATATCAACGAGGAGAATCAACTGGATATCTTGAGGCATCTCATGTCTAAAGCATGGGAACATTCTACCAGTTACGCCAGATACCAAAGTGATATGTTCGAACTAGAAGTAGAATAGGACAAGGAGAAGGTGCGCGCTATTTTGAGGATCATGGCTTTGACCAGGAGGGGTTCCAAGAGGATTTGAATCAATTATTTTCTCACCTTTGCATCGACTGATTGTCACCATTTGGATTCTAGAAGTCATTATGAAATGATCTTTTTCCTTTCTAATGATATGTAACCTGGTCTTCTGGATTCTATAACAATTAGGATATCTAGGATTTTTCTTTTGAAAGGTTAACTTTTGTAAATATGAATATACTTTTGGAAAAGTTATAAAATGTAAACAGTTGGAAGCTTGTCATTTCCCCTTCCAAGGAAACCACAACCATTCAGTATAACTATAAATTAGGCACGAGTAAGAGAAACAACGTGGGGATTTTTGGGGATTCAACCAATAGTAGAAAAACTTAATTGTACCATTTTATAAATTAATAGTAATACAAATGAGAAGACCGTTTTTCAAATAGTGTTATATGTGTTATTTGCTAATTTAGAAACACAAAAAAAATAAGTTTTCAATTTAGCCTCACCCTTATACTTCAAATTTCAATACAGTAACATGAATATTATACATTATACTTCAAATTACAAAAATCATGAACAATAGTTTTGTAAATTGTAAATATAATTATTAATATGAGTCAAGATTCAAGAAGTATAGTATATGAAGCATTTGTGATTCTCTATAAATACCTATTAACTAAAATCTAAATCACTTCACTAACTCACTGAGAAGTCTGATGCTTCTAAATCCTACAAGTAATCCATCTCCTAAAATTGACTAGTAGTAACAGGTTCATCTTCATTCTAAGCCAGTTATTCAAAATCAGAAAAATATTCATCTTCATTCTAAGTCAGGGACCGAGATCCATCATTTGTCTCAAAACTAGTAGTAACACCACTAGGTTTTGAACTGCTACAAAGACTCATCATTCACGCATGGAAGTCCAAATATCCAATGCCCTATCATAAGGAAAATATCTAACATTGTAATGAGTTACAAACAATCTTAAGCAAGTTTCCAAATTCTTGTCTAGTTTGTTTCTGATCTTTGATTTCTTCCTCTAGTTTTTTTTTATCTTTGATTTGAGACACCCCAATGCACTGAAAAATCTTTCATCTTCCACTGACTCCAATATCATTTTTTGACATAAATCATAATGTTTGAAATATTTTGATATTGAATCAAGCAATACTTCACTCTATTATATCATTTTCCATAGCCTAGTTATTACACTAGATTCAAATGGATTCTCCAAGTTTTTCAACTGCAATTTCATACATGATGTAAATTGTCTACATTTTTTTTGAAGATTATCTAAATCTAAAATTCCTTCAATTGGTTACTCATTTCAATCTGCATGTTTTGAAAACACTCTAACAAATTCATGAATTTTTTTTATGAAAGATATGTGCATCAATTTTTTTTATCTCTATCATTTTTTCAAAAATGAGGAAACAAACAACCCATGCCTTCAATAATTTCTTCTCGAGGGAATTGTTAACAAATTTTAGTTGAAATTTGGTAGGAAATTGACTTCAAATTATCACTAAGATTTAGCAATCATGTCAAAATACACCTTTTTAACTTGAAATAGTCTTCCTTGCTTTCTTGTCTTATATTGGTGTATTGGTATTTCATATCCTTTCACAAACACACATAAATCATTTTTTGCATTAAATTCAAAAAAATTCTTAGCATGATTCAAATCTCTAATTATCTACCACCTAAAAAAAATTGAGCTTTAAAGTGTTGCCATATCTAAGTACATAGCATCTAGGGAAATGTATGTGATTCTACGTAAACTGCTATACTCATGGATATGTGTAGTTATATATTGGGCTTTCTTAACAAGTTTGTTTGCTAAATCCAATATGGGGAGAAGACTAGCTAAAGTTAACAGAGTCTTTGTATCACTTAACTTATGTAACAGATCAGGAGCTTTGTCTATTGTGAGGCATTTCTCATATATTAGTCCGATCAAGGATTGATAATCTATTAGAACTTGTTCTACTGGTGCATTCAAAGAGATCCATCTAGTCTCAACATCCTTGAGAAGCTTGTTTCCCGGTGTTACTCCCTTTGAAAAAATATTAAATTCTATAAAATGTTTAGGACTTCTTTAGAAGTAAGAGTATAGCTTGCAGAGTAGATCTTAAACTTTTGACACTATGGGAAAATTTCTTACAACTTTATATGCTAAATTCATTCGATGGGCCATGCAATGTGCCCCAAGCATGTAAGGTGTAATACTAGTTTGTAATCTTGCACAAAGACCATTCATTTGGCCTTGCATTAATGCAGCTCTGTCGACTCCAACACGCACTAACTTCTTTCCAATTGTCTAATCATCCATACTACAAACTTCATTCAAAGCTTTCTTGACATCAAAATATAAGTTTTATATTGTTGAGTTGCCCCTCATTTTACAAACACAGAGCGGATGAACTTGGAAGACATGCTCTTTTACTGTATACACATGCATATAGACCCAAGAAGTGTTATCTACTGTAATCACTTAATCTATGGATAATGAAATGAATCTAGACTATTTTACTTTCTCCTATAATTTTTTCTTTTCTACCTCAAAAAGATAGTTTGCTATTTCCCATCCAGCGTTTGTTGACCAATGTGACATAGGATAGTAGGAACTCTCAAAAAAGATAATAAATTACGATATTCTAAGTAGACTCTCATAGGATTCCCTTTGGACATAATATGAAAAACAACACTCATCTGAACGGTAATTACAACTAGGTTAGCTTCATTGGCTACATGTTTAAACCCAACCTTGATTGGATTTCTACTACTGGAAATTACTATTAATCTCTTATTATGCTCTTCATATTCTATGGCATAATTAACATGAAGACATTCTTCCTTTGATTTCTATCTCACTACTGATATTTCTTCTTTGTCTATGGTCTATTTTTCATAAACCTTACCAATATTCTTTTCTATAGTGTCAAGCTTTAGCAGCACCTTCTTCTCTGTTTTAGTTTTCTAGGTACAAATGTTACACCTGCATTCTGTTTGTTGTTCATCATTTTTTTGGACTGGTTCAATGAACCATTACTTTGCTTCTCAATCAACCTTAAAATTTAATGTCATTTCCCACTCCAACTCCATTAAATTACTTTCCTTTTTCTTTTCTTCCTACCAACATCAATATTATCTTCATTGCTAGGATTTTCATCCAACTGGTTCGTTGTATCCATTATAACATATTCTGTTGTGCCACCATTGTTATCCTCATTTGATAAATTTTAATTTAAC